>SJXQ01008937.1:0-87612 GCA_006408695.1 Aepyceros melampus | reverse complement strand
TGATGCCATCCAGCCATCTCATCCTCGGTCGTCCCCTTCTCCTCCTGCCCCCAATCCCTCCCAGCATCAGGGTCTTTTCCAATGAGTCAACTCTTCGCATGAGGTGGCCAAAGTACTGGAGCTTCAGTTTTAGCATCATTCCTTCCAAAGAAATCCCAGGGTTGATCTTCCTCAGAATGGACTGGTTAGATCTCCTTGCAGTCCAAGGGACTCTCAAGAGTCTTCTGCAACACCACAGTTCAAAAACATCAATTCTTTAGCGCTCAGCCTTCTTCACAGTCCAACTCTCACATCCATACATGACTACTGGAAAAACCATAGCCTTGACTAGACGGACCTTAGTCGGCAAAGTAATGTCTCTGCTTTTGAATGTACTATCTAGGTTGGTCATAACTTTTCTTCCAAGGAGTAAGCGTCTTTTAATTTCATGGCTGCAGTCACCATCTGCAGTGATTTTGGAGCCCCCAAAAATAAAGTCTGACACTGTTTCTACTGTTTCCCCATCTATTTCCCATGAAGTGATGGGACCAGATGCCATGATCTTCGTTTTCTGAATGTTGAGCTTTAAGTCAACTTTTTCACTCTCCTCTTTTACTTTCAACAAGAGGCTTTTTAGCTCCTCTTCACTTTCTGCCATAAGGGTGGTGTCATCTGCATATCTGAGGTTATTGATATTTCTCCTGGCAATCTTGATTCCAGCTTGTGTTTCTTCCAATCCAGCATTTCTCATGATGTACTCTGCATATAAGTTAAATAAGCAGGGTGATAAATCCTCTGATTCCCTTAAGGAGTTTCCTTTGTAAGTAATAAGTTTCTTTTCTCTTTCTTCTCAAAATGTTCTCTCTTTATCTTTGATTTTAGATTTTATATTATAATTATAATGTGTGTCGGAGAAGATATTTTGAGTTGAATTTGTTAGGGCACCTATGATCTTCAAGAACATGCATAGCCAAATCTTTCCCCAGATTTTAGAAAGTTTTCCATAATTATTTTTTAAAATAAGTTTTCTATTCTCTTTTCCTGTCCTTCTGGAACTCCAGTAATTTGCACATTTGTTCATTTGATGGTATACCATAGATCACATAAACTTTCTTCACTTTTCTATTACTACTTTTTCTTTGTTCTCTGAATGGATAGTTTCAAAGGTTCTGTCTTCTATTTCTTAGATTCTTTATTTTGCTTGATTCATTTTGTGCAGATACTCTATGGCATTTTTCGTTTCATTCATTGCATTCTTTACCTCAGTAGTTTTATTTTATGATTCTTTTGAATGATTTCTACCTCTATTAAACTTCTCATTTTGTTTATAATTTGTTTACCTGGTTTATTAAATTGTGTTTCTCTGTTTTCTTATAGCTCAGTGAGCTTTCTTAAAGCAGTTATTTTTAATTCTTTATTAGGCAATTTGCAGATATGTCTTTTCAGTTATTATAATGCATTTGGATTATTATAGGACTTCCCTGGTGGCTCAGACAGTAAAGCGTCTGTCTACAATGCAGGAGACCCGGGTTCAATCCCTGGGTTGGGAAGATCCCCTGGAGAAGGAAATGGCAATCCACTTTAGTACTATTGCCTAGAAAATCCCATGGACAGAGGAGCCTGATAGGCTACAGTCCATGGGGTTGCAAAGAGTCGGACACGACTGACTTCATTTTCACTTGGATTATCATAATATGTGGTGTCATATTTCCATGATTTCTCATATTGCTTGAAGTCTTACATTGTTGACTTCACATTTTAAGTAGTGGTCACATCCTCCAATCTTTACGGGCTGACTTTGGAAAAGAATTACCTTCTTTTCGCCTACTAAGGTTTCTGAGGTTTTCTTGGACATTCTTTAGATATTGTTGCTCCACACTTCTTGCTCCCTCTTGTGGCAGAATTATTTACCTTGTGTGCTCTCTATCCTGTTGCCCAGCAAGCCAGTTACTGACAATCTCCTTTTAGCTTACTCAAAGGCAATATTAAACGTGTTAAATGTTCGAGTTTGTGGTCACTTCCTCACCCATCGATTCTGTTCAGCTTTCTGCACGTGCTCACTGACTGTCTGATGAAACCTGTTCTGGCTACAACCAAGAGCTGTCCAGGGAGTTGGCCATTTGGTCATGGAGTTGAGGTGCACATGTGCTGTGGGTGCCTATAGTTAGGTGGATCCATGGGTGAGGCACCCTAGTGACTATGAAATGGGTTTCTTGTTGGAGTCCCTGATGCAGTAAGTAGGATCCGTGCTCCTCTAATGCATTCCTGGATGCTGTTCTTCTAGCTGTCTCCTATCTCTCAGTGCTACAGCTTGTAACTCAGCCGTCCAGATAAGAGTGAAAGAGAAATCGGCCTCCGGAAGCATACCACAGAGCTCAGAAAGCTCGTCTCATATTCATATTTTCTTCCATAGGAGAAATCACGGATAGAAAACCACTCTCTTGGAACTGAACTGTGTGGTCTGGTGGGAGTGGAGTGGGGGATGATATGGCAGACTCAAGCTGTTCCTCTCACCTTCTTCAATTTGTCCAGTCTCAGATCTTTTGTTCTAACAATGGGCTGGGACTTCTCTACTGGACTCCTGGGCTTCCACAGAAGCTCTTTCATCCATGAATGATTGTCTAGTCTGTGTTCTCCAGGTCTCCTGGTCTGTGAACAAGAAGTCCCGGAGCCAGCTCATGGGCTGCTTCAGGATCCACAGCCAGAACCAAACTCTGTTTGCTTACTACCCTATACATAGGTGGTCAAGACTTTTCCTAGGCACCTTAGTATGGTGGTGTTGGATCCCAAAGCTTCCACAAAAGCACTTTTTCTGTAATGGTTGACAAATAGTTGTTGATGGAGGGATTCCACAAAGGATAACTTATTCGACCTTCTTACTAACATTACTCACCTCCTTCAGTTTTTGAATACCATGCTTCATTGGCATCTATCTCCAGTGTTGTTCTGCGGAGTCTGATACTATTCTGATTCCTTATCCACTGAATGTAGCCTGCTTTCTTTTCCCAGTCATTCCCTAGGTGCTTTCAAGATCTTCTCTTTACCCTGTCTTCTGAAATTTAATAATGTGAAAATATGTTTCCCCATCTTTCCATATACTGAGCTGGGCACTTATTGAGCCATTTTAGTCTAGAAACCTGTGGTTTGCCATCGGTTCTGATACATTTCCTTGTATTATCTCTTTCTTTGGATTTATTGTTATCTTGGGCCTCCTTGAATGGATACTACTGATTTTCCTTCACTTCTTTCTTTGGCCACTTTTTACTTTCTGGAAAATTTCTTTAGTTCTTTTTTTTTTTTAATTAATTTTTATTTTTTAGTTTGTTTTGCTTTACAATACTGTATTCGTTTTGCTATACATTGACATGAATCAGCCACGAGTGTACATGAACTCCCAATCCTGACCCCTAGCTCCCCCCTCCCCCCCACACAGCATCTCTCTGGATTATCCCCGTGCATCAGTCCCAAGCATCCTGCATCCTGCATCAAACCTAGACCGGCGATTCGTTTCACTTATGATATCATACATGTTACACTGCCACTCTCCCAAATCATCCCACCCTCTCCCTAGTTTGTTCTTTTGAATCTTCACTGTGATTTTTATTTATGTGATGATGTTTTAATATTTAAACTTCTTTTTTGTTTTCTAAAGAGTCTTTTTCAACATCCTGTTTTTGTTTCTTCTCTTTTTCTCTCTGTTGCCAGTAATTATAAATTTTATTTTTTGAAGATTTCTTAGTTCCCTGAAAATTTTCTGTTTCTTCAGTGTTTTTTTTTTTATTTCATATTAGAATTTTTCCATAAACCTTTGGTTATTCTTGGTTTTCTGTTTCTAATATCCCTGACACACTAAAACCTTTATTGAAAGTTTATGCCTATGGATAGAATGGAGTTTGGGTCGTGCTTGTCAAAGGGTAGACTTTGGGTGATAGAGCAGGGATCTTGATGATGAAGGTTCCTGTCTATACTTTTAAGTATGTTTATCTTGAGTTCAACACAGAACTCACCTTGAGAAACTTTTCTTGAGTTTCCTTCAGAAGAAAAATTCTTCAGTCCTTAGAGAAGAGCTTTAATATCTCACGGCTCAGTGTGTAGACTTTCATTTAATCTCTCCTTCTAATATAGTGTCTGCACCTTTGGTTAGTATCACTGAATACAAAATCTCTCTGGGTTTACTCTCTAATGAGTAAGTCTCAGCTTTCAGTAAGGGATGGTGAAGTTGACATCTGGCAGTATGCTACAGGAGGAAGTTTAGAGGTATCATTTATTTTTGCATAGGCTTGCACCAATCCTTGTATTTCTAATTGCACCTGTATCTCACTTTCAGGGATATCTGTTAATTCTATCCCATACTTTTTCTTTTCTTTTCACTCTCACTTGTCTGAAGTATAGCCTTAAATATCCTCCTTATAATGTATACATATGAAATAAAACTGCTGAATCTGTATATGAAGATGTATTTCTTTTTCTCTCATCCTCAGTTGATAGTTTAGCTGGGAATATAATTTTAGGTTTAAAAATCATATTTTCTCCCCCAACATATTTGGGAAGGCATCACTCTATTGTCTTCTAGCATTCTGTATTGTTGGTTGAAAATCTGATACTTGTCAGAAAACTTTGTATGTTATCTATTCCTTATTTGTTGATGCGTATGTTATTTTTCCATTAACATGCTTTTCTGGAATTTTACACTCACATACTATTCAACATTATGAATTTCAACCCAGCAGTAAGCTTTCCTCTGACATCCCTAACAGAAGCCTGGTTTCCTTGAGATAACTCCTCCTCCTCTACACAGACCTTGTGATTCAATTAAACTTGCTTCATTTCTACTCTAGGAATGATCTTTAATTAATTCTAATCTTGTAATATGATCTCATCTCCCTTGTTAGTGATTGTTTTAGGAACAGGCAAGGGACCCAATTCTGGAAAAAGGGAGAGTTGCTGGAGGCTTTTGGGAGAATCCTTTATCGCTCTTAAGAGAGAATTATTGAGAGTCTGTTTCTTTCTCTCCTTTTGGAAATAGAAAAGGAAGAATATTGCATCATTTGCTTCTGTCATTCACTTATGACAATGAGGTAAGCTATCTCTAAAACAAAGCCAACCCACAGAGGAGAATAGCATTCAAATAAAGCTGAAACCTGATCATAATAGGCTTGGCATCATCTTTGCTTTTAGATTCCCTGTTATATGAGCTAATACGATTTCTTATTGTTTAAGACAGTTTCTATTGTTTTTTTGTCATTCAAAACTGAAAGTGTCTTAAGTAAGTTGTAAAAAAGCATTTCATCTTTCATTCTGATCACATGAACTAAAGAGTAGGATAGGTGGATAGGGAATAGGATTATCATCCTGTATTGTAGTTTAACAGTCAGACTTTCAGTTTAGCCAATAACATCACTTCCACTCTCTTTGCACCTGACAGTTCTAAACCTTATGCCTCTTTAAGTGTCATATATAACATGATATTGTTGTAGGGTCTAGAGACAGAGTACAGAGCTCTGCCACTTTTTATCTAGGTAATAGTTGCATGTTACTAAATGTCTTTGTGTTTTAGTTTACTCATATTTAAAATGAAAATATAATGGTATCTACTGCAGCGAGAATAGTTGTATTGAATGAGTTATCATGTGTAAAGTGTTTGGCATGTAGAAAGTGCTGTTTAATTGTTAGCTTTTACCAAATTACTCCACATTTTTTCACTTCTTCATTTTTAGCAACAGTACCTCAATCAGTTCAAGATGTTCAGTTAGAAGTACTAATTTTCTGAGATTACATTCTAGCTAGATTTGGCTGTATAATGCAGTTCAGACCAATAAAACGCAAGCAAAAACTACTGGATGAGGCTTTGAAAGACCTGCCGAAATGTTTTTGCTCAACAGCCATAATGTATCTTTCCTTCTTGCCTCACCCCCTAGTTTGTATATGGAATGGGACATGATGCTTGTATATAAAGAGCTATCTTTCCATCATAGGAACAAAATCCACACACTTGACAGAAAGAAGAGCCAGTGCTTACAACTTCCCTTAGCAGCATATCAACCTTGAAGTACCATAGAATTCTTACTCAATGAAGAGGAAAACACCTGTTTTGTTAAGCACTGAACTGGGGATTCTGTTACATGCAGCCAGAGGCAGTTCTGACTTTTTCTAGGCATGGGATCTTCCAGATAGGGTGGTATGATCTTCTAGCCTTTTGAAATCTTGGTTTTAAGGAAGCTATTTTCTTATTCTGCTTTATACTTCAATAGATTTCCATTCTCTTTTCACATTTTAGATATTGTCTAGTTATCTGCCAGTAATTTCATTAACTTCTTTCATCTTCTTACCTTTAAAGTTTACTTATTTTCTGCTGCTGCTGCTGCTGCTAAGTCGCTTCAGTCATGTCTGACTCTGTGCAACCTCATAGACAGCAGCCCACCAGGCTCCCCCGTCCCTGGGATTCTCCAGGCAAGAACACTGGAGTGGGTTGCCATTTCCTTCTCCAGTGCATGAAGGTGAAAAGTCAAAGTGAAGTTGCTCAGTCGTGTCCGACTCTTCACGACCCCATGGACTGCAGCCTCCCAGGCTCCTCCATCCATGGGATTTTCCAGGCAATTGGACTGGAGTGGGGTGCCACTGCCTTCTCCGTTACTCCTTTTCTACCCTTGTAGTTTCTACTCTAGAGGGAAGGAAAATAAAAACAGTAATACCAACCTGGAGACTGTGAACTTTAATGCTTTTAGAAGCCATGAACAATATAAAAAGTGAAGTATCCAGATATAAGATAAAGGGATTGGTGCAGACTGTGGAGATATGGAAAATGTGTGAATAAATACAAATAAATCAATATTGTATCATTCAAAGAATATGTGCCTGTAGGCCCAATTGTAAGTACAGATGGCAATTCTGTAAACTCTGAATCTGACCTAAAGACATACATAAATGTGAAGGAACTCTCATTATTGAACTGCATGCACATTTTCACTTAAGCACCAACATCAACAACAACAAAATAACTATTAAGACCTTTTAAACTTAAGATTGTATTTAACTAAAATACTTCCATTTGTGTTTTTTTTCTAAAGAGTTTTTCCCCTTTTAGAATTTTGGCTGCTACAGAAGATAATGCAGTAACTCTAATATTACGCTCAACAGGCAAAACCAGCCAACAGAAATCCTCTCTGTGGGGCTATTATGGCTTCGGAAGAAAACTGACTAGGCAGAAATGTAAGGTAACAGAAAGTACATTTCCCTCCCCCATCTGTTTTCAGTTTCTTCCTTCTCCTTGGCTTAATATATAGGTTGAGGAGCTAAATTATAAAATGGCTTTGAGCCTTTTAAAACCCTAACAAAAAAGCTCAACATCAGAAAACGAAGATCATGGCATCTGGTCCCATCACTTCATGGCAAATGGATGGGGAAACAGTAGAAACAGTGTCAGACTTTATTTTTTTGGGCTCCAAAATCACTGCAGATGGTGACTGCAGCCATGAAATTAAAAGACACTTACTCCTTGGAAGAAAAGTTATGACCAACCTAGATAGCATATTCAAAAGCAGAGACATTTCTTTGCCGACTAAGGTCCGTCTAGTCAAGGCTATGGTTTTTCCTGTGGTCATGTATGGATGTGAGAGTTGGACTGTGAAGAAGGCTGAGCACTGAAGAGTTGATGCTTTTGAAGTGTGGTGTTGGAGAAGACTCTTGAGAGTCCCTTGGACTGCAAGGAGATCCAACCAGTCCATTCTGAAGGAGATCTGCCCTGGGATTTCTTTGGAAGGAATGATACTAAAGCTGAAGCTCCAGTACTTTAGCTACCTCATGCGAAGAGTTGACTCATTGGAAAAGACTCTGATGCTGGGAGGGATTGGGGGCAGGAGGAGAAGGGGATAACAGAGGATGAGTCAGTGGATGGCATCACGGACTCAATGGACGTGAGTCTGAGTGAACTCTGGGAGTTGGTGATGGACAGGGAGGCCTGGTGTGCTGCAATTCATGGGGTCGCAAAGAGTCAGACACGACTGAGCAACTGAACTGAACTGAACTGAACTGAATGATACCCAGTGTATACATGCAAACCACCTGTGTATATCCTGCTTTCCTATAAGACTGGACCTGAATGGAATCAGCAAGTGACCAGGCCTGTGCTGCTCCTATTTCCCATAGAGGTGAGTGGACTGCAGTGGCAATAAAGGCTAGTTGTTGTTGTTGTGTTGATTGGTCAGTTCTTTTGTCAAAGTACTGAACATCTACACAGATAAAAGTTTTTCCAGTAAGGAAACTGAGATTTTGACTGGAAAGTTGTACTTCATAAGCTCAAACAGTAACTGGAGAAGCTGGAATTCTATTCATGTGCTGCTTAGCTAGAAAGCTGATGGAGTTTTCCTTAGTCATTCAAGTTCCCTTAATAGTGGACAATTAAAAATTCTGGACACTTAAACAAATAGGTGGCAGACTGGACTGATAATCAGAAAACGAGTTTAGACTCATCAGCTTGGAGAATTTTATTGATCACTTATCCTCAATATTCACATTAGTAATCATTAAAACATTTCAAATTCTAGGCAACTATAATTTAATGTTAAAAGCTATATATTAGACTGAGAATTTCTAAATGGTAGAATCTTACCTAAATATTTGATTTATGTAGTACTCACACACCTAAACAGACCTTGAAAATTTTGTTTCTAATGTTGACAATTTGTCAAATTTCAAATGTATTTTCCTTATTACCTTTTCATATCTAATATGTTGGGGAACTCAATAGAGGAAGGGCTTCAGACAATCATGTCTTTGGAACTAGTTTTATCTAGAAGTCTCAGTCCAGATGTCTGAGTAAAGAGTACATGAAACTTTATCATATTTTTGGCATTTGTGGGAAATAGAGTCTTAGTTTAATTTAGTATAAAGAATGTGGTACCTTTAGGTTTTTTGATAAAATAGATGCTTATTAAATATTTGGCAGGAGGAAGTTTTGAAATACTTAGGATTACTAGGAAACTTCGTGCATGACTTCTGATTAGGGAGTTTTGTACATATGACTATATAGTTTCACTTATATATTCCTTTAGTAATATAAAATTTGAATTTCAAAAGACTAAAATAGATATTATGAATAATAGTTTGTTTCAACAATGTATATTCTAAAAGTTTTTGACTTAACTTGTAAGTCCTCTTTTCCTGGAAAAAAAATACCTCCTCTGTCATATTGTCACACAACATCCTATTAGCCTATTTTCCCAGGCTGGCAGGAAACTGTCCACTATAGACATCTGGAATGGGGAAATACTCTGAGTATCTTCTTTGATTGAAATTTCATCTACGTGAAATACTTAGATGAGACTATCAGGAAATTTAAATAGTTCCTGACTTTTTGTACTAATGAGGTAAAAATGTTCCTTCCTATGATATTAACAAAACCCAGACTTTCATATTTAAGATATCTCAGTGTTTGAATTCTCATCTCTCATCAATCAGTAAATAAATTTATATCATGTGTCTGCTATGTACAATTTGTAGCCATCCTTCTGAAGACTACCTTTGCTACTTGGAAAACTAGCCAAAATATAGACCTGGTCACAGTCTAGTTTTTTCTGAACATAATGGCTGAAATGCTACAAAAATAGAGTTTTATTGAAATTAAAATCAAATAACTTTGTGAGGGTCAATCATTTATATTTTAATGTTAATTGCTGCAATCACAAGTTTATATTTTTATAACTAGATGAACTGAAAACACTAGAAGGAGTGAAAATAAGGAAATGAAAATTAACTTTGAATCTTTAACATTAACAAAGTAGTGCTGATTGGACTACAAAGTAAGATTTGGGCTTACAATTCATTCATTCATTTATGTACTCAATCAAATATACTTCCTCAGCATTTGTCGGAGACGGCAATGGCACCCCACTCCAGTACTCTTGCCTGGAAAATCCCATGGATGGAGGAGCCTGGTAGGCTGCAGTCCATGGGGTCATGAAGTCGGGCATGACAGCAACTTCACTTTCACTTTTCACTTTCATGCATTGGAGAAGGAAATGGCAACCCACTCCAATATTCTTGCCTGGAGAATCTCAAGAGACGGGGAAGCCTGGTGGGCTGCCATCTATGGCAGACTCTGCCATCGCACAGAGTCGGACACGACTGAAGCGACTTAGCAGCAGCAGCAGCAGCATTTGTAACGTGCCACCCTCTCTTGTAAAGGCTGGATATAGAAAGGCAAGTTGCATCCAGAAACAGGATGACAGTATTTATTAACTGTGTTCTGGGAAAGAGATGTGATCTTAAGATGAGAAGAGAAAGCTGAGCAAATGGGAGCCTGTGTTAAATGTTGACTACTCACATATTTGGCCCCAGGCCAGCCCTGCTTTCCTTCAGGATGACACTTTAGCAAGAATAAACAAAAGCAAGTGTGTAGATTAGAGCAAAAACAACAAACAAACCCATATCTTTCAACTTTTTACTGACAACTATTATTTCTGTATGTAAGTACTTCTATAGTTTCAATAAAACAATCTGATTGCAATAACAGTTTATTTGGCAATCTCTCTGACTTAAAAGATGCATTAATTTTTCTTTAGTATAGCTACTGGCTTATGGAATACCACATTGTAAATGATATGGAAGGTTCACCGTACTCGAGTAAACAACTATAAAATATCAACAAACACAGAAAATGATAAATATATTGATTTTAATTAGGTGAATTCCTCAGTGATTTTTGCTCAGTCTTATTCTTTTCATATTTCTTTAAGCCTAATAAGGTTTCCTTTTTAACAATGTGACATAATTTTGCAATAGAAGACTTTAGATGATGCCATAGTTTTTACACAGCTAAAGCATGAAAAGATCTTGCTGGGATAATCCCATGGAAAGAGGAGCCTGGTGGGCTACAGTCCATAGTGTCGCTAAGAGTCAGACCTGGCTGAGCAACTAACATACACACAATATGAAAAGAAGCCCTCTTTTAAGTCAGCCTTTTAAGAGATGTATTCTGTCCCCCTGTTTTCCCTTGGTCTGTCATAGTTAATCATTTATTATGATATACAGAAGGCAGAGAGTATCTTGACTCTGGGAAATAGGAAGAAACAAAAATATTTCTTAAGATCACTGTAATACAACAGTTTGCTATACATTAATCTTTGCATAATTATGCCCAGTAAAGAGTAAAGAATGCACACTTGATTTCTAACAGAAATATCCAGATCTCACTCATGAAGAGACTGAAGAGAATTATTAGCCACCATGTAAATATATAACTTAAGTAAGAAATGCTTCAGTGGAAATATTGCTTATTAACAGATTATTATGTATTATGGGTTGAATTTTGCCTCCCTCAAACTTGTACATTGAAATTCTAACCTCCAGTACTTCAGAATGTGACCTTATTTGGAGGGAGAATCTTTACAGAGGTAATCAAGTTAAAATCAGGTCATTAGTATTGGCACTAATCCAAATGACTGGTGTCCTCTTAAAAAGGGGAAATTTGGAGATGGATACACACACAAGGAGAACACCATGTGAAGATGAAGGCAGAGATCAGGGTGATGCTTATACAAATCAAATGATGCCAGAGATTCCCAGCGGGAGCTTTCCAGGTGGCACAGTGGTAAAGAATGCCAGTGCATGCCTGACAGTGCAGGAGAAATAAGAGGTGTGTGTTTGATCCCTGAGTCAGGAAGATCCCCTAGAGTCAGGAGAAATAAGAGATGTGTGTTTGATCCCTGAGTCAGGAAGATCCCCTAGAGTAGAAAAGAGCAACCTGCTCCAGTATCCTTGCCTGGAAAATCCCATGGACAGAGGAACCTGCTAACAGACTATGGTGTTGCAAAGAGTCGGATATGACTGAGCATGCACACACACCTTAGGGTACATGGAAGATGATGGGGAAACTGATACTTAGTCAGTGAATACAGCAAAATCTTTGCTTAAAAACCATTGACTACTCTAACTTAGAAGGAAGATCTGTCTACAAATGATTTCTAATTAGATGTTGAAATGGTTCATAGCCCTAGTGTGTGTTGTCTATCATTAACTGTAGTTCACAAAAAATTACAAAATGTGATGAGCTCAGGTGAAAAAAAGCTTGCAAGCAGAAATGAAAAAGGGTTCACAAATCTAAGATCTTTCAGGGTTGGGAAACCGAACTACTTGTAGAGATTGAATTAAAAAGAATTTGAGTCATAAGATGCAGTTAAAAAAATGTTATCTGTTGAATAGTGTCTCAGAGCATAGATCAAAGTAGGATTTGGCTTAATCGCAGTTGCTCAAATAGTCCAATGACAACCACCATTAAGTAGAGTGTAAAAAAGGTATGAGGAAGTAGCCATGAAAAATAAATTTGAATATTATTTTTAGGAAATAGCTTTGGATATGATTACTGACTAACACAAAACTGGCTGGAATAAATAGATCAGAAATCTACAAAGTTTTTGAGGGGATTGTATTGTCAAGAAAACCAAAAATGCACTCTTTAAAAGGTATTTTTAAATTCAGATAATAACATTAATTTTTATACTCCCACATACAGAAAGTAGCCACGGAATGCCTCCTCCAAGGATGACGTGCTCTCCAAACTCTTTTCAGATGCACCTAGAATAATGACCAGGAAGAGGCCCCAAGAGTTCATAACCAGAGGCCACAGAGAAGAAATGATAAGATAATTCTTCCCAGGAAGTAGAATCAAAACCTAGTCCAGCAACTTCTTCTTTACCCTATCCCCACCTCAGGTGTAAGGCTTCCAGAATATCTTTGCAGTGGTATTTCACAATTACTAAAAAACACTGACTGTGTGTCCTCTATCTTCCCCTTTCAAATTCAGAATACTTAATGAAGGAGCATTGTACTATTTTCTTTGGGGAGGAGGCAGATGTGAGTTTGTTTGATTTATGAGAGGAAGAATGAAACAGATTTTGTTGACCAGAATTTGGACTGTGGCTGAGACTGTGTTATGTATTCAACACATTATTTTCTCTTCCTGGGCACAGAGGTCATTTCCCCTTGAAATTAACCTGAAGGCTATGTGACTTGATTTAGGTCAATGGAACATAAGCAGAAATAATATAAAACACTTTTAGACCCAGCCCATAAAACAATACTGAACAATATAAACAATTCTTTATTCTTGTATTCACCTTCAGTATTAACCTTGAACATTTTTTTTCAGATGTACGTAAATACAGGAGCATCCTTGGTCACCATTAAAAGGGGAGTGTTAGAAGAGCTGCCTGACTTTCACTGGACTGTTATTTGAATGAAAAAATAAACAAGAGATCTGAAGTCTTTATTAATGTTGCATAGCCAAGTCTATTCTGCCTGAAACAGAAATCTTAGGGACACTGCAGCCCATGCCAGACCAATTTCTACTCAATATTTTGCAAACATGGAGAGAGGCTATGGCAGTTTAATTCAACATATAGCTAGGCTTTGCATGGTAATTTGAAAATCCAACAAGAGCACCATTTTCCAAAATCCCCAGAGTAATAACTGTTCCAGTGTGCGTTTTTCTGTTCACTGAACCTAACCTTTCTCAAGGAATAGACAGAAAGAATGCTATAATTTCTTTACACAACACTAGTAGATTTAGTTCATGTACACTCATGGCTGATTCATGTCAATGTATAGCAAAACGAATATAGTATTGTAAAGCAAAACAAACTAAAAAATAAAAACTAATATTAAAAAAATAAATAAAAGATATTTTATAAACAGAAGAGTTTTATACTGCACACCTAGATCCATTTGATGTGTCTCAAGCATCATCTTTTCAATTTCCAAGGTTTTCCTCTCTATTTCCAGAAATAGGGATCCGTGTCACTGCTTGCTCTTTCTTCCCAGATTGTGGAATGGAGATTTGGATACATGATCATAAAACAATGTATATAGCTAAAGGAAACCATTAACTCTTACTCCTCGTTGATGGCCCCTATTCCTTACTCTCTTGGCTTTCTCTTCCATTTTCTGTAACACATGAAAGGAAAAAAGGAACTAAAAGTAATGCCAAAGTCAGAGCTAGTGACAAGTCTAGCATTTGGCAAATAGTTCAGTCCACAATTATCCTCTCCTCCAGCGGCTCTAGACCAGAGACATCATTTGGCCATTCTTCTGGAATCTTTGCCTTTATTTCTCAGAAATGATGCATGAAACTCTGTATATGATGAAATGGAAGCCTTTTCCATATGCATTACCGTTTTTCTCATTTGTCATTTTCTTTTTCAACCCTTCTTATGTTTTTGGAATTTCTTTGTGTTTTTGTATGAAAAGTCTTATCTACTCCAAGACTATAAAAACATCCATCTATTTCCACAATTAATTATACTTCTTAAATTTTTATAAATTTAAATCTTTGACCCATCTGGACTTAATTTTAGGATAAAACATCAGATAGAATTCCACTTTTTCCAAATGGCTAAATTAAAAGATGCTTATTCCTTGGAGGAAACTTATGACCAACCTAGATAGCATATTGAAAAGCAGACATTACTTTGCCAACAAAGGTCCATCTAGTCAAGGCTATGGTTTTCCAGTGGTCATATATGGATGTGAGAGTTGGATGATGAAGAAAGCTGAGTGCCAAAGAATTGATGCTTTTGAACTATGGTGTTAGAAAAGACTCTTGAGAGTCCCTTGGACTGCAAGGAGATCTAACCAGTCCATTCTAAAGGAGATCAGCCCTGGGTGTTCTTTGGAAGGAATGATGCTAAAGCTGAAACTCCAGTACTTTGGCCACTTCCTGGAAAGAGTTGACTCATTGGAAAAGACCCTGATGCTGGGAGGGATTGGAGGCAGGAGGAAAAGGGGACGACAGAGGATGAGATGGCTGGATGGCATCACCGACTCAATGGATGTGAGATTGAGTGAACTCCGGGAGTTGGTGATGGACAGGGAGGCCTGGCATGCTGTGATTCATGCAGTCACAAAGAGTCAGACACGACTGAGTGACTGAACTGAACTGAAGTGGTAGTTCTGACACTGTATTTTGAGTAATATATTTTTACTTCTTTCTCTCATTTTAATATTTCTTTGTTAAATCCTCATTTTTCAGTTCAGTTCAGTTCAGTCGCTCAGTTGTGTCTGACTCTTTGTGACCCCATGAATTGCACGCCAGGCCTCCCTGTCCATCACCAACTCCCAGAGTTCACTCAGACTCACATCCATTGAGTCCATGATGCCATCCAGGCATCTCATCCTTGGTCATCCCCTTCTCCTCCTGCCCCCAATCCCTCCCAGCATCAGGGTCTTTTCCAATGAGTCAACTCTTCGCATGAGGTGGCCAAAGTACTGGAGCTTCAGTTTTAGCATCATTCCTTCCAAAGAAATCCCAGGGCTGATCTCCTTCAGAATGGACTGGTTGGATCTCCTTGCAGTCCAAGAGACTCTCAAGAGTCTTCTCCAACACCACAGTTCAAAAGCATCAATTCTTCGGCGCTCAGCCTTCTTCACAGTCCAACTCTCACATCCATACATGACTACTGGAAAAACCATAGCCTTGACTAGACGGACCTTAGTCAGCAAAGTAATGTCTCTGCTTTAGAATATGAATATCTGCATAGGAATATTGGATAGCAATATTGCATAGGAACCTGGAATGTTAGGTCCATGAATCAAGACAAACTGGAAGTGGTCAAATAGATGACAAGAGTGGATGTCGACATTTTAGGAATCAACGAACTAAAATGAGCTGGAATGGGTGAATTTAACTCAGATGACCATTATATCTACTATTGTGGGCAAGAATCCCTAGAAAAAATGGAGTAGCCATCATAGTCAACAAAAGAGTCTGAAATGCGGTACTTGGATACAGTCTCAAAAATGACAAATGATCTGTGTTCATTCCAAGGGAAATCATTTAATATCAGCACAACAGCATACATTCCATTTATCCTGTCTGAATTAATTTAGATGAATTACCTCTTTTTTAATTATAGTGTTTTGGTAATTCTAGGTCCCTCTCTTCTACAACTTGAGATCATTTCTCCAATTTCTCCTGTTTACTTTTTGGAACAGTCAGGGAATGGAATGGAAACTGTATGAGGAACAAAGTGAATGATACAAAGAACAGAATGAATTATGCAATGACTGAGGAACTACCTACAGGTCGGTCCACTCAACTGACCATCAAGAGCAGCAGTAGTGTTAGCGCTCTAACTAGGTTACAAGACTGAAGTTGATCGCTTCTTGCTTCTTGATCATGCAGAGTTTCTTCTGTTGTTTAAATGTCACATTTTCAATGTCTGCCTTGACCAATCCATTTGAGATGATTACCTCTGTGTACTCTGATACCCATACTTTGCTCTACTTTTATAAATTCTTATAGTACTTATAACATAATATATAATTTATTTAATAATTTATCCACTCCAGACTTTTTGTGTTTACTGTTTGTATGGTATACCATTTAATCTATCTGTTTGCAATCTCTGTGTCTTTAAAGTATAGATAGATAGATATAACTAGAGCATACATTTTGCTTATGCTCACAAGTTCTGCTTTTTATTGGAAAGTTTATGCCATTAAAATTTAATGCAATTATGGATGTGGTTGGATTTGGATCTACTATATTTTTTATTATTTGTTTTCACTTTCTCTCCTCTGTTTTTTGTTCTCATGTTACTGATTTCTGGATTACTGCAATATTTTGGATTACTTTTGGATTACTGCAATATTTTTAAGAATTTTATTTTAATTGGTCTATTGGATTTTAGTTATGCATCTTTGAATATTTCAGGTATTTACTCTAGGGATTAAAATATACATTCTTTATCTCTGTACAGTTTACTCAGAATTTATATTGCACTACTTCACATAAAATATATATTGGGATACATATTGAAATCAAGCAGGTCTATGAACCACCTACATCCTTTAAGTTATAAGTATCACATGTGTTATATCAATATATATTATAATCCCCAGAAAGATATGACATAATTTGTGCTTTAATCAGTCTTATCTTTAAAGAAACTAAATGAAAAAAAAAGTCTTTTGTACTTATCGAGATAGATACCATTTTGCCATTCTCATTCCTTCTTGAAAATGCAAGCTTTCATCTAAAATTTTCTTTCTTACTGAACAATTTCCTTTACCATTTCTTATAATGCAGACATGCTAGTGAAAATTTTTATAGTTTTATTTTATTTGAAAATGTTTTTATTTCTTTTTCATTCTGGAAAAACTTGCTTCCATTGGATATGGAATTCTAGATTGATCATGTTTTTTTGTGTGTTTAAAAATTTAAATACATTGCCTTTTGATCTTCATGTTTTCTAATGAGAAGTCAGAGATCATTAAAACTGTTGTTTCTTTTATGTCAAGTGTCATCGCTTTCTTGTTGCTTTTAAGATTTTCTCTCTGTTGTTGACTTTCAATTATTTTATTTTGTTTTGTTTAATTTGATACTGCTTTGAGTTAAATGACCTTCCTGAGCCTATAATGTATGGTTTTCACAAAACTGGGGAAATTTTTAGTCATTATTCATTCAAACATTTCATCTTCTCTATTCTTTTCCTCGCTACACTTTTAGATTAGAGTTGCATATGCATTTGAACTTTTGATATTGTTTCACAGATGCTCTGTTCAGGTTTTAAATTTTTTTCTTTCTGTTTATTTGACTGCATGACTTCTTTCAACATATTTTCAAGTTCAGAGACTCATTTTTCTGTTGTCTTCATTATGCACTTCCAACCACCTCGTCTATATTTTCCAGATATTAGATATTTCACTTAGGAGTCCTACTTGTCTTTGTTTTTTAAATACAGATTTAAGATTTTTCTCTATTGAAATTTCTTAGTTTTTCTCTACAAGCTTATTTTACTTTACCTTATTAAACATAGTTATAAGAATTGTTTTAGTTATTGTCTGCTGATTCAAATGTTTGGAAAATTTCTAGGCTGAACCCCACTGGCTGTATTTTCTTTTGAGAAAATAGGTTCTTCATATGCTGAGTGACTTGAAACTATAGTGTGTACTTTGTGAATGATATTTTTGTGGAAGTTCTATATTTTGCCATATTCTTCTGAACAATGTTTATATTTCTGTTTTAATAGGCAATATAGTTAATCAAGCTATAAACACAGACTTAATCAGCAACTCAAGTCTTGATTCAGTTATGTTTTCCCTTTTTCTAGGTTGCTTGCAATCTGCCCCATCCTTACATGATTCTGAAATCAGACAGAGATTTGGGCAGAATTGTCCACAACTTGAGCCTTCTCAATCTAGCTCTTTGCATTCAGTATTCTCCCCTCTACTTTCCAGCAACTGTGGATGCCCCAAACTGTGTCTCCTAGTTCATCAAGCTAGAATGACTCTAAGTTTTCTATCAGTGTTTTTCCTGCCTCATGTGGAGTCACTGGCAGCCTGTCTGTTTGTCCTCAAGATAAAGGATATAAAAACAGGAAACTTATCCTGTGTCTGTCCATATTTTATGTTTTGAGTTTCCTTCAGAATCTGTATGCTTTTCTTGTCTTGCCAGAGTCTTTAGGTAACTTAGTTCAGTTGTCCAGAGTTTATCAGTTATCTTTGGGAAGGCCTATTTGGTTAGAAACTTGTTCAGCTACACTGGAACAGACTGATATAATTTATTTATCCACTTTGTTATTATATTTTGTACCCTGGGACAAGGATTTTTTAAAATACTGATGTAAGAAGTGTTTGCAACATAATTAATACTCCATATATGTCTGTACAATGACAATAGATTTTTGAAAAGATGAAAAAATATATAATAAACATTGAGAAATAAGTACAACATCAACAATCAGGAAGACACAAAATTTAAAGATGTGACATCCACTCACACTCATCAGATTGGCAAAAGTTAAATGCTATGAGTACCAATGTTGGCAAATATATAGAGAAATGGAAACTATAACACACTGTTAGTATGAGTGTAAATTAGTCACTATTGGATAGTAATTTTCATAAAATTGTAGAAAAATCTCAGGACTTGTGCACAGAGACACAAAAATGTACATAAATATTCATAATAGCATAGATTTATAGTAACAAAAAATTTATAAATGTGAAACTAGCAGTAAAATGCATTACAAAGAAATATTATAAAGTAGCTCAAATGAATAAAATAGAGATATGTTTCACCATAGAAAAATGTACAAATGCAATGTTAAGTTTTAAAAATGGATGGATATACATGGCATGGTATCATTTACATAGGCATTTGAAAATGAATAAGCAACATTATATATTTTTATGGCCCATGTCATAAATTGACATAAACTTGAGTAAGAGTAATATATACTAAATTCAAATGAAGAGTTAACTGAGGGGATCAAGGCAAATGGTATCAGGAAGTAGATTTACAGTTCAGTATTCTGTTTCTTAAGTAGATGGTGAGTACATGCAATTTGGCAGAATAATAATATTTGAATAATAAATACTCCTCTTACTAATTTTTCTTAATAAGAAAAAAATATAAGACTCCAGAATTTCAAAATAGGCAAAGGAAATGAGCAGGTAATTTACAAATGGGAAAATACAAATAGCCAGGTAACACCTGGGATGTAAGTATAAATCCTGCATTTATAGTTTTGAAAACACAGAAATGCTCAATGACACTAAACATTTGAACTATAACATTAAATCGTCAGTTAATTTTCACTTTGGAAGCTCAGGCATAAAGAATCTGCCTGCAATGCAGGATACCTGGGTTTGATCCCGCTTTATCAAATTAGCAAAGGTTTTTAATAATGTAATAATAGTGACTTGGGCAAGATTTCTATAATAAAGGCAGGAAGAGGTCAAGAGATTCCTCCACAGATAAACACTTATGAAACATGGGCAAAAATACTAAAAAACAATCATTTGATGGCACCAGAAAACATCCAATGGTGAGCAGAAACTTGAGAAATATTTACCTTACAAAGGGCAAGAACCCCAATTTTGTGACTTTCTTTTCTAAGGAAGCTTCACAACTTCCCTAGGTCAGATGATGAGAAAAGACAACCTTAGTAGCTTGAAGAGGTAGACAATAGAGTTCAGAGCCATACAAGACCTGGAAATTATACACTCCAATATCTAAATATAAACTCTGCCCAAATCCCTGCGTGACTTCTAAATTAATGTTTAAAAACTAATAAATAAGTGTACAATAATGAAAGAATAATATAAAATAAT
The DNA here is from genome assembly GCA_006408695.1 of Aepyceros melampus. Classification (NCBI taxonomy): domain Eukaryota; kingdom Metazoa; phylum Chordata; class Mammalia; order Artiodactyla; family Bovidae; genus Aepyceros; species Aepyceros melampus. The sequence continues at coordinate 67,524 of SJXQ01008937.1, read as the reverse complement.
TAAAATATCCTTGAGGGTTACTTAACTGAAAAGAGTGCCACGTGAAAATTCTAAGATTCAAAACTGTGTATGGAGTGTGTCCTCACTTGCAGGAAAGAAAAAAAAAGAATGGAAAGAAGGAAGAAATGTGGGATTTATACCTTTATCCCAGGTGTTAGCTACCTTCTTTACCTCTTGTTTCAACAGGACATTCTTTAGTGAACTCACTTCTAAACCTTCACAGAGACAGAGAACAGACTTGTGGGCACAGTGGGGGAAGAAACAGAAAGATGAATTGAAGGAGTAACATTGAAATATATAGATTACCATATGTAAAATAGATAGCCAGTAGAATTAGCTGTATGATACAGCGAGCTCAAATCTACTGCTCTAGGTATTGTTGATCTAAAACAGATAGACCGCCAGATATTTCTCCAGCAAAGATGACTTTCTTGAGGACCAGAATAAAATCAGTCTGGGGTCTGCAATCATGGTAAGCCATGTGCAAGTCCCCACATGGCAAAGGAAGGAAAATGCTTTCATAAGGTGAAAAAGAAGTCCAGAGGGTCATAGTAGACGAAGATTCCATGGCTTTTCATTGGCTGAGTTTTTGCTAGGAAAGAAGAAAAATGTTTATTTTTTCTTTTGGGCTCTGCTGTTACTGCAGGGTGTGACAACTCCCCCTTCTGGTCTCCCAGCTCTATTTAATTGAGGTTCCTGTTTATTCATTTTTTTCTGTTTCCTCTCCTTTTGATCAAGAACTTTCTCTGAGAGCATTGCTGGTCAGGAGTCAAGTTTTCTAGTTTCAGTGGCTCTTCGTCCCTTAAAGAGGGATCTTTTCTGAGTGTAGTGTCTCACTATGGGGGAAAAATGTTGGTTAACCTATTGAAATATCAATAACCTCAGATATGCAGATGACATCACCCTTATGGCAGAAAGTGAAGAGGAAATAAAAAGCCTTTTTATGAAAGTGAAAGTGGAGAGTGAAAAAGTTGGCTTAAAGCTCAACATTCAGAAAACGAAAATCTTGGCATCTGGTCCCATCAATTCATGGCAAATAGATGGGGAAACAGTGGAAACAGTGTCAGACTTTATTTTTTTGGGCTCCAAAATCACTGCAGATGGTGACTGCAGCCTTGAAATTAAAAGACGCTTACTCCTTGGAAGAAAAGTCATGAGCAACCTAGATAACATATTCAAAAGCAGAGATATTACTTTGCCAACAAAGGTCCATCTAGTGAAGGCTATGATTTTTCCAGTGGTCATGTATGGATGTGAGAGTTGGACTGTAAAGAAAGCTGAGCGCCAAAGAATTGATGCTTTTGAACTGTGGTGTTGGAGAAGACTCTTGAGAGTCCCTTGGACTGCAAGGAGATCCAACCAGTCCATTCTGAAGGAGATCAGCCCTGGGATTTCTTTGGAGGGAATGATACTGAAGCTGAAACTCCAGTACTTTGGCCACCTTATGCGAAGAGGTGACTCATTGGAAAAGACCCTGATGCTGGGAGGGATTGGGGGCAGGAGGAGAAAGGGACGACCGAGGATGAGATGGCTGGATGGCATCACGACTTGATGGACGTGAGTCTGAGTGAACTCTGGGAGTTGGTGATGGACAGGGAGGCCTGGTGTGCTGTGATTCATGGGGTCGCAAAGAGTCGGACATGACTGAGTGACTGAACTGAAGTGAACTGAAGCTGTTGAAATTATGTACAGGTAATAAGGAGAAGAATCTCTCAGGCACTTTTTATCTAATGTCCACATGTTATCAATATCTTAGACATTAGAGATCATCTGAAACATTCTGTCCTCATCAAATGCTTGACAACAAACTTCTAATAGGTCTCAAATGGTGAGAGTTTATGAGTTCCAAAAGGCAAGGATCTGAGATTTAGAAGGACCAATAGCAATATTTTGGCCAAGATATTTGGTTGGAAGATTTCCACAAATTTTTTCCACTTAGTGTTATAATGAAAATTAAGTCTTAATAGAGCATACAACTATCCCAGAGGATTAAGAGTGGTAAGCACAGTGAAAATGTTGTAAAATCAGCCAAGCAGTACTAACTTGTTGTAAGTAACTGAACAATGAAGTGAACTCCTTGATAGACATGAAGTTTGAGAATTCCCAGGTAGGTATAATCTTTTTCAAATAAATTTTAGCTACAGAAGAGATGGTAGTCAAGTTATCAAGTGAAGGCTTCCATATACTCTAAAAACATATAGACTATAACTTAAACATACTTATATTCGTAAGATGGAGGAAATTTTATGAAATCCACTTGCCAGACTACAAATGGTCCATCAAGCAGTTTAATGTCAGGGAGTAATATGAATAGGCTTCCTTGAATTGTATGTCATACAAGTGGAACAAGTTAAGTAGATAATTTTTGCAGCCTTGTTAACATTTTTTCTTCTAATATTGATTCATGAAAGCTATCATTTTGTCAATATACTAATACTTTAATGCTTGCCGAGGCGTGAGGAGTGGGCATTTAGAGTCTCTGTTAGAACTAGGTTGTTCTTTGGTCCAAATCAGAGCTTTCTCTTTTTGTCAAACTAAGAGTTGTTGAATTTCAAATCTTATTTTTCTTTTTTCTGGAACCAATTGTGGGGCTTCTGTAGCCAGTTTGTCTAAATATCATTTGGAAAAATACCCCTCACGAACATGACAAAGATTTGGCTGCTATTGGTCCCTTAAGGGCAGCACTCTTTGTGAAAATATCAAGGTGATTTCCCTTACCTTTCAGAGAATCATGTTTAAAAAGCCTCAGAATCCTAAAAGTAGCTAAAGTAGCAGGGGAAAGTATTGCATCCAATAATTCCTCAACATAAGGCTATTTACTTTTTTTTTTTTTTTCCCACTCATCTGGAGGTAAGGAAGCCATGTTGATTCAACAACTTTCCAAAATCATGAGCTACTCCTCTGAAAGCATATCTTCTATCAGTATAAGTATTGAAAGTTTTGTCCTTGGCTAAAGTACAGATCCCCAGGGAGAATCCCAGGGACGAGGGAGCCTGGTGGGATGCCGTCTATGGGGTCACACAGAGTCGGACACGACTGAAGTGACTTAGCAGCAGCAGCAAAGTACAGATCAGTGCAAAACATAATTCATCCTGCTGAGCTGAAATAACTATAGGTATAGGCACTGCTTCACCGAAAGCTAAAGGAGTTGCAATAGCATTTCCAGTCCAATATTTGCCATTCTCACCATTTAAATAAGAAAAACCAGTGAACCATGGGAAGTCAGCATTACCGAGAGGATCTTTCTGAAGATCATCATATAGAAAGGGAGGTAATCCATCAGCATAAGCAATACTAGGGACTTCATTGCTCATGGAGGGGAGAAGAGTATCTGGGTCAAGATAACTATAACGTTAAAGAGCAAGGAACATTTAACAAAAGGACTTCATAGGAAGTGAGGGGGCTGACTGAGGAATGTTGAGTGTGCTGAGAATTCAAGAAAGCTGTTACTACATGAGGGCCAAAAATGGAAATGTTTAAAAGGGATTTCCACAGTGATTTTCTTGGTGGTCTTAATCAAAAGTTTAGTGGCCATAAAGGTTTTAAGACAGAAGATGTCCTTGAGCCCCAGGGTCTGGTTGCTGGCTTTAACCCTATGGACTGAGGTTGGTCCCTGTGTTTGTGTGTGTGTGTCCCAAGGGTATGTATAAAAAGGAAAAGGGAAATCTGAACATTGCTATGCCCGAGAGCAGGTGGGTTCATCAGGCTCCTTTAAGATGGAAAACACTGTTGTCCAGTTCTTCCCATAAAATTGAGTTGGGGTTGTTCTTGTTTAGTAAAACATACAGAGGTTTGGCTATGAGAGAGACATTTGGGTCCGATTTTGGAACTAACCAACATGCTCAAGAAAACCTCACAATTGGTGCTTAGTTTTGGGTTTCTACATAAAGTCTATCTGATTTGGTATAGCCCTTATTCTGGTGTCAGATGCCATAAATATCACACCTGATTTTGGGCAAGTTGCCGTTTTTCTTTGGTGACCTCGTATCCCTTCAATGCTAAAATCTTAATCAAGGAGGCTTTGTGAAGGAGAACAAAGAAGCAAATCATCTACATGTTACAACAAAGTAGAATTTAAACCTACTGATGGTTGATCATCAGTCAGATCAACCTTCAGGATTTATGAGAAATAAGAAGGACTCTCTGATGCATTATTGTCCAGGTGAATTTCATCTCTTCCCAGGTGAAGGCAAAAAGGTATTGGTTAATCAACTGGAATACTAAAGAATGCACTGTATGTATCAGTTACAGTAAAGAATTTCCTTCCAGTGGGAATGGATGTTGGTGCCATATAAGGGTTAAGAACAACAAGGTGTCAAGGGGTAACAATGTTTTTTATTGCTTGGAGGTCCCGGAAAAACTTCCACCCTTAGCTATTAGGTTTTGTCAGTGATAAAATTGAAATGTTATCAGGTCTGGGTACAAAGGACAGTGAAGCCTGAGCCTTGTAATATTATACTATGAACTTTATGCTTTAAAGGGCTTCTTTACCTAGAGAGTATTGATTCATTCTGGGAAGAGATTTTGTGGGATTTGTGTGAACCTTGATGAGGGGTCCACCATGAATTTTGATATTAATAATATCAGTTGGAGATTTTGCCCATAAGGAAGTGGTAACTGATTGAACTAGGGACAAATGATCATGTTTCCAGAATTTGCTCTAGTACCATCAGAGATGGGACAAATACAAGATGTCAAAGATGTCATTTAATTCACCTGGTTGATTACTTTGACAGTGATTGTCAAATACTAGAATTACTACTCCCTCTTGGGAGAAAAGAAATTCTAACAATATACTTCTCTAAGAAGTCTTGGCCTAGAAAGGGCTTCCTTGGTGACTCAGCAATAAAGAATCTGCCTGCAATGCAGAAGACACAATTTTGATCCCTGGGTCAGGAAGATCCCTTGAAAGAAGGTATGGCAACCCACCCCAGTATTCTTCCTGGGAGAATCCCTTGGACTAAGGAGTCTGGTGGGCTACGGTCCATTGGGCCGCAAAGAGTTGGACATGACTGAAGCAACTGAGCACGCAGACACACAAAAGGAGAGGTGGAGGGAAAGTAGAAAAGAGGGTGTCTCTCTCAAAAGCTTAAATAAAAGGGACAATGTCCAGAGACAGGAACCTCTTAGGTTCATTAAGAACCCCACTATTTGACTTGGTTTAGTACTCTCTGCAGGGGCTGCCTTATAGTAGTGGGGTTGAGCACAGAAATTTTGGCTCCAGTGTCAGCTAGGACTGGGAGAGAGTCATCCTCAATCTATAGAAATGTTTCTCCAAGTCAATTCAGAGAGGGGATTGGCAAGAGCACCAGTTGTTCCTTGAAACCCCATCAATGAGAATTGGGAGGATGTTGGAAAGTTGGTTAGAGGGTTGATGGTGTTTGAAATGCTTAATTTTATAACAATCTCTTTTCCAATGTATTGGTTCTTTTTAGTAATAGCAGAAACTGGCAGGGTTTTAGTTTCATTTAGGAGCCTTTATTTGTTGAAGTTGAAGATTAATAATTTTGGTGATCTTCCTTTTAGGTTACTCATCTAGAGTGCAAGATAGCTGGTTTGTCAGATTAAATAAATCTGAATGGACATGCATTCCTGGTCCTTTATACTGTAAGGGAAAGGTCCCAGTTTAGCCTTTAGTATGCTGCTGCTGCTGCTAAGTGACTTCAGTCATTGTCCGAACCCCATAGATGGCAGCCCACCAGGCTCCCCCGTCCCTGGGATTCTCCAGGCAAGAACACTGGAGTGGGTCGCCATTTCCTTCTCCAGTGCATGAAAGTGAAAAGTGAAAGTGAAGTCACTCAGTCGTGTCTGACTCTTAGCAACCCCATGAACTGAAGCCTACCAGGCTCCTCCATCCATGGGATTTTCCAAGCAAGAGTACTAGAGTGGGTTGCCATTGCCTTCTCTGACCCATTAGTATAAATAGATTTAAAAACTTCCCTGGGTGGAATCAACATCTGGAAGAAGACTGAAATTTTCTTTATAAATAAACTGAAGTTGATTGTACTGAACATGAACAGATACATCAGAATTTTTGTGTGCAAGTCTGAATTTTGCTCCAATCAATGGGCTTAGGAAAAGCCCTAAGAATTGCTTGATGAAGTCGCATAGCAATGCCAGAGTCTGATCATACAATATGTTACTGAGCTTGTCTCCTAGTTGTAATTTTAGAGAACTTTTAGGATTTTCCCAATTAGAGGTTCTCATCCAGTGCTGCCCCTAGCTCTCACCGACAAGAATATGAAGTAACGGATATAAGACAGAAAAATCAGATTGATAAGTTTTAATGACTGTGTTAAATTCCTCAGCAAATCTGTGAGGATTTCAGTTGTTTGGAGAAAATATTTCACTGAGCAACTGACCTGAACTGAGCTGAAGACTTGAATATGGCTCACAGTTCAGCTTTAGTCCAGGGAATAAAAGAAATTAAGGGTTTAACCTCTGGATCTCACAAGGCTTCATTTTAAAGGAAAAGGTTCTGACAAATTCAGAGCCAAAAGGGAAGGGGAAAATTTCAGAGGAAAGGGCAAGGTTGGAGACAGAATTAATATGGGTGCACTAATGGTATAGCTGGAACATAGGTGTGTAGAAGGGAAAGAGGAAGACGGCATTGGAGGCAGAGTCTGGCCATGAGGAGCTGAGGGAGAGAGACAAGTGTTGCCAGAGGCGGAGCCTGAGACAAAGCCAAGCAAGAAGGATTTGAGGCTCTCAGTTCAGTTCAGTTGCTCAGTCGTGTCTGACTCTTTGTGACCCCATGGACTGCAGCATGCCAGACCTCCCTGTCCATCACCAACTCCAGGAGTTTACTCAGACTCGTGTCTATCATGACAGTGATGCCACCCAACCATCTCATCCTCTGTTGTCCCCTTCTCCTCCCACCTTCAATCTTTCCCAGCATCAGGGTCTTTTCCAATGAGTCAGTTCTTCGCATCAGGTAGCCAAAGGATTGGAGTTTCGGCTTCAGCATCAGTCCTTCCAATGAATATTTAGGACTGATTTCCTTTAGGATGTACTGGTTAGATCTCTTTGCCAATCAAGGGACTCTCAGGAGTCTTCTCCAACACCGCAATTCAAAAGCATCCATTCTTTGGTGCTCAGCTTTCTTTATAGTCTACCTCTCACATCCATACATGACTACTGGAAAAACCATAGCTTTGACTAGATGGACTAAAGTAGTTGCTAAAGTAGTGTCTCTGCTTTTTAATATGCTGTCTAGGTTGGTCATAGCTTTTCTTCTAAGGAGTAAGCGTCTTTTAATTTCATGGCTGCAGTCACCATCTGCAGTGATTTTGGAGCCCCCCCAAAGTAACGTCTCTCACTGTTTCCATGTTTTTGAGGCTTTAGGAGCCATTTTATCTTTTTTGTTTACCTCAGTTAATCTTAAAACTTTGTTTTGCAGAGAGGCAATTTTAGACTTTTGATAATGTTTGAAAACCTCAAAAAAATCAATTGAAATAAGCATTCCATTCAGTTCTGGAAATTTTTGAGCTATTGCAGTCCAATTGATTTTAAGAAAACTAAGTTCAGGGATTTCTAAAGTTCTCCATAATGGCCACGGATACTCTAAATTGCCTTTGATCTGGTCAGGCCACTTAGAAATACAGATGAGGAAGATGGTGATTTTTAACATGAAATTGGCCTGAGTCCCTTTATGGGGGCAGCTTCAAAATATTTAGAAACTGGGACCCCATTTTTCAGAGGTTTTTCTGTAGTGTAAAGAAACAATCTTCAATTATTTCAGCTTTCAGCTCAAACAGTTCAATTCAAACAGCTTGCAAGCTAATACTAGCCAGTTCTAAGGAAACTGCTTAGTCCCAGAGAAGCCAAGGAAAGAGCTTTTTCAGCTAGTTTCCAGAGAACAGCCCTTATTCCAAAGGAAAGGGCCAATAGCCAAACATACACAGTTTCAGCAAATCATTCCTTTATCTCAGACGAATGGGCTGATTGCTTCTCAGCCAGAGTTAGTTTGAAATAGTTTTATTTCAAAATCAGACCAAAGTGCCAAATGAGTACCTGCGTAAAGAACAAGGCCTTAACCAGAAAGATGAAAACTTAAAATAGATCCTGACTAAAGCTTGGAGAACTTCAAATACAAAGAGGGCATGAGCTTGGATCCAGGAGAAAGACCTTCAAACTCCAGCCTCAGTGAGAAAAGCAGTGAGTGATAAAGAGTTCAACTGTGGGTCCTGTACCCATTTGTTCACTAGCCCCAGAGCCTTTGAGGGTCTTCTCTGGTCCCCTATAGACCACAAAAATGTTGACCTGAAACAAACATGGACTGCCAAATATTTCTCCAGTGAATATGGATTTATCCAGAATCAGCAGAACATTGCAATTTGGAGTCTGCAACCCTGGCTAACCTCATGGAAGTTGCTGTACAGAAAGAGATGGTGAACTCTTTTATAGAGGGTAAAAAGGACTTTGGGATGGCTATAGTAAATAGTTCATGGTTTTTCATTGGTTGGATCCTTGCCAGGGAAGAAGAGGAGTCTTTCTTCCTGTTGGGTTCTGCTATTTTCACACGGCATGAGTGCCCCTTTCTGGTCTCCTGACTCTGTTTAGTTGACGTTTCTGTTTTTAAATTTTTTTAAGTATAAAAATGGTTGGAAAAAAATATAAGAAAATACACTACACAAATATTGAAAGTTTCAGAAGATCAATTGATTTTAAAAACACTGTGGAGTGTAGTTGACATTAAGTAACCTATCTGTATGTCTAGATCCTGTCGGAGAAGGCAATGGCACCCCACTCCAGTACTCTTGCCTGGAAGATCCCATGGACGGAGTAGTTAGATGCTATGTGTAGGATATTCAGAAAGTTACCATACATAAGATAAGCTTAGTATTATTAATAAATAATTGAATTCACAGATTTAAATGTCTGGCAGTTTAAGAAAGTAATCAAACATTTGGAAACCTACCATGCAATTTAAAAGCATTTCTAGTTCCCTGCTCTTCCGTGGAAAGCCCTTCTCAGTTCACAGATAAGAAAATTAGGTCTTAGAGTTTCCTATTTTCATACAGTGGTACTGCCCTCTAGGTAGATGCCCTCTCATCTAGGCCAGTGGTTTTAATCCAGTGCTCTTGGTAGTAAGACCTGTGTTCAGCAGGGCACACAATTATCTGCCTACATGTGTGCTAAGTCGCTTCAGTCGAGTATGATTTTTGGCAGCCCCATCGACTGTAGCCCTCCAGGTTCCTCTGTCCATGGGATTCTCCAGGCAAGAGTACTAGAATGGTTGCATGTCCTTTTCCAGGGGCTCTTCCAGACCTAGAAATAGAAACCAGGTCTCTTCTGTCCCCTGCACTGGCAGGTGGGTTTTTTAGGACTAGCGCCACCTGGGAAGCCCAGTTATCTGCCTAGTCCTGTTCAAATGCTAATAGGATGTGAGTGAGGAGGGGCCGGGAGACTTGACCAAAGGGGAACCCGAGGACTGAAGGCCCTTGATTTTTGCAGTCCAGCTTCAATCAGAGTTCCATATTCCATTTTTTCTATAAAATATATGGGGCTATCAAGTCAGATTCTGTTTGACAATGTTTTTGTTGCAAGTGTGAGAAAATTTTGAGAAATGTGCAAACGTTTGTATAACAGTTATGACCATTATCTTATAAAATCATGTCTAATACCCAGAAGATATATCTCTGTTCTTGATGGTGATGATGGTTTCACAGGTGTATACTTACTCAAAACTCCTAGAGTTGTATACAATAAATACATTTACTTTCAGTCATACTTCAGTAATGTGGCTTGAAAAATTCCAAATATTCTGTTATGGTTTTTACAGTGGTAAACTTCACTAAGTTTAGTCTACTTCAGATGTCCATTAATTCTACAAATATTTATAGCTGTGAGTGAATACTTTTTTAGCAGACCTCTGTTGTTTCTGCTTATTCTGCATCCATTCCTTTCATTGACGGCAACATTCTTATTTTGTCTGGGAAACTACATATTTCCCACCATAAGCCTTAGATGTGCCCAAATTAGTTTAATAGGATTCTCCCATGAGAATGTGAATCATGAGCAGAGTGATACAAGGATAGAAAGTAGCACTAATTTTTCTTTGTGGTATGGTCTTAGTTGTTCATCCTGCTTTCTAGCTCACAGTAATTATTACATTACCTTCCTTTTTAAAAAATGATTCCTCAGTTTTTCTTTTGATATTGTGGGCTAATCCATGACTTTTAACAAATATTTTGAGACTTAAGTTAGCCTGAGTGTGTTTATTGCTTGCATATAAGCTAAGAGTTGAAAGAGAAATAAAACTGAATCCTTCTCTCTCAGAATTTACAGTCTAGTAGAGAGGCTACTACATCAATAAAAATATTAATAAAAATGTTATTCATTGTAGAAAATACTCCCATCACATGCAAAGTTAAGTATATGACAAGGGAAATATGTGAGATTAAAGACATACAAGGATAAATCTACATTGGACATACTGGGCCAGGAAGATTTCCTCAAAGCCTTAGTGCTTAACATGACATGAGATAACAGTGAAAGTTTTAAGGCAAAAAGAAAGCATCTAAGGCAGAAAGAGCAGCATATACCATGGTCTGAAGGTAATGATGTGATATATTGATAAAGTCGGGGAAATGAAGGAAGGACACTTAGTGTGACTGAACCATATGGACTGGGAGATCAGAGAAAGACTAACTTGAAAAGATTAAGTCATGCCTAGATTTGTGAGCTGTGTTATGGAGTTTGGATATTGTTTTAAAAATACTGAGAAGCTACCTAAGGAATTGAGTGAGAAAGAGACAAAAGCAATTTTTAAAGTGTAAAGATTTAAGAAAAATTGCTCTAACAATGTTGAGAATTTATTGTAACAATTTAAGCCCAGAGGCAGGAAATTCTGTATTTTTTAAAAATTAATTCTTAATTTCCCACTATAAATTTAAGAAAAGACTCATTGGAAAAGATCATGATCCTGGGAAAGATTGAGGGTAGGAGGAGGAGGTAGGGAGAGAGATGAGATTATCTGACGGCATCATTGACTCAATGGACATAAGCTTGAGCAAACTCTGGGAGATAGTGAAGGACAGGGAAGCTTGGCGAGCTGCAGTCCATGGGATCACAAAGAGTTGAACATAACTTAGCAACTCAACCACAGAGGAAAGAATGATCACTGTTGATTGCAAAATTAATGATCTCGAACCTCAAAAGAAAGATTGTTTAAAAGGACAAGAGAAAAGGGTATTACTTACAGTGTTTTAGGCATATTATATGAAAAATAAAACACATATATATCCTGGAAATAATTTTGATATCCAAGAAATGGAGAAAATCCTGCAAATAGCAAGTAATCTATAAATGAAAAGCATCAGGCTTCTCTTCTGCAACATTTGAAATTAGAAGACAGTGGAATAGGATCTCCTACTACTAATGCTGTGAAAGTGCTGCACTCAATATGCCAGCAAATTTGGAAAACTCAGCAGTGGCCACAGGACTAGAAAAGGTCAGTTTTCATTCCAATCCCAAAGAAAGGCAATGCCAAGAAAGGCAATGCCAGAATGCTCAAACTACCACACAATTGCACTCATCTCACACACTAGCAAATTAATGCTCAAAACTCTCCAAGCCAGACTTCAACAGTATGTGAACTATGAACTTCCAGATGTTCAAACTGGATTTAGAAAAAGCAGAGGAACCAGAGATCAAATTGCCAACATCCGTTGAATTATTGAAAAAGCGAGAGAGTTCCAGAAAAACATCTACTTCTGCTTTATTGACTATGCCAAAGTCTTTGACTGTGTGGATCACAACAACTGTGGGAAATTCTTAAAGAGATGAGAATACCAGACCACCTGAGAAATCACCTGCCTCCTGAGAAATCTGTATGCAGTCAAGAGGCAACAGTTAGAACTGGACATGGAACAACAGACTGGTTCCAAATCCGCAAAGGAATACGTCAAGGCTGTATATTGTCAACCTGCTTATTTAACTTACATGCAGAGTACATCATGAGAAATGCTGGACTGGATGAAGCACAAGCTGGAATCAAGATTGTGGAGAGAACTATCAATAATCTCAGATATGCAAATGATACCACAATTATGGCAAATAGTGAATAAGAACTAAAGAGCCTCTTGATAATAGTGAAAGAGAAGAGTGAAAAAGTTGGCTTTAAACTCAACATTCAGAAAGCTAAGATCATGGCATCCAGTCCCATCACTTCATGGGAAATAGATGGGGAAACAGTGACAGACTATTTTTTGAAGGGGACTCCAAAATCACTGTAGATGGTGACTACAGCCATGAAATTAAAAGACACTTGCTCCTTGGAATAAAAGTTATGATCAACCTAGACAGCATATTAAAAAGCAGTGACATTACTTTGCCAACAAAGGTCTATCTAGTCAAAGCTATGGTTTTTCCAGTGGTCATGTATGGATGTGAGAGGTGGACTGTAAAGAAAGCTGAGCACTGAAGAATTGATGCTTTTGAACTGTGGTGTTGGAGAAGACTCTTGAGAATCCCTTGGACTGCAAGGAGATCCCACCAGTCCATCCTAAAGGAGATCAGTCCTGGGTGTTTATTGGAAGGACTGATGCTGAAGTTCAAACTTCAATACTTTGGCCACTGATGTGAAGAACTGACTCATTTGAAAAGACTCTGATGCTGGGAAAGATTGAGGGCAGGAGGAAAAGGGGACGACAGAGGATGAGATGGTTGGATGGTATCACCGACTCAATGGACATGAGTTTGAGCAAATTTGGGGTGTTGGTGATGGACAGGGAGGCTTGGCGTGCTTCAGTCCACGAGGTCACAAGGAGTCGGACACGACTGATGACTGAACTGAACTGAGCTCAACTACTAAGAGAAATGACTGAACTCAATCAAACTATTAACTATAATAGTGAATGATATGTGTAAAAAGGCAGAGATCTCAGTATATTTTTTATATATGCTTTCTGGAGAAAATAAAGATGAAAGCACCTGAACAAGACAAATAATAAAACACCAAAACCAAAACTTCACAATAGGAAAAAATGAGAAGAAAGATGGTGGTCAATAAACTTAGTTATAAATGTATACTTACTTTAAATGTATAATTACTAACATGGGTTGATAGCACCATACTCGAAAGGAATTTTTGATAATAACCTAAAGGTGAAAGCATTAGTTCTCTGAAATAAAATCCTGATGCATGGGTGACCATAGAGAGAAGGAAGAAGTCAAAATATTCCAGACTTATCAATTTGAGTGAGGATAGGGGTAGAAGAGAAAATGGAAGAAGGAAGTGAAATTTTATAAGAGCTCTGTTGGCAGCTGTTGCATTCTACAGCAGTTCCATTGTAATACTATTAAACAACTGAACATTTCAGTTATTTTTCAGGAACTCACTGAAGAATCACTTTATGCCCAATGTTGCCTGAATCACAATACCACAAGCTACTATTTATCATTTACCTCACCATTTTTCTCCATTTCTGCTAAGCACCCTGGAACTTTAATACAATAAAAAGTTGTTTGACTCAGTAAATAATTTATAAGTAACAAAGGCTGCATATATTCGGTGTGGTTTTCCTAAATGCTTTGTTCCTTTTGGCAGTTACTATTGTTGCAATTTGGTGATTTCTATTGTTGGTTCCATTAGAGGCATGATTCCCACACTCCTACCAACTCCTGCAACTGCAGGAAGGTTGGAACTGCAGCTGCCTAGAGAATGTACCAGTAATGCTTACCCTTCAGTGCTGCACATTATTTCTTCAGGTCACACCCTGTTTCAGAACCCTTAGCCTTCCTGTTCTATTCTATATTCTTGGGTGTTCAACAAGCTTTTCCTTGTGAATGTGTTTCTGTTTGCCAATTGGATCCTTGCCTCCACTATGATTGCCTAGGTCTGTTCAGTCTATGCAATAACTCTTGTTCCCAAACTCTTTTGCCTCTTCACTGTGTCTGCTACATACCCTCAAGACTTTAGCTCTGACTTAGTACTTCATGCTTCCTCTTGCCCAGGAAGTAAGTTGAGGAAAATTATAAATATCACTGAATAGCAGCAATAACCATATCCAAGCATTGAAGATCATGGATTCCATGACAAATTGCTTTCTTAAGTGGAATCTTACTTAGAACATGAAAACAGCATGTTTGTCATTAGAGAAGTCCAATGAGCCTTCTAGAGTCTAGAGAAGTCTAGACCCATCCACTCATTCTTTTAATCATCTGAAGAACTTCAGGAGAATATTTCCCAAACATAAACCCTTTGTACACCATCACTTCTGGTTTATTTAATAATATTCTTTAAGTAGGATCACTTTTGGTGGTGTTGATTTGGTCTCTCAGTCATGATGGACTCTTTGCAACCCCATGGGCTATAGTCTGCCAGCCTCCTCGGACCATGAGATTTCCCAGGCAAGAATATTGGAGTGGGTTGCCATTTCCTTCTCCAAGGATCCTTTTTATTCTTAAATAAATTTAGTGAAAAATAAAAATGTAGGCATGTGTCGGGGGCCAGCGTGAGGAATTCCACCTGTGACAGGGTCACGTGGCAAACTCAGATGGCAGGGCAATCTGAGTCATCGGATTTCTCCCTGGTTTTTCCTGAGCATGCACCCCAAGAATAAAAGTTTGTCTGTATTTGTCTGTTTCCCCACTATTCTCTGCCAGTTTCTTGGGAAGAGTTTTTAGCTTCCTGCATTTGAAAGGAGTTTTCAGCCCAACCACCCTTTGATAATGCTCTAGCCTGCCTAACAAGTTCCCCTGACCTTCTACAAGCTTGTAAATTACTCACACCCTCCCAACTGTGAGGGGCACAAAAGCCTTTAGCCTTTTCAAATTCATATTGGTGACGAGATTTCACGGTTAACTCAATGATTGCTGCCAGACCTATTTTTTATCTATCAGGCACCCAGGAAGATGTAATCAATGTAAATGGGATATGGAAAAGGATATATAGTAGTTTTGCCTTTTATTACAAACTGCTGTATTTTTATTTAGTGTTTTCTGAGAGTGGCATTCAGACTTTGGAAAGATTAATACAAATGAGTCTTCTGGTTAACAAAAGTTCATCAGAAGAGAGCCATAGAAATGTTAATAGGCCTCTTGGCCTAAGATAATGTAAACCACCTGGGACTTTTGTAACAGGAGAGTATGCAAAAAAGAAAGCCTTGTCTCAATGAGGGTCAGGACTGCTACCTCTGTGTAATTCTGCATATTCTATTATGTACAACTTGGGGTATATAAGCTGATTTTGAAAAATAAACTTCCCCTCTTTTTCCCCTTTTTTTACCCCCTTCCTTTTTCCCTTTTCCTTTTTTTCCTTTTCCCCTTCCCTCTTGGAGCCTTATGCCGACGCTGGGTTTCCCCATGTCGTTCTTTTCTCCTTCTTTTCCCCTCTTTTTCGGCTGAATTCCCATCTGGGGTGGGGAGGCTCACCACGTCTACTTACCTGTCCCGTCTGCTAAGATCCGTAAGAGAGAGAGCCCAGGGCGGGTCACTCTCCGATATTCAAACGGACGCCGGTGGCCTAACGTAGATGGTGCAAACCTCTTGTCTCGAGGTTTTATTGGCTTTCCAAGTAAACCAAGTTATTCAGCCCTCTTTTCTCCATCTTAATTTTCCTACTATACTATTTCTTCCTAATCTATTCTTATATTTCTAAATAAATAAGTTTTTCCTCGCCGACACCGTCCCCCCTTCGAATTCCCTCGACCTACCGGGGCTGGACCCTGGCAGGCATGAAAGTAGGAAGGATCATAACTCTAGATGAAAGAACTACTCTTCAAGCTAAAGAAGTGAGGCTTGAGATGTCAATGTAGAACCTAGAGAAGTTGAGTCTGGCTGAGAAGCTGAGAACCTGAGTCTGGCTGTCCTGGTTCCAAGACTGAACTCAGGAATAGAGGAAGATGGTAGAACAGGAGAAGGAAAGAAACAGATGGACCTTGGCTACACAATAAATGTCTAGAGATGCTGGGAAGGAAAATTGAATAAAGAAAAAGAAGAGGGGAAATTGGAGGACAGTGAATCTGAAATCAGTAGAGAGATACTGAAACCATAGTACCAATAGTCTCACAGATACTATTATCACAGATACTATTATCACAGATACTGAAGAGGGAACTCTGAACTGAGAGGAATTTGAAGCTGTGTGAATTGACATGGAAATAGTGGATGGGCTGCAGAAAGGGGCCCCTGGGGATGAAAATTTAAGCAGGGTTGTTGTTTGGAAAAATAGGGGCTTCAGTTGTGTTCGACTCTGCAACCCCACAGACTGCAGCACACCAGGCCTCTCTGTCCATCACCAATTCCCAGAGTTTACTCAAACTCATGTCCATTGAGCTGGTGATGCCATTCAACCATATCATCCTCTGTCATCTCCTTCTCCTCCTGCCTTCAGTCTTTCCCAGCATCTGGGTCCTTTCTAATGAGTCAGTTCTTTGCATCAGGTGGCCAAAGTATTGGAGTTTCAGTTTCAGTATCAGCCCTTCCAATGAATATTCAGGACTGATTTCCTTTAAGATGGATTGGTTGGATCTCCTTGCAGTCCAAGGGACTCTCAAGAGTCTTCTCCAACACCACAGTTCAAAAGCATCATTCTTCAGTGCTCAGCTTTCTTTATAGTCCACCTCTCACATCCATACATGATTACTGGAAAAACCATAACTTTGGTAAAGCTATGGGGTTTTTTTTTTTTGGTAAAAAACCAATTGGTAAAACCATTGGCAAAGTAATGTCTCTGCATTTTAATAAGCTGTCTAAGTTGTCATGGCTTTTCTTCCAAGGAGCAAGCATCTTTTAATTTCATGGCTGTAATCACCATCTGCAGTGATTTTGGAGCCCAAAAAAATAAAGTCTCTCACTGTTTCCATGGTTTCCCCATCTATTTGCCATGAAATTATGGGGCTTATGGGAGTATAAAGAAGCACTTGAGGCCAAATTGAGACACTGAGAGAATTAAAGAAAGAAAGTTAAGGCAAGATTGCTAAAATGAGAGCTGAGGGATGATAATGGGCCAAGAAATGGCTGCAGGAATGTAAGCCAGAGTCCCTAAAACATATCAGGGAGAGGGAATAGACAGAAAAGGAGAGTCAAATAAGGTACACCGAGGTTTCTGACAGTCCTTCTGAGACTAAATTGTGAATGCAGAGGCTCCAGTCAGCATCTGAGTGAAGCTGAAGTACCATCTAGGCATTAAGTAAAATATTCTTATCAACTACCAGTGGTAGGTCTTGTATTGCACTCTGGCAGACCCTAACATAGAAGAAATTCTCTGAGTGAATGTGTAGCATCCTTAAGCATTTGCATATAAAATCTGGGAGGATATATGGGACAGAGGAGCAACTATAAACCCACACATCCATGTCCTCTTGCATTTTATTGAGTTCCTTTACAGGGAAGCACAAACATTGTGAGAAGGAAAAAGTCTACTATTAGGAGGAGAAACCCACATTGCTTTCCATTTTGTGGTTTTCTTGGTAAGAAATTATGTAACACCACTGAGAGGGAAAAATGGCACTTAATCACATGTATTAAATATACTGTATTCAGGGATTTTTTTTTAATGCCTTGGCCAGGTAAAGGCTACAGGGTTTAGAGATGTTAACCTATGCTTGAAGCTTTAATAGCTAGGCCAACTTGAGAGCAATCTTATCGTTAACACAGCTTGGAACTACAAGTCTGAAACCAGAAAGCTCTGAAAAATAATATTTATCATTACCACAGGTCTTTTAATGAGAGAGGGCTAGTGATTAAGCAATTTTCTCTCAGCTTCAACCCATCTTCTCTAGTTGGCTTTGTGATGCTGGAGCTGATACTCTGTAAATTACATTTCTCTGTTGCCATTTGGCTCTCTGTTAAGTTTGGCCAAAAGTTGGGCTCTAGGGGGAAGCTAAAATATAGGAAAGGGAAGAAAGAATTTATGTCTTATTATTTACTTGCTATTCCTGTCAGTGTCACCCTCAATGTCTCTTTTCCCTATTTTAGAAACAGTTTGTTCCAGCTCTCAGATTCTTCTACCATTCTCAGAATCAACCTCACTGATTCTAAGATGTGAGCACAAGCTAAGTAGCATTCATCCCTCAGAGGTCGGGGTTTGGGCTATGGTTAGATTTCTGGGGCCCCTCCTTTAGAGTTGCAGGTTCTGATAATCGCAACCACCTCTCTGTAGAATGGGCAAAGCTGGGGTTAGTAGTTGCTTCCTGTAATTACTATCTTTGTGTTGTTTTGTGTTTCCATTCTGTATGGCCAGTCTTCCAATACTAACCAATGTGCATGTATGCATGCTAAGTCTCTTCAGTCGTGTCCAATTCTTTGCGACCACATGGACTGTAGTCCACCAGGCTCCTCTGTCCATGGGATACTAACCAATACTTAACTTCTAATAAGTTAACCTCCAATTAATTAACCAATTTCTTATATAAGTTATCTTTGATTTAAAGAAAAAAAAAGCTGTGTGGTTTCCATTTTAGTAATTGAATTCTGACTAATTTAGAGAAGTAAAGATCTTCTGCAGTGAATTATATAAAAATCTTTTAAAAATTCTCTTTAAGTCTACCTCTTTCCAAATAATTCTTCTTTTTCCAGTTGTTAAATATCAGCCCACTCACTGCCAGCCAGCTGTCCTAGCTCATGTTCCACATCTGAAGGCTGTCATCCTATTACCAATTCCCAATACTCACATATGCATTTCAAAAACATGACTATATGACTCCCTCCCTTGTGAAAACCACACACAAGGTGTTGTGTATCTATCCTTCTGAATGTTTATCCCTCTCTTTCTTAAAAATCAGCCCCTAAGGAATTCTCATGGAAAAGGAAAATTGTCACCTTGTTAAATCTTCTGCTTCATTAAATCTTTGTGGTTTTCCATAAAGAAAAGCATAATATATACCTGTGTCAACAGAGGTATTTTCTTCCTATCTGTGTCTTATTTTTCCTTCTCATTGGATGAATAGGATCCTCTTCAAGTGCTTTCTTATCAATCTGATCCATTAGCAGCCCTCTTAGTAAATGTATGAGAAAATACATAAACATTAGGATTTAGTCTTTGTCTCCATAATTCTGTGCTTCCTTGTTACTAAATAAGCCTCTATTTTTCCCCTGCCTTATTGAGATGTTAATATTACTAGATACATTAATTATAATCTGTAATGCTATACCTGAGGTATCCAGAACTTACTCATAGCTAGAAATTCTTACCATTTGATCAACATCTCCCCATTTCCCCCATTCCCAGCCCCTGGCAACCAACATTCTACTCTTAGTTTCTGTGAGTTTAGCTTTTTAGGTTCCATATATAAATGAGAACATGTATTTCTCTGTGTCTGACTTATTTCATTTAGCATAATGACCTTGCGGGCCATGTCACCAAAGGCAGGATTTCCTTCTATTTATGGTTGAATTATGATATAAATATTCTGCACTTTCTTTACCCATTCATCTGTTAATGTATACTTAGGCTATTTGCATATCTAGGCTGTTATGAATGAAGCTACAGTAAACACAAGTTGCAGATATCTCTTCGAGATAGTGCTTTCATTTACTTTGGAGTTATACCCAGGAGTGAAATTGTTGGATAATATATTAGTTCTATTTTTAATTTTTTGAGGTAATTCCATACTATTTTCTGTAATGGTTCACCAATTTACATTCCCATCAACAGTGCATATGAATTCCCTTTTCTTCACATCATTAGCAACTCTTGTTATTACTTGTCTTTTTGATGATAGCCATTCTAACAGGTGATAACTCATTATGGTTTGGATTTACAGTTTCTTGATAATTAGTAATGTTAAGAATCTTTTCATGTACCTGTTGGCCATTTGTGTATAGTCTTTGGAAGAATGTTTATCCAAATTTTCTGCCCATTTTTTAATTGGATTTTCTTCTTGCTGTTGAATTAAATTTGTTATATATTTTCAATATTACCCCTTATCAGACAGGTGGTATGCAAATATTTTCTGTAGGTTGCCATCTATAGGTTGCCTTTTCATTTTGTTTTTGTTTTTTTGCTGGTCAGAAGCTTTTTAGTTTCATGAAGTCCTATTTATTTATTTTGCTTTTGCTATTTGTACTTTTGTGGTCATATTTTAAAAACTGTTGCTAACAGGTATCAGAGAATATTGCTCTATGTTTTCTTTTAGTAGTTTTACAGCTTTGTATTGTACATTTAAGCCTGTAATCCATTTTCAGTTGAATTTTGTGTATGGTGTGATATAGGGGTCCAATTTTATTCTTTTACATGTGATTTTCCAGTTTCCTGAACACTGTTTATTGACTAGACTAGCTTCTTATGGAGTATTCTTGGCTTCCCTGTGGAATATTAATTGACCCTTTGTTGTTGCTGTACTTAGTTGCTCAGTTGTGTCTGACTCTTTGTGAACCCATGAACTATAGCCCAACAGGCTCCACTGTCCATGGGATTTTTCAGGCAAGAATACTGGAGTGGATTGCCATATCCTTTTCTGGGGTATTTTCCTGACCCAGGGATCAAACCCATGGCTCCTGTGTCTCCTGCATTGCAGGAGAATTCTTGACCTGCTGAGCCACTGGGGAAGCCATTAGTTGACCCTATGTGAGGGTTTATTTCTGGACTTCTCAGTCTCTTCCATTGATCTATGTGTCTATTTTTATGTCTGTATCATACTGTTTTGATCACTATGTTGTTGTTGTTTTTGTTTCAGTTCCGTTCAGTCACTCAGTCGTGTCTGACTCTTTGCAACCCCGTGGACTGCAGCACATCAGGCCTCCCTGTCCATCACCAACACCCAAAGCTTGCTCAAACTCATGTCCATTGAGTCAGTGATACCATCCAATTACTTCATCCTCTGTCCTCCCCTTCTCCTCCCACCTTCAATCTTTCCCAGCATTAGGGTCTTTTCAAATGAGTCAGTTCTTCGCATCAGGTGGCCAAAGTATTGGAGTTCCAGCTTCGGCATCCGTGCTTCCAATGAATATTCAGGACTGATCTCCTTTGGGATGGACTGCTTGGATCTCCTCGCAGTCCAAGGGACTCTCAAGAGCTTCTCCAACACCACAGTTCAAAAGCATCAGTTCTTCAGCACTCAGCTTTCCTTATAGTTAAACTCTCACCTCCATACATGACTACTGGAAAAACCATAGCCTTGACTAGACGGACCTTTGTTGGCAAAGTAATGTGTCTGCTTTTTAATATGCTGTCTAGGTTGGCCATAGCTTTTCTTCTATGGAGCAAGCCTGTCTTAATTCCATGGCTGCAGTCACCATCTGCAGTGATTTTGGAGCCCAGTAAAATAAAGGATAAATAGTATGAAAAGGTAAAATGATATGACCTTGAAAGATGAACTCCCCAGGTCAGTAGGTGCTGAATATGCTATTGGAGAAGAGTGGAGAAATAATACCAGAAAGAATGAAAAGGCAGAGCCAAAGCAAAAACAACACTCCATTGTGGATGTGACTGGTGATGAAACTAAAGTCTGATACTGTAAAGAACAATGTTGCATAGGAACCATAGGAATGTTCAGTCCATGAATCAAAGTAAATTGAAAGTGGTCAAACAGGAGATGGAAAGAGTGAACGTCAACATTTTAGGAATCAGTGAACTAAAATGGACTAGAATGGGCGAATTTAACTCAGATGACAATAATATCTACTACTGTGGGAAAGAATGCCCACAGTAGAAGAAATGGAGTGGCCATCATAATCAGCAAAAGAGTCTGAAATGGAGTAGTTGGGTGCAATCTCAAAAATGACAGAATGATCTCTGTTTGTTTCCAAGGCAAACCATTCAGTATCACAGTAATCCAAGTCTATGCCTCAACGAGCAATGCTGAAGAAGCTGAAGTTGAATGGTTCTATGAAGACCTACACGACCTTCTAGAACTAATACCCCCAAAAGATGTCCTTTTCATCATAGGGAACTGGAATGCAAAAGTAGGAAGTCAAGAGATACCTGGAGTAACAGGAAAATTTGGTCTTGGAGTACAAAATGTTATTATTTAGTCACTAAGTTATGTCTGACTCTTTTGCAACCCCACGGATTGTAGCCTGCCAGGCTTCTCTGTCCTGGGATTTTCTAGCTTTGTAAAATAGTTAAAAGTCAGTACCTGTGATGCGTCCAGCTTTGTTCTTTCCTCACAAGATTACATTGGGTATTTAGAGTCTTTTGAGGTTGCTTATGAATTTTAGAATGACTTTTTCTGTTTCAGAAGAAAAAAATGCCCTTGCAATCTTGATAGGGTTTATATTGCATCCATAGATGGTTTTGATTGGTATGGAGAGTTTAACATTTTAATTTTTCCAGTTCATGAACATAGGATACCTTTCCATTTATTTGTGTCTTCTTCAAAATCTTTCATCAACGTCATAATTTTCAGCATATAGTTCTTTTCACCTCCTTGTTTAAATTTACTCCTAGTAATTTATTGTTTCTGATACTATTATAAATGAGATTGTTTTATTTCTTTTTCATAGAATTAATTGGTACTGTATACAACTCTACTGATTTTTGTAGACCTGTAACTTTCCCATAATAATTGATTAGCTATAACCTTTTTGTTGTTGTTATTGGAGTCTTTAGTATTTTCTATATAATGTCATCAGTACACAAAGTTATATTACTTCTTTCTTTCTGATTTGCATGACTTTCATTTCTTTTTTTTTTTACCTGCCAGCTAAACAGGCGTGGTGAGAATAGACACCCATCTTGTTTCTGTTCTTAGAGGAAACACTTTCATCCTTATACTGTTAAGTATGATATTATCTGTGGGCTTCTCATATATGACTTTTATTATATTGAAGTACATAACTTCTATACCAAACTTTTTTGAGAACTTTTATTACAAATGGATATTGAATACTTTCAGATCTTTTTCTGCATCTATTGAGATTATCATGACTTTTGTCTTCCATTCTATTAAAGTGGTATATCAAATGTATTAACTTTTTTGTATGTTATACCTTCCTTGAATCCCAAGGATAAAAACAAGTTGCTCATGGTATGTGATCCTTTTAATATTTCTGTTTAACTCAATTTGCTAATATACAGGTGACAGTTTTTGTGTTTATGTTCAACAGGGATATTAGTCTTAGTTTTCTTGTGCCTTTATATGGCTTTAGTGTCATGGTAATGTTCATTTTGTAAAAATTTGGGAGTGTTCACTCCTCTTCATTTTTTTTTAATAGGTTGAGAAGGATTGCATTATTTTTCTTTAATGTTTGGTATAATTCATTAGTGAAACCATCTGGTTCTGGACATTTTTTTTTTCTTGGAAAGTTTTTCTTCAAATTATTACTGATTCATTGCCCTTATTTATTATTGAACTGTCTATACTAGCTATGATGAAAAAAATCTACAAATAAAAAAGTTGGGGAGATGTGGAGAAAAGAGAATCCTCAGACACTGTGTGTAGGAATGTTAAATCAGTTCAGCCACTATGAAAATAGTAAGGAGGTTTCTTCAAAAACTGAAAATAGAACTACTATATGATCCAGTATTTTCACTTTGGTAAACATCTGGAAAAAACAAAAACTCTAATTCAAAAAGAAACATGTACCCCAAGTTTAATAGCCTCAGTATTTATGATAGCAGATAGTATATTCAAAAGCAGAGACATTACTTTGCCGACTAAGGTCCGTCTAGTCAAGGCTATGGTTTTTCCTGTGGTCATGTATGGATGTGAGAGTTGGACTGTGAAGAAGGCTGAATGCCGAAGAATTGATGCTTTTGAAGTGTGGTGTTGGAGAAGACTCTTGAGAGTCCCTTGGACTGCAAGGAGATCCAACCAGTCCATTCTGAAGGAGATCAACCCTGGGATTTCTTTGGAAGGAATGATGCTAAAACTGAAGCTCCAGTACTTTGGGCACCTTATGCGAAGAGTTGACTCATTGGAAAAGACCCTGATGCTGGGAGGGATTGGGGGCAGGAGGAGAAAGGGACGACCGAGGATGAGATGGCTGGATGGCATCACAGACTCAATGGACGTGAGTCTGAGTGAACTCCGGGAGTTGGTGATGGACAGGGAGGCCTGGCGTACTGCGATTCATGGGGTTGCAAAGAGTTGGACACGACTGCGCGACTGAACTGAACTGATGCTAATAAGAACACATTTAGAAATGCCTTCATATGTCTAAAGATGAGAGTTGATTTTTGTAAGAGTGAAAATATCAGGTCAGAGTACCCATAACAATTAAAGATAAATACTGAAAGGATTTCTACTTTCATCATTTCATCCCATAATGATAGAATACTGAATACTTTTTAGAGAATACATGATTGCTATAAGCAGTTTATATTTAGGATATTCTCAGATTTCTAAGACATTCAATGGCCAATGTTAGGAGTTGGGCACTGCAAGTGAAGTGGAGGAAGTTCAGAGGATAATCATAATTCAGTGTCCCACCAACCCCATTCTCTTTAGCTTCTTGAGATGTGTAGGAAGATACGGGGGAAGACCTTTAATCTGTTGCTGCTTTGGTGGATTATGTAACTCCTGCCAATTATTGGCTGATTCTCAGTTCAGTTCAGTCGCTCAGTCATGTCCGAGTCTTTGCGACCCCATGAATCCCAGCACGGCAGGTTGGACAGGGAGGCCTGGCGTGCTGCAATTCATGGGGTCGCAAAGAGTCGGACACGACTGAGCGACTGAACGGAACAGAAAATGAAGAAACAGATAAAATGCATCAAGGACCTTAAAAGCATGCATACTATTTGTCTCAGAAATCCTACTTCTATGCCTCTTACCTGAGAAAATGGCCAGAAATATTTTTGTAACAAAGTATACATCACAGTATTATGTATATTATGGAGAAACTGAAAAATAGCTAAGGTCCATTTTTAGGGTCAAATGAATCACGATGCATTCATTGAATGGAATATGTGCAGCTATTTAAAAGGAGAAGTGAAAGGCATGTGTGATAGGATAATTGAATGCTCATAATATAGCTTATCAATGCCTTCCAGCAAAAGACCAACAGAAACACACTTGTAGCTGGACAAGTCAGACTTATCACTCATCGTGGTGAAGGGGCACACCCACAGGTAACTACCGGGCATCTCAGCACCAGTATCAGGGGTTTCTTTCTATTTGTTTCTCAATTGCTGATTCTAAAAGCATAATATAAAATATAATACAAGGAGTCTTATTTTTAACTTAGTGAAAGCCATGTGAAACACTCACCACGTGGGTACTATGATCAAATTAATGAAGTGGCAATAAACATAATTTGTTTTTCCCCCTCAATTTTCAGGATTTCTCTTTTTCTCTCTCACATAAATCAGAGGTTGCTTATATAAGAAAATTTTTGACCTGCAATAGGAAGTTAGATATATTATATACTCAGTAAAAACAGATAAAGGGAAAATATTGAACTTGATAATCTTCAGTCTTATTAAACTTTTATTTTGAGATCATTGTGAATTCACGTGAAGTTGTAAGAAGTGATAGGGGAGAGATCTCACATACCGTTTACCCAGTTTCCCCCAGTAGGTAACATTTTGCATAACTATAGTATATTATCATGCCAGGAAATGGAAGCAATCCAGTCCCTGTGACACAGAGAAGTGGGACATAGATAAGGTAAAGCGCATCGGATAGCAGAGGAGGAGAAATTATAAGTCATTTCTCTCTGTAGCCCTTGGGTTCAGGTGATTCACTAGACCAGTTACACGTGGAAAAGTAAAAAGCAGTAAAATGGTGATTTGGCAGGGACACTGGCCTCTTCCTCTAAACCTGATGCTAAAGAGGCCACAGAATGAAGAAAAAGGTAGAAGAATCTGAGAAAGCAATGCAAACCTGGCGAGAACCCCTGCAAGAGACAGGGGATAGGTACTGGGTTGGTGCACAGGTCTGTGACTATGTATTTGGAGGTGGGGAATGGATGGGAGTGGCTAGAGAGACCAGGATGCTGTGGATGAGAATAAGCTAGAGAAAAGCCTCTATGTTGCATCTTTTTTCCTCCTGCCCTCCCGCCCCCTTATCCTGTATACATTCTTACTCCATCACCATTTTGTGGCAGCCAAAAACCTGATGTGGAGGGCAAACAGCTCCGTAATCAGGCCTGGCCAAGACAAGGTACAGGAAACAACAGGTATGGATGGACCTGCAGCCCCCGCTAGTCCTCCTTTCCCAGGTGTGCCCACTGGCCCCACAGTGGCTCATTACAGGCTACTGTGTGCTTGACTTTCTGGTTAAATATTTTGGGTTGAGATTTATATGCATACATTCATATGCACATACAAGCATTCTTGTAGGATTCTTTAAACCTCTGGGATAGACCAAGAATACTCTTTTCTCTCTAAAATTAGTACCTGTGCCTGATAGAATTTTTTTTTTTTTTTTTCTGGAGAGGCAGGGTTTGGTAAAGTTAAGCATCGATTCTCTGTAATTCCACTACATCTAAAACAATGCTTTAAAGTAGTAAAAAGGACAAATATTTGTACTGTTGGCAAATGAACATTGCTCTGTCACCAAATACCCAAATGGAGGGAAAAAAAAATAAAAACTTCCTCTCTGCTTTGGGTCGTTAGAGCAAAGCTCTAGGAGGGGATTTATAACTACACAGTTACAAATTATGAATGTGCATTTGTTCAAGAACGACACCCTGTTGATTTGCTATTTAGTTTTTTATTGCTGGTTTTTTGCTTTGCTCTATAGGAGAGCGACTGCAGATTTGGCCGCTGCTCAGACTGAGGAGTCGCCAGGGACATTGTTCCTATTCAGAAATGCATGGGGTATATCAAAGATGGAGCTTGCAAACTTGTATATTAAAACCCATACATTACCAGCACAAAGAAAACCCTCATCCCACTCCATGTGGGAGGCCTGGGGCTGAGTGTGAATGGAGGGCTTTCACATTGGAGGCAGCTGAAGGAATGCTTGGCCTCCCTAATTATCTAGTTACAGGGCTTCTGACCCTGCTTGGCAAATTCCTATGAGTTCCTTAAAGACCACCAAGGGAAGTGATGGGGAAGAGGAAGGAAGTAGGGAAGAAACGTGGGGCTTCCCTCTGATACGCTACTCCCACTTACTGCCTCACATTCTACGTGTTCTATATACTGGCCTTCTCAATATGATTTCCCTTCAACAAAAGCATCCCCTCAGTTGGTACAATGGATAAAAATCTGCCTTGCAATGCAGGTTACACAGATTCGATCCCTGGTCTGGGAAGATTCCACATGGTGTGGAGCAACAAAGCCCGTGGCCACAACTACTGAGCCCAAGTACTGCAACTACTGAAGCCTGCACACTCTAAAGTCTTGTTCCTGCAACCAGAGAAGCCACAGCAACGAGAAGCCCATACCCCACAACGAAGAGCAGCCCCCACTTGCTTCAACTGGAGAAAGCCCACGCAAAGCAACAAAGATCCAGCACAACCAAGAAACTAAATATATAAAATTTAAAAAAGAAAAAAAAAATCATCCCCAGACACTGGATAATGGAAGCATGACACTTTTCTTTTTTAAAAAATTTTATTTATTATTTATTTATTTATTTTAATTGGAGGCTAATTACTTTACAATATTCTGATGTTTTTTGCCATACATTGACATGAATCAGCCACGGGTGTACCTGTTTTCCCCATCTTGAACCCTCCTCCCACCTCCCTCCCTATCCATCCCTCACGGTCATCCCAGTGCACCAGCCCGAGCACCCTGTCTCATGCGTCAAACCTGGACTGGCGATCTATTTCACATATGATAATATACATGTTTCAATGCTATTCTCTCAGATCATCCCACCTTAACCTTCTCCCACAGAGTCCAAAAGTCTGTTCTATACATCTGTGTCTCTTTTGCTGTCTCACATATATGGTCATCATTACCATCTTTCTAAATTCCACATATATGCATTAGTACACTGTATTGGTGTTTTTCTTTCTGACTTACTTCACTCTGTATAACAGGCTCCAGTTTCATCTACCTCATTAGAACTGATTCAAATGCATTCTTTTTGATGGCTGAGTAATATTCCATTGTATATATGTACCACAGCTTTCTTACCCATTCATCTGCTGATGGACATCTAGGTTGCTTCCATGTCCTGGCTATTATAAACAGTGCTGTGATGAACATTGGGGTACACGTGTCTCTTTCAATTCTGGTTTCCTTGGTGTGTATGCCCAGCAGTGGGATTGCTGGGTCATATGGCAGTTCTATTTGCAGTTTTTTAAGGAATCTCCACACTGTTCTCCATAGTAGCTGAACTAGTTTGCATTCCCACCAACAGGGTAAGAGGGTTCCTTTTTCTCCGCACACTCTCCAGCATTTATTGTTTGTAGACTTTTCGATACCAGCCATTCTCACTGGCGTGAGATGGTACCTCATTGTGGTTTTGATTTGCATTTCTCTGATAATGAGTGATGTTTATCATCTTTTCATGTGTTTGTTAGTTTCATGTGTATGTCTTCTTTGGAGAAATGTCTGTTTAGTTCTTTGGCCCACTTTTTTATTGGATTGCTTATTTTTCTGGAATTGAGCTGCAGGAGTTGCTTGTATATTTTTGAGATTAATTCTTTGTCAGTTGGGAAGCATGCCACTTTTCTATGGGATTAAGGGGCTTAGGGAGAGCAGGATAGGCCATGGTACTTCTTTTCTTTCTGAGCAGATGCCTTAGAGCAATGGGTGTTGGCTGGCTGGTATGCCTCAAGCCCTTCCTATGTGTGATGGTTGTTTCAATGAATGTGAGATTCATTCTTGTTCCAACAACTGTCTGTCAGAGCACAGAGCCACATGGTCATGCAGTCGGATAGGGAGGGAGAGCAACATGTGACTGGGGAAGCATGGAGGAAATGAATCAAGGAAAGATATGTGTTTCCTAGCACTTGTGAGACTCTGGCATTAAGAAATTATAATAGTGCTGACCAGGGGAGGAAGAGTTGTGCCAGTCACTCAGCATTGAAGGACAACCTTGTCAGCGTGAGAACTGTGGGAAGTCTTCTGTTTTGAACTTCCTGAAATAGGTATTCTTGTGTTATTAATGTTCGTCTTTTAATTCCAGCAATCAGTTTTAACTTTCAGGACTCTCATTAGCATGTATCCTCTTGAGTGCTGGAGGTAGCTGGGAGCCGCAGAATGTTCAGGGGGAAGGGAATACCAGGCTGCCATAAGGAAGCCTTTCTGGTAAGATGTTAGAGAAATCACAGAAGAGAGGACTCAGATATTTAAGATTCCAGAACCTACATCTACCACTGGGCTCAGCCTCTCCCTGACTCCACATCCTCCCCACCTCATCCCCTGGTTTCAAGCACCTTTCCAACTACTGTCTCCTAATCTGACTTTGTGTACATCATTACTGCTGTTCAGCAGCCCCAGGCTGATAATTGAGGATCAGTTTGGTATAAAAACTCTGGTTATAGAACCTCAGGAGGGGCACAATCTTGACTCTACTTACACCAGAGAGCATTTCAGACACTTTCCTTCTAAGGTGATCCCAGGACACATGACAAGCCCGTAGGAGCTACCCTGGGTGCCTGGCAGCTAGGAGCTGCAGAAGGGTGTACACAGCAATCATTCTTCCATACCCAACTGCCAGGACCACAGCACACATGAGTACAAAGGCCCAAATTCCCATCCTGGCTCCTCCTCTATGCCCATTTCCTTGGTTGTTTAGCTTTCTTATACTTGCTTTTGAGGATCAAATGGGATGATAAAGGAAAATGATTGAACACATACAAGGGCACAGAGAACACTTTCTTTTCATGAAGGACATTATTTAAATAGTGGCTAAATAAAACATTTTACATATAGTTTATATATGATTTGATGGATAAATACTGTTTTTCTGAAGTTCTAACACTTAATTGCAAGGACGTGAAGATTTGTAGTTCACTGTTTTTCATTCAACTCTCAAAGCTCACATTTGGCACCAGATTGGAAGAGTGATGTTGGTTTGGTTGAGCCCAATTATCTTCCACTTTATGCTGCTTCTTAACAGATGAGGAATCTTATCTTGGAGGAAGGACATGCTACTGCAAGTTAGGAAATACCTATCCTTCTCTTATTAAGAAAGTTGGATTTTTCAATGGCAGAACTCATTTCAAATACTATATTATTTCCCCTATGAATACAGATATCTGTGGAGAATCTCCTGCCTTGAGTTTTTGGGTCAAGGATTATGGTCTTTACCATGTTCTGAACTACTATAGGGGTGATATTTTCAAACCAATTCAAAGGCAAGCCTGTATTCAGGAGGAGGAGATTTTTAGTCCATCTTTTTCCTGGGCATTCATTCACTGCCTTGGGGAGTTTTCTGAGTAACTCACACTTGGAAACTACAAGTTTCAAGGGAGCTTCATTCACACTAGATGACAGAGAGTCTACACATCCATCCTGTAGCTGCTGCTGCTGCTGCTGCTGAGTCGCTTCAGTCGTGTCCGACTCTGTGCGACCCCATAGATGGCCTCCTACCAGGCTCCTCTGTCCCTGGGATTCTCCAGGCAAGAACACTGGAGTGGGTTGCCATGTCCTTCTCCAGGGAAAGTAATTGCTCCATCAACCTACTCTCATGGCCACATGCTATCTCAGTCTGTCCTTGTTTTAAGAAAACAGTATCGACAACACAGGCTAGGGAGGGAAAATTCATTTAACGGTGTTTAAAAGGAAACTCTGCTTGAGTCCTTTATGGTGCTATCCACATCTTGTCAGCATCCGCCTCTGCCTTTCCAGGTGATAATTAAGCATTAGAAGCTGGCTATGTGAACTCATCACAGACTGATGGACATGAGTTAGAGCAAGCTCGGGAGAGTTGGTGATGGACAAGGTAGCCTGGCATGCTGCAATCCATGGGGTCGTAAAGAGTTGGACACGACTGAGCGACTGAACTGAACAGTGTGTACTCAGAAAGCAGCTTTTAGAGGATCTGGATTTAAATGAAGACACCAGTGCTGTGTGGGTTTTGTGAAAGACAGCTGAGAGTTTCCTGTCTAGTCCCTCCTCCTCCCAGGCAGCCTGGGCTTGGGGTAGGTGCCTTTAGAGTGAACAAAAGGCCAACTGATTTACCAGTTCTGTTGAGATTGCCTTTAATTTGGGCCTTCTTTCTGAATAGGCTACCATGTAATGCTCTTATTTTCTTAATATGACAATTATTTAGCTGGAGGAAAGTTATTCAAAACGTATTGAAAACTACTTTAATCCAAATGTAACTGTAATCATAAAACTTCTAATTTACCTGCTCAGAAAAGGGCCACATGCATCAAGGGAAGTGAGGGAGACTTGGTTTCAATCCAAATTGCCCAGTGACATCCAGGGTTGCTGAGATGTTCTGACTAGCATTGTCCGTCACCATTTCTATGAGTGCTTCTTTGAAGCTGGGAGTATTACAAAGACCATCTTCCTGGAAAGAGGAGGACTAGTCTTTCAGTTAAGGGGACAGGATCTCCCTCTTGAAGTACTTCTTCGGAGGCTGTGATTAAAGTCCACATAATTGCTACTGACTTAATAACCAGGCAATGGGGATTTGGCAATAGAAAAGGCACAGTCCGTATTCTGAATACATCTTAAAAGTATCCTGTTATAGATGAATAGAGCTTACTATACCTTTTGCCTTATATTATTAATACCTTATGTAATTCTCAAACTGTGAAGGTAAAATGAGGATTACTGCCTTCATTTTCAAGATAAAGAAACGGACTCAGAAAATTCTAAGGTCTTGCTCAGTGTTGCACTTGCAGGGCAAGATCTCAAGGCCTTTGTCTCTACAAGTGCCAGTGTAATTTCCACTCCATTCCAGGAGGTCGAAACGAGGAGGGCTTTTCTGAGCACCTGCAACATTATTGAGCACACCCTGTGGGCGTGGCTTCAGGTATGCCAGGCGTGTACAGAGAAGCTGATAGGATGATAGTTCATCTGTGTTTTCTAGGATTACTGCCTTCATTTTCAAGATAAAGAAACGGACTCAGAAAATTCTAAGGTCTTGCTCAGTGTTGCACTTGCAGGGCAAGATCTCAAGGCCTTTGTCTCTACAAGTGCCAGTGTACTTTCCACTCCATTCCAGGAGGTCAGAAACGAGGAGGGCTTTTCTGAGCACCTGCAACATTATTGAGCACACCCTGTGGGCGTGGCTTCAGGTATGCCAGGCGTGTACAGAGAAGCTGATAGGATGATAGTTCATCTGTGTTTTCCTTCTAAGAATCCCTTGGTGCTGATGTAATCCTATTTATCTAATACCTGTAATTGCATGTTGCTTTTGTGAGATGTTATGGTGGCTTGTTTCACCACTTATGCTTCAACTGGCATTCTGGCCGCAATTTTATTCCCCTCCTCCCAAAGCTGTGAAAGTGGAGTGAGTACTGGGATCAAAGAGGGAGAGATCCTTAGGGACACAAAGTATGGATCATCACCAGGGTTTCCAGACTCAAATGTGAAGGCTGGAGGGCGAAGTCAGAGGGAGAAATACAACTGGTGGGGCAGATGGTGAGCTCGAGAATGTATTTTCTCCTAAAAGGACTGGTGCTTAGCCCCCACTGACAGTCACTTTGCTTCTAAATCAGGCTCAGGTGGCCAGATCTTGAGGTGTTTTTTTTTTTTTTTCAAGAGAATCTGGAAATCTAGGATTTTATGTAAATTCTCCTGATTGGATTATTAAATATTAATGGTTGGTTGAAACATTTTAAGATCTCTGTGAGTGAAAAACAAACATGACAATTCTCAAGTCTCTTGCAACCTCTTCTTCCTGTGAAAAAAGATAGGATAGTTTAGGAGAAATGTGCACAGAGATGCATCCTGTTACCAGAAGCATCTTTATTACTAGCATGGTCCTGCATCTTTTCCAAGTTTGTGAGAAGGACAGAAAGACAGAAAGGATTAACAAACTGATAGAGTCAGAGTGTAAAAAAGCTTCCAAATGATTGCTTTCAGCCAGCATCTCTTTGAATATCCACCCGAATACCTTTGAATAATAGCTTTCATCTTTCCCCATGTCCATCACCCAGAGGATGAGGCCCTTGGACAGAAAGCCTTTCCACCACATCCACAGATTGCAGGCTGCCACCAGGATTATGCATAGACTCCTGCTTACTAGCCAACACCACACCTTCCCCTCTCACCCATGAAAGCTTACTGGGGTCGAAACAAGTGAGATTGCCAGAAGTACAGGAATGGCCTCCCATTGATCTTATTTAATTGTTTAAAAAGTAAATTCATTGTGAATATTGGTATTCTACCTATCATTAGTAAAGGTTCATTTGCGACACAACACACAAAATTTCAGGTCAACATGGTTAAGTTTTTAAAAAATAACTAGGATATACTACTAAGCTCTTTAGATAGATGAACACTCTCTATGTGTGGTGTTTTCATCCAAGGCATGGTTGCCTAGGTTGACTCTCCCAGCTCACGTATTACTTACACCCTAAGGGGTATCAGTTACAAGGCTCTTAGTTAGGTATGTAACCAGAGACACTTGGACTCTTGAGAGAGGATAAAAGAGATAAAAGACTATGTTCTCCAAAGCAATCAGTGGGTTAGAACCCAAATATTCTCTTCCCTAATTGGCATGAGGGAACCCTCACTTGAACTGGTGTTGAATGATGTGAAGTCAAGTCCACGTGGCAGCACAAACCAAAAAATATAGAGTTCCCATGTTATCCATGTTCTTTGCTCCATGAACTGATGCAGAGGCTGAGCACTAAAGCTTTCCCTATTATCTACCAAATTTAAGATGGTCTGCTTTCTTTCCATTTTTCATCAGAAAAATGAAAATTCAAGCAGTGGGATTGAAACTAGATTTAAGAAAGAAGAGACAAAGAGGTGACTGGCGATCTGATATAGTGTGCCTCCTGGGGAAAATGTGCCTAGATGTTAAAGGAGGACTAGGACAAAATGAGAGCAAACACAAGTCTATTTTTTGCTAGATGCCATAGGGAACCAATCTAACCTATTTACAAGTGGTCTCAGGGGAAATATCTTTAAATAGATATCTTGTCACCATCTTTTTCATCATCTTCCATGATCACTTTGGGTCTCTCGTCCCTGAGCAGTGTCACACCTGAAAAACAAAGTACAGATCTGCAATTAAGTGCCTCTAATTAAGATATGAGATGACTTTACAGCATAGACAGTTCACAGGAGCATGGCAACCCCAAAAAGTTTTAGTGGCTGCAAAGCTACCTGCTAAAGATGCCAACGGAGAGGGGGAGGCAGCGGCACTGAGTGACCTTATTTGGCTTTCCCAGGGGAGCTGTGGCTCAATGAGATTACTGCTCTGGTTAGAAGAGATGCTCAGCCTGGGAGACACAGGCAACCTTCACCCCCTTCTCTACATTCTGCAATTATGCTTGCAGCAATTAGGATGGAAAACGTACAAATTTGGGAGTCTAACCGCTTTGGATTTCTCATTCTACCACTCACTTAATTTGTACTGGGCCAGATTACACTTTCAGATTGAAATTTTCTTGTATGTAAAATGAAGGCATTAATACTTATATTAAGGGTTATGTTGACAATTAAGTAAGAAGTTTGAAATAATGCTTAGCACAGTGCTACACCTGTGAGCAACTTAGTGTTTCCTTTGCTTGCACCATTTGCTAGTTTATTTTCCCTTAGAAAAGAGCTGGTAAACCTCATGAAGTCAAACTACACATATTTTACTAACATCTGGGGAAAATACTGAACTGAGACTCTGAACATGCCATTTCCAAATGTCAGTGCTAGTAGGCTGATAAAGTTCATGTGGTTTAGAGCAAATGAGAAAATAAGAAAAATGCAGTGAATTTTTTCATACAGCTGTATGGCTCTAGTTTAAAAAATTGTCCTTATTTTAAAACAATTCTTTCTCTTCTTTAAGGGATTAAAATATTCTTTCTTTTATGAAATTTTAGGGACATTTGATGGCTGTATAGCAGCCTCACTAGGCAAAGCTCAAAGTTGTGATCCACCTTTAGATCCCACAATATCTTGCTTTAAAAGTTTACTGATTTGTGGAATTCAGACACCTGAGCACCATTTTCTGGACTGGTCAACCCAGAAAAGGCCATTCAAGGTCTGGGTGGTTCTGCTCATCCTGTGAGTTATGAAATGAGGTCATTTTAATAAAAGGAAAGGGAGCTATGATCCAAGGCCAGTCCTCCATGCTTTCTATCATCTCACTCAATCTATCAGCTTTGTTTTCCCACCACTGCCTTGCATAATCCCCCACCCTTTCTGTAATTAGAGACCTTTCCATTCATGAAACATTTCCTAAAGATCAAAACTTAAGGGAGGAAAGCTGTGCACCACAAGAGGCCTTTTTACAACACTGAACTCCATTCAACAGTAGCAAATTAATGAAAACTATGCTTTGATCTTAATGACTATTCATTTGATTCAGTTGCTAGTTTGTTCATATGGGTTCTTTACCAATTAGCTGATATTTATTGGAGGAGAAAAACAGTTTCAGGAATCTGGTTGAAACTAAGGCTTTTGCATAAATCACTTATGAAACACAGTGGGAGATATTATCTCTTATACCAGCCACACAGAAGTTTGAATTTTTATTTGGAATGTAGGCTCTCTTGGTAAGAGAACATAGAATTAGCTGTGCTGAGTTCCCAAATATCCAATCCTTCCTTCCTTGATATTTCTTCACATTAATTCAATTTTGAGTGAATTCAAAGTGAACAGTCAGTTCAGTCACTCAGTCATGTCCGTCTCTTTGCAACCTCATAAACTGTAGCATGCCAGGCTTCCCTGTCCATCACCAACTCCCAGAGTGTGCTCAAACTCATGTCCATTGAGTTGGTGATTCCATCCAACTATCTCATCCTCTGTCATCCCCTTCTCCTCCTGCCTTCAATCTTTCCCAGCATCAGTGTCTTTTCAAATGAGTCAGCTCTTCGCATCAGGTGGCCAAAGTACTGGAGTTTCAGCTTCAACATCAGTTCTTCCAATGAACACCCAGGACTGATTTCCTTTAGGATGGACTGGTTGGATCTCCTTGCAGTCTGCTCAGTCGTGTCCGACTCTTTGCAACCCCATGAATTGCAGCACGCCAGGCCTTCCTGTCCATCACCAACTCCTGGAGTTCACTCGGACTCATGTCCATTGAGTCGGTGATGCCATCCAGCCATCTCATCCTCTGTTGTCCCCTTCTCCTCCTGCCCCCAATCCCTCCCTGCATCAGAGTCTTTTCCAATGAGTCAACTCTTCACATGAGGTGGCCAAAGTACTGGAGTTTCAGCTTTAGCATCAGTTCTTCCAATGAACACCCAGGACTGATCTCCTTTAGGATGGACTGGTTGGATCTCCTTGCAGTCCAAGGGACTCTCAAGAGTCTTCTCCAACACCACAGTTCAAAAGCATCAATTCTTCGGTGCTCAGCTTTCTTCACAGTCCAACTCTCACATCCATATATGACCACAGGAAAAACCATATCCTTGACTAGATGGACCTTTGTTGGCAAAGTAAAGTAATGTTCCTTGCTGTAGATAGCACAAATATAAATGCCTTATCTTGACTCAAATCCAGACTTCTTTTACTCCAATACCAACTACTATATATTCCACATGGTTGACCCAGCCTCCTTTCACATATTTAGCTAAATCCAAATGCAGGCTACATTCAGTCAAAGCCTATCAGGCCAAGGACAGGGTAGCAGTGATTTGTCATATGTTTGTATGATTAAAGTTCATCTATGAGAAACTGTATACAAGCTGTGTCCCCGTCCCTTGAAGTGAAAGTCTTTTGCTTTAGTCTCATAGGTCTCCCTTGAATCTCAAAATCCTGGCTCAAGGGTTAACAATTAGGAAATGTGAAGATGTAGAATCAGAAAATACCTGTTGGGCCAGGAAACTGGTAACAATTTAGACTATAAATCTGCCAGATAGCAGAACCACAAAACTCTCAGTTCCCTGGAAGACATATAGATAAAGGCCTGACACACATTCCTAAGTTATTTTTATAGGAAGCAGATCCCCCACCAGATGAAAACTGCTGACAAGAAAAGCACAGACCCTAGACCAGTTGAAACCAGAAAGTTGATGATGCTTGAAACTTCACCTTGCTACCAACTAATCCAAGAATTGTACATGAGCGAATCCTGCACCCTGAAGCCCGCTCCCTCACACTGCCTTAAAAATTCCTTCCCTGAAAGCCATCAAGGAGTTTGGGTCTTTTGAGCATGAGATACCTGTTCTCCTTGCTTTGCACACTACAATAAATATGACTTTTCTTCACCGTGACCTGACGTCCGTAGACTGGCTTTCCTCTACATGGGAAGCAGACCCCAACTGTGTTGGGTGACATGTGCAAGATACTATATATGAGAGAGAGCTGCCATGGCTTGACCTCTGGAACACAAGAAGCTGGTTGCATTTTACCGATTTTCCCATTTGTACTTCTTGGTGGTATATCGGCCTTTTTTGGATATACGATCTCTTATAAATACAGTGCATGCACTCAGGTGTTAAAGTCTAGACTGTGTTCATACAGACAACAAAGAGGAGATGCCCAATTTTAACAATGAAGGATGTTAAGCTTCTGGTGGCCAGTGTTTTTATTTTGTTTTGTTTGACAGTTTCATTCTACAGAGAATTAGATTTCAGTGGAATGAAGTAACTTTTGAATATTTTCTCACAAGTGTGTGCTATAAAGTGAAAGTGAGGTCTTTCAGTCAAGTCCAACTGTTTGCAACCCCATGGACTGTAGCCCACCAGGCTCCTCCATCCATGGGATTTTCCAGGCACGGATACTGGAGTGGGTTGCCATTTCCTTCTCCAGGGCATCTTCCCGACCCAGGGATTGAACCCGGGTCTCCTGCACTGAGGGCAGGGTCTTTACCATCTGAGCCACCAAAAGCATGCCCACTGTTTGGCAGCCACTGTACCAGACGTTGTCAACACAGTAGACAACAATAAGACATGGTCTTGCCCCAGAGGATCTAGCAGTGTTAGTAGAGAAGACAAAAAACAAATCCACTTTGACACATAATATGAGGGTGATGTACAGAGAG
Organism: Aepyceros melampus; assembly: GCA_006408695.1. Taxonomy (NCBI): domain Eukaryota; kingdom Metazoa; phylum Chordata; class Mammalia; order Artiodactyla; family Bovidae; genus Aepyceros; species Aepyceros melampus. The sequence continues at coordinate 29,683 of SJXQ01008937.1, read as the reverse complement.
GATATGAGAGCCTACACTAGGGTATTCTGACAGATGAGAAAGGTCAAGAGAGGCCTCCAGAGGGAATGAAGCTTGAATTGATATCTCAAGAATAGGTAGGAAGAACCCAGTAGAAAAGAGGAAGGAAGCACATTCTAATAGACTGAACAGAACATGCAAAGGAAGTATGGCATGAGGAACATGGTAAGTATGGGGGACAGAAAAAGTCAGAGAGTGGCAGAAAAGGAAGAATGGAGAAGATACTTGGTGGAAAATGAAGGCCACAGAAATCAAAGGGGCAAATTGTTTATAAGATATGTAAGGAGGAGAAAGTACTAAAATGTGAAAGAATTAAAATTTCATTCTGTAGAATGAAACTGTCAAACAAAACAAAACAAAATAAAATACAAAATAAGTATTTAATACTTCACTGCTATAACGTGAAGAGCAGATTGGAGAGGGACTAATATGAAAGCCTGAAACTGTGCAGTAGGATGAGCAGAAATAAGGGAATGCAGATAAATGAGAAGTTTTGTTAAGTTCATAGTGGGTGAAATACAGAGCAGGAAGAAAGATCGATCTGAGGATCAGTTCTAGGTTTCTGACTTGTGCAGCTCAGATGAATCCTCAGTAATTGGTCTACCATCCACTTAACAGCATAATACAGGAAATGTGCAATGGGAAAACAATTTTACTTAACTCATGGGGTTATTGAGACTATTAATGAAACAAAGTATGAAAAACATTTAAAACAATATTTCACATATTATGTTATACCCAATGTATAGGTATTATTATTATTATTTTAATTTTTATTTTTACTTTATTTTACTTTACAATACTGTATTGGTTTTGCCATACATTGACATGAATCCGCCCCGGGTGAACATGAGTTCCCAATCCTGCACCCCACCTCCCACCTGCCACCCCATATCATCTCTCTGGATCATCCTCATGCACCAGCCCCAAGCATCCTGTATCCTGTATGAAACATAGACTGGTGATTTGTTTCTTACATGATAGTATTATTATTATTTAACTATGCTATTATCTTCCTTGTTGCTATTCACCAATAAACTCAAGAAATTTTCCCTGATTCACTGGATACCTTGTCATCTGAACCATAGTCTCTCATCATGTCAGCTGACTTCAATACCCTCATGGCCAAGCACCATAGCTTACCACACTCTTCTCCCATTGCCATATCTTTGGCCATGTCACTACCATAAAGACTCACTCTCATAAAGCACTAATTCAAATACTTTCTTTGACCAAAGCCTCCATTCAACTTTCTGTTCAATTGTTCTCACTCTGCTTTCTGACTACATGGGGAACGCATGACACATACATTGATGTCTAAATTGCTTATCAAGCTATCAGTCCTCTCCTCTCTTTACTTCCCAATATAGCAGGCTTAAATTTCAGGGTATACTATTTCACAAATCTTCTTACTTTAACCCAAATTCCCTTGCCCATCTGTCCTTTAGTCATCTTCCCCTAAACCCCATAGACCTATATCAACCAAGAGCACTCGTTTCTTTGCTGGAGAAAATTACAGGAAGCAGGGGGGGAAAATTCCATTAAAATTCAAGAACAACAATGAAATCCTCAATGAGATCCTCATGCACCTGACTTTCCACAACAGACATTATTTCAAATGCACTCCACCACTTTCCACACAGTTTTCCTTCTCTAGGTTGCTAGTCTGTTGTATTAGAAAATCAGGGAGTTTTGATCATCTGGCTTCCATTCTTAGCCCTAGGTTTCATAATGCTTTAATGATCAATAATCAAATGGGCAGATACATCTGCAGAATTTATAAACTGAAGTTTTCTTCAGACATGTTAGTGATGGCTTTATTATCATCATTACCTTTGCTGGTTTGCAGATTTAATGGATGATGGGGCTTTTTACTGGGACAAGGAATACTGAGTAAGACTGAGTATGGGAGAGGAGGTAGGAAATCTTAACCCTGAATAAATTCAATAAGTATATTATAGTTCTATTCCTAACATTCAGTGCTCTTTCGTCTCTAAAATTTATTTAGCTAAATGACAAAATATCAAAGCTATTTCGACAGATGCATTGACCATAGTTGCAGCAGAATCCCCAATCTTTGCTTCTACCATTCAGAGCAGATGGATCTTTAGCCACAACGTAGACTAGAACAGAACATATTTCGTTTTCACTAAATATCAATGTGAGGATTGATCAATGTTTTAATCTGTTTTGACAGTAACCAGGTGAGTTATTTTTCCTTAGATGTGTGTTAGCATACTATTTGGAGAAAGCAATGGCAGCCCACTCCAGTACTCTTGCCTGGAAAATCCCATGGATGGAGGAAGCTGGTAGGCTGCAGTCCATGGGGTCGCTAGGAGTTGGACACAACTGAGCAACTTCACTTTTACTTTTCACTTTCATGCATTGGAGAAGGAAATGGCAACCCACTCCAGTGTTCTTGCCTGGAGAATCTCAGGGACGGGAGAGCCTGGTGGGCTGCCGTCTCTGGGGTCGCACAGAGTCGGACACGACTGAAGCGACTTGCAGCAGTAGCAGTAGCAGCAGTAGCAGTAGCAGCAGCATAATATTAATGACACAAACACACACATTCTTGACACATGAACACCATTCCCTTTCAAAGATACTCAAAAGTGCACAACACACACTTACCCTCTTAAGAGCAAGAGGTGAGACAGACTAAGCATTATGGATAATATTCAAAATATGAGGAAACTTAAACATAAAACTGTACTTGAGTTAGCCAAAGATGTATGAAAAGAAATTGGTGGAACTCAAAAGAGAGCTGTTTCCTAAGTTCCCAGCCACCCCTGGAAAGTCCTCTTCCCAAAATTACCCTTCCTTTTGTTGGCACTGCCATTGTAAAGCCAATGAAATCTGGCTTTACATATCTTTTTTAAAAAGTTTATCTTCTTTTAGAAGCATCTTATTCTTGAATAAGAAGTAATTAGCACTTTGCTCTAAACTATCGCTTCCCTCCAAAAGAGAAGAAATCTCTATTTTCAGGCAGCAAAAATAATCATTACTTATTGAGTACATATTGTGAAGGATCGATCTGTTCTTTACCTTTTTGATACGCTGTCTTTAAATAGTTCCCCACAATACTCATAAGGTGCTTCGCCCACTAATCCTAAGTTTTAAACATTGCATCTGTGGACCAGAGTTTTGAGAGTCAAGTAGTCTCTTATCTGACTATTTCAGATAGCTGCAAGTTGCAATAAGCTGCTTATCAGAACTCCAACACTCTGTAGTGTATTCATTTCATTTAAGAGGTCAAGGGATAGACAGTGTTTCAACTGCCTCTAACTTCCTTGCTGTACCGCTTTTACATTGCCTACTTCCGAAAACCATCTGTTTACTATGGAAAAAGGAAAAAAAGAAGGGAAGGAAGACAATGGCAGACAGTGGACATAATGTGGCTACTTGCAGCTACAAGGGAGACTGGGAATTTGATGCTCTGCTTTCATATGAGAGGCAGGCAAAGAGAAGGGAAGTAGAAGAAGTACGAATGCCACACAATCTCTCCTCTTCTTCTTCCTAATTCTATTTGCCTAGTCAAACTGAACAGACAGCCACTGATGCAGAGAGAAAAATCAGGGAGATGTTTAGGGAATATAACCTAGAAAGCTTTCCTATATTAGTTCTTCTTAAGTAATGCCTGTACAAACTCTCTGATTCCCAGAGTCATAATTGAATTTTTCACAAAATAGGCATCCAAAGATGCTGAAAAAATTAATAAAAGAGCTATACAAGCTATTCTAAAAAGCAAAAAAAAAAAAAAAAGCTCTTAGAATACCCAGGATATCCTTGATATGGGCTATATTAAGGATCTTCTTCTGCAGCATTGTTCACACTTTAAGCTTGCCTACTGAGTCTGTTTAACAATACAGAGAAAGTAAGTAACAAGGCCAGCAAGTCATCCTCATGAGGATTATTTGTATTCACATTTTTAAAATGACTTGCTCTTCTTTTTCACTCAGGATTATCCTGCCTTTTGGAAAAAAAAAAATAAAAACTGAGGGCAGAAACATCTAGCAGGCTTAGAATAATACAGAACAGTTTGAAGTACTTGTTACGTGACCTTGAGCGTGATATTCTTCCTGAACTGTACTTGCATCATCCATTAGCAAAGTCTTTATACCAGAAAGAGGCTATGAGTGTCAAATGAAACATCTGTCACTTCACAGGTAAGGAAGTATTAGCAGTACATTATTTATTCCCAGAGAATTCTTTAAGAAATATAGGTAAAAGTTCTAGAGGTGTGAGAGTGAAAGTTACTCACCAATGGAATTGCTCACCCTCTTGAAACCAAAAGATTATCAAAACAACTATCATTACTCTTATTATCACAACTTCTGTGATTTCCCATGTGTCCACTGTTTGCTAAGAATATTAAATGCATTGTTCCTCCTAAGAAACTCACTTTACCGATGGAGAAGCTAAGATCTGTGGGATTCTCATGAGCCCAGGATAACCTTACTACCTAGTGATGGCCCTGGATTCATTCCCTAATTTTTTAAAAAATTGAGTTCCAAATACTCCCTGGTCTCTAGCATACTAGGTATTCAGAAAAGGCTGTGAAAATACTCCATTCCATCTTTTGTGCCTTTGAAACATGCATCTCCTTAACTGAAATATGAGCTCTTTGACAGCATACAACCTATGAATCTGGTTCATTGCTGTATTTCTACAGCCTAGGACAGTGTTCTCAGTGGATAAATGAATAAATGATGAACAGTTGAATCAATGTTTTATTAGAACCAAAATGCTTAGTTCAGTTCAGTTAAGTTGCTCAGTTGTGTCTGACTTTTGTGACCCTATGAACCACAGTATGTCAGGCCTCCCTGTCTATCACCAACTCCCGGAGTTTTCAGTTCAGTTCAGTCGCGCAGTCGTGCCTGACTCTTTGCGACCCCATGAATCGCAGTACGCCAGGTCTCCCTGTGCATCACCAATCCCGGAGTTCACTCAGACTCACGTCCATTGAGTCTGTGATGCCATCCAGCCATCTCATCCTCGGTCGTCCCTTTCTCCTCCTGCCCCCAATCCCTCCCAGCATCAGGGTCTTTTCCAATGAGTCAACTCTTCGCATATGGTGGCCAAAGTACTGGAGCTTCAGTTTTAGCATCATTCCTTCCAAAGAAATCCCAGGGTTGATCTCCCTCAGAATGGACTGGTTGGATCTCCTTGCAGTCCAAGGGACTCTCAAGAGTCTTCTCCAACACCACAGTTCAAAAGCATCAATTCTTCTGTGCTCAGCCTTCTTCACAGTCCAACTCTCACATCCATACATGACCACAGGAAAAACCATAGCCTTGACTAGACGGACCTTAGTCGGCAAAGTAATATCTCTGCTTTTGAATATACTATCTAGGTTGGTCATAACTTTTCTTCCAAGGAGTAAGCGCCTTTTAATTTCATGGCTGCAATCACCATCTGCAGTGATTTTAACTCATGTCCATTGAGTTGGTGATGCCATCCAACCATCTCATCCTCTGTCGTCCCCCTCTCCTACTCTCAATCTTTCCCAGCAAAATGCTTAGTTATAGGAGGCCTTTCTTCCGATATTCTGGAAAATATTTGCACAGTTTTTGTAACCCCTTAAACTGATAAAGATTATTTACATATTGAGTCACAGAAGTAAAGACGTTCACAGTTATTTCCCCAGTTTTAAGTTATTTGAAAAAAATCTCTGAAACATTCCTCATAGTGCTGGTGTTTATAAGCAATATGATGCTATATTATATCAATTGTGTTAGAAACTAACAGGTATTTAGACAGCAATAAAAAATTAAATGTTATATAAAGGTATATATACAGGCTAAACAAAAACATGTAAAATATTTACATTTGTGCTTAGAAAATGTTAGAAGGGACTATTCTAAGGCCAGCAAAGGCTTGGAAGAAAGATTTCTCAAGAGTACTAGGAAGGTAGAGGATGAGCAGACAGTGAGTGAGTGGGAGGAAAAGCACTCATCTGGTTGTGTCCAGCAGCTAGTTGCAGGCTTGTAAGGAAAGATGAAATCTGAAATGCTGCTTACAGTCAGGTGGTAGAGTTATGTGGATTCTAGACCCAGAAGACTGATTTTTACTTGAAGAAAGTTTAGAGGGTGTTGGGGAAGAGGGTCATAGCCCTTTTGGTTACACTGAATTTCAAAACATTTAAACAATGACATAGCAAATGCCAATTGTAAGAATGGATTAGAAACTCAATGAAAAAAATTGCACAGAAGAAAGAAAAGCAGACATCATCTCTACATAAGTGGATGTGATGTCCCAAGGAGATGGTTTAGAGTGGGCAGAGTAGAGCCTAGAACTGAGTCTTGGGGGCCACAACAGTTAATGGCCAAGTGGAATGAGGATCAGAGGAAACCAGTTATGAAGTTGTTAAATAATCCAGGCAAGTGTTAGTGAAGAGCTGATCTGGCATGGTGACTATAGAACTGGAAAGAAGGGGACGAATAAAGACCACTTCTGTTATCATTTATATTTTAAATACAAAGGAAAACTATCTACTATGTGAATGACCAGTTTGTGTCTATGCCTGTAATTCCCAAAGCTGGCTGCCTATAGCCATCGCCTGGACATGCTTTTAGTGATGCTAATTCCAAGTAACTTTTCCCCAATATTGCCTGACCAAATCTGATCCAATATGTTTGTGATGGGACCCAAGGAGCTGGTAATTTTACAGAGCTCTCAAGATGATATCAATAACCAGCCAGATGTGAGAACTGCTGGTCTAAGTAGTCCACTCCAACCTCATTCCAGCCCAGCAATCTAAGTGACCTTAACTGAAGTTGATAGTGCTGTGCTAGGATATTCCCCAGTGGCATCAAGTTCAAGTTGCCGTGGTGGCAGCTCACATGATAAAACTTCCTCTATGAGCTGCCTGCCTTTTCCATGCTCATTTCGTCTTTTCTTTAAAATGTTTCCTTCACCTTTCAAATAAATGGTTTTCATTTAAATCTTTTACTTAGGGCCTGCTTCTGGAAAAACCAAACTAAGATCCCTGGTTTTGAAGTGCAGAAATAGTGTCTTTGTGACCAGAGTATAAGACCACTGATCATCACAGTCTAGAGGCTGGTAATGGAGCAACAGAGCTACTATAATTAACAGTGGAGAAGAACCAGACACCAGTGGCCACTCTTGGCAGAGCGTCATCATCACAGGGAGGAAAGAGGGTGTTACTATCAACAGTATCTACAAGAGAAGGTATAGTGGGCATGCTATAGATTCCCAGCTGCACTTGGGTCAAATAAAAGGCAAATGAGCTTTTGTTATGTTTACCCATGTTTCTGGAATTACGTTCTCCTCCACTACAACCTGCTCTTTCTATTGAAAGAAAGGTTGTGTTAATGTTATACTACATGTTTCATGCAACATGTTTGCCTCAGTTTCTCTATGCAAGACAGAATTTAAAGTTGTATGGGAAATGATCATGGATCCGTTCATTCATCCAACCATCCAACAAACCTTTGTTGAGTATTCTATTAGATTTTCAATCATCTTTCTAGAGTAAAAATTGATTCTTTTAGGATTTTTCAAAAGTGCATCAGAATATAATTGGAAACTGGATAAAATTTTTAAAAATGACTGACCTAAGATTTTAAGATTGTATTAGTTATGTGAATATACTTCCAGAAGCTCTTAGCAATTATTGTTGATTAACATAATTTAACCAGAGATGATCCCTCAAACCTTTATGGCTTTGATTTCAATGGCTCTATAATTCTTGCAAAGTTGGTTAAAACTGATGATTTAGTTCATGATACAAAAGATATGTAATTGCTTATATAAATTAGTCATGAAATCTCTTTCAAGGTGGACATGATTTTACCTTAGATTACTACATTACAGACAGATTAAAAAATAAAGCTGAAATTAACCTCTTTAGTTGAAAATAAACTGGAGAAAACTAATTCAAAGAGATACATGCACCCCAGTGTTCACAGGGGAACCATTTATAATAGCCAAGACTTAAAAGCAAACTAAGTGTCCATGAACAGATGAGTGGATAAAGATGTGATACATATTACTCAGCCATTAAGACAGAATGAGATAATGCCATTTGCAGAAACATGGATGGACCTAGAGATTATCATATTAAGTGAAGTTAAGCCAGACAAAGGCAAATAATATATGATATCATTTATATGTATAACCTAAAAAATTATACAAATGAGCTTATTTACAAAACAGGAATAGACCCACAGACATAGGAAACAAACTTAGGATTCCAGAAGGGGCAGTGGTGGGTGGGAAGTAAACTAGGAGTTTGGAATTAATATATATACATTACCATGTACAAAATAGGTAAACAACAAGGATATACTCTATAGCACAGGGAAATAAATTCAGTGTCTTACAATAATTTATAATGGAAAAGAATCTGAAAAAGAATATACATATAAACATACACATATATAACTGAATCACTCTGCTGTATACCTAAAGCTAAGACAATGCTGTTCATTAACTATACTTCAATAAAAAAGAAATAAATTAGTTACTATTTTATTAAACTGTAGCTATTACTAGCTAAATGTGCATAGAACATTTATTTTCCTCATATAGTCAATTACAGGGGAATCTGCATTATAGGAAAATTAAGAAAAATTAATGCTACTAGAATGCTTTACTTCTACAAATGTCTATATCTTCTAATGATGAATATTTAACAGTAAAATGTTTGCTTTTATATGAAATAAAAATGAATATATAGTTTCAATGGTTAATTTGCTTTCCCATGCTAATTTCCTCAAATTTTGTTTTCATGAGTATCCCTTTTGAGACTGTTTTGTAGAGCGTCTTTAGGACCTAAGTATAAGCAAAATATATGTTATCCATCAACATCTGGAAGTCTCTATAAACTACAGCTTGGATGGAGGCAAGAAAATGACCCTGGACCTAAGGCCCAGCCTAATGTCACTGGAGCACTTAATACAAAAATGAGCTCAGCAAGCAGCCTCGTGTTTACAGTTCCAGTTTCTTCACCCATGAATTAGCAATAATCATTTCTACTGTAAAGTTTCCATTTCAGCACTCAAGAGATATGACTTAGAGAACCCTGATGGATATTAGTGATGGAAAATAAAGTATGCACGAATTTCAATTGTAAGAATGAAATAATGAACAGAATAGTGGTTAGTAAACTACTATCTTGATACATATGCTATTAGTATTACTGTATTTGTATAGTTATGTTTTATTACCTAATAAAAAGAAAAATGGAAGTATTTTGAGGCTCAAAGATGATGAATATATATGGGCATTTCACCACTATAGCAAAATATTTGTAACACAAGAGACAGACGTTCCTGTCTGGTGCTGGCAGAGCAACAGTAATGGGGCCTCTCTCAATGCATTTCCTGCCATAAGCATAACACTTTTTAAAAGGTGTTATTTCTGTTAAAAATGAGATTCAAGTTTATCAATTTGTGTCACAGTTTAAGGTAAGGACAGGGGCCAAATTATTATTAGACTGGTTTGAATACTCCAGATTAACATTTGTCTAAGAAATGTTTATTGAATTGTAGCCTTTCACTTAATCCTCCCAAAATCTGAGATTTTCATGTAAAACATCTCTTTCTAATAGTTTTTTTCTAAATAATCATGTAAGAAGTTGAACAATTTCTTTGCTTTTTCAACCCCCAAGGACATTATTTATCACTGTGCAGTCAGATGATTAAATGGACTGGATGCTCAGAGTAAATTAATTTTCCTCTGTATCCACATCTACCTATTTTGGAAAATAATGATATTCAAAAGAGATTGAGTATTAAAGCAGCAATTCAATTCAGGCCTGCCTTAAGATCTATACAGTAATAGGGTTACTGAATGTTTGATGGAGTAATTCAGGGAGGATTTGATCAGACCTACCAATTATTCTTCCTATTCTGTTATACTTTGTCTAATAGCATGGAAAGTGGATTACAGTAAAATAGGTATCATAAGATAATATATCTGCTCAAATATATGTCCTGCCCTCATACTTTTCAAATCACTGCTGCACTTTAAATAAGTATTCATTAATTCCTCATGCGTTGCTCAAATCCAAATAAAATATTTCAGAAAACAGTCTATTATTTCCTTAAAACAAAGACTGACATATATTCTATTTCAGTATTTTGTACAATACTCTTTAAAGTAAAAAATCATAATACTTTGCTTATATTTCCATATATCAAAAACAAGAGTAGGATCTATTTCCAATAGTCTGAAATAAAATTCAGGCAACTTGTTTTCTATACTTTCTGTTAATACCTCCTGATACTGATGGTGGGAACCAAAGCAAGCAGAATTCATAGTATGAAACCATCTCTTTGAGAAATCATCTTGATGTCTCATTATAAAAATAATTTATTATAATTCTACCAAATTTAACTCTACACATTAAAAAAAAATAAGCACTGTGCCAGGAGGTCTCAGTGGAATAAACATAAGTAAGTATAGATAGTACAAGTATTAGATAACAGGAAATATGTAAAGCAAACATTCAAAGCAAATATTTGGGTATCAAAAATGTCCACAGTTTAATCCATTTTTCAATATAAATATTTGGAATTATTCAGATTAACCATTCTAAATTGAGTAGATTTTATATAGAGATCATATTTAGATATTTGGCAGCACAGTGTTAAAAACTTTGGGGATAGAAATACTAGCTCACACTTAGGATCATATTAATTTGGAAATTACATAAGCAAAATTATAATCATTTTGGAAGCAGAAAAAAGGACCACTATTAAATTTTGCTTTTAGGTTAAGAGACATGATAAGAAAAGTTTCAGGAAAATTGAAATAAAGAAATCAAAATCTCATTTTTCCTGTTCAAGTTTGATTTTTTTTTAAGTTTTTGTTTTCATCTGGCTACTAATATTATGTGGTGATAGCTCTGAATTAATATGGCTATAAATACCCTATAAACTTTTTTCAATTTGTCTCCTGTGTACATACATTAATCAATAACTCATCACTGGAAAATAAGTAAATAAAGTAATTAATAAGTAATTAGTAATAAGTAAATAATGTAAATAAGTAAATAAATGTAAGGTTCCTGGAAATGTTGCTGCTATTGTATTACTATTAACCAAATGTGAAAAACAAAATACAGACAGAACAAGAAATGTCGTCTTTCTGTAGTCTAAAAGTGTTCAAGTCAGATTTTATCAAGTTAATCCATTTGTGCATTTTAACTAGCTTCAGTTTGAAGCTCAATCATAGTTTTGTTTTCTTTCTTTACTGCAAAATCAATACAGATATTCAAGGAACACTTCCTAAATAATCACTTGCCTACAGGTAACTATGGAAGACAGACATACAAATGTGTTAGCTGCTTTGATGTTTTTTTGTTTTCTTCTTTGGCTCTGATTTATCTTTCTATTCTTTTACTTTCTGTACCACAAGGAAAAAATATATTTGTCATAAATCAGGAAATTCTAAGCACAGTTCCCAAATCAAGTTTATTATTTGGGACCAATGAACATTTCTTGAAAGAGAGGAATGACAGCATTTTAGACTCAGGAAATTCTCTCCAAACCATACCCCCATATTACAACTGAGTCAAGTTACACTTGAATCATGCACAGACTTGGGTGTGTGGTAGAGGAGGTAACAGAGGACAGGCCTGAGGGACAGGCATCCCACCAGGTGACTTGCTGGAGCCACCTGGCCCCCTCTTTTCCTTTCAGTTGCATTCACGCAATAATATCCTCTCACCATTTTCAGTTTTAGAATCTTTTGAGTAGATGTTCAAGACTGAGAGTGTGACCACTGCCCCAGCCCCACATCCTTTCCTGTCTCCTTTGTTCTACCCCTACAACCTCACCCTTACGCTGCTCTGCTTCAACCCCGTGCTCCTAATACAATATAAAAATTCTTCTGGACTGTCTCTGAGGGAGAAGAAGGATTATTTATTAAGGTTCCACAAAGATTACATCGGGTCTTGCTGTGATGAAGTCTCAAGTCTCCACAATCTGGATATATAGATACGTGCCATGTCAACAAGCCTCCTATCACTAGTAGACTTCTAGAAATATTCATAAGAAGTATGGCAAGGTTTAGTTCAAGAGGTGAACATTTTTGAGTTGAAGAGTTAATGGGGCCACATGTTTCACTTGGAAAGCTACTGCTATAGTGTTTCATACTTACTAATCTGGCTTTACATGCAGTAGAACACAAACAAATACAAAATCCTAGTATGATTTCATAAGAATTTGGGTATTTGCCACCTAGGGGTGCAATGACAAAATATATATTTGCATTATTTACAACTACGCCCCCCCAGCACACACATATACATGTGCCATGCTGACCTCAGATACGGCATCCATTAAATAAAATTAATATCAGGCTAGTTTATCCACTTTCACTAGTCAAATGCAAGAGGAGCATGTTTACTATTGGAACAGTGGATTAAGGGACATGTGCATGTCTGATGTCTTCTGACTTTACGTCATCAAGTCATTCCTCTAAGAGAAACAGGAACAATTTTAGAAATCAAGATTTATCAGCAACCTCTGCAGGTTTCATGTGATTCATCAGGTTTGAATTTCCTGGGAGAGTATCTTACAAGAGTTGCTTGAGGCCTTTACTTAATGTATTCACTTGATGATTGTTTCTCTCTGGAGGGATTCTTACTGTCACATGGGTCATTTCATAGTTTTAAGATTCAAGAGTATCTTTCCCTTTGGTGGTAGTTTCCTCTAGTCATCTGCTTCCCTTTAAAATGGACTTATTTGGATCTTGCCTAACTGCCTTGGTGAAAGGCCTCTCCAAGTTCCCTATGTCTATGATAAAGTATTGAGTAACCGTGTGCTGGATGTGTGTCTTACAACTTCAATTTAAATTAATTTTCATTAAGGCCAGGTCTTTAAACTATTGAGTTAGTTAAAACAATTAAACAATGCTATTTGATAGCCATGTCTCAGCATCTTGGTTTTTAGATGATAAGATAAAATCTACCTGTTTGGGCTATTGCTCTTGCAAAAATGTACAACCATCTGATATTCATTTTAACATTGCATAAATCATGGAAACATCCATAAATCAAAGCAATGTTTCCCATTTCAGATTTCAAGAGCCAAGAGAGATAAGCTGATCTTAAAAGATCCAACTAAATGAGGGAAACAGATGTCAGAGACTTTGCATTTCAGTTTTTTCCTCTGTAAAAATGTTAATTTCTCCCCTTGGTCATAAAGCCCTGAGAAAGCAAAAAGCTGCATGCGTACATACCTTGTTATAATAAGTACCCCATCACCTAACATTAAAGTACAAAGGAGAAGGGCTAAATTCAGTGATACAGACCAAATAAGTGACCAGAAGCATTGCATTTCAGTGCCTTATTTGTATAAGAGGCTAAGAATAGGGACCAACTTCACATGAGTTTCTTTAGGGAACTACTTAATTGAGTGCTTTAGAAAACAAAGTATAAACACATTACTGTTAAAATTAACTGCATGTTATACCAATCAAAGATCTAATAGTAGTATGTTGAGCAAAACACTGGAGTATAAATTAGGAGATGTGGGTTCCAATCTTTACTCTTCCACACTATTAACCATGGTCCGCACTCAGACAAGTCACATAAAACCTCTCTCCCATTTCTTTAGCTCTTAAATTAGGATAGGGCTTCCTTGGTGGCTCAGCTGGTAAAGAATCCACCTGAATTGCAGGAGACCTGAGTTCAATCCCTGGGTTGGGAAAATCCTCTGGAGAAGGGAATACCCATTCCAGTATTTTGGCCTGGAGAATTCCATGGACTGTATATCCATGGAGTCACAAAGAGTCAGACACGACTGAGCAACTTTCACTTAAATTAGGAAAATATACTTCTGTCAGCTAATTAGGATGGATGTTGTGAGACTCAAACAAGGTAAATATTTTAAAGTGTTTTGAGAACTCAATATATATATAAATATATTTTCAATATAAAATCCATTTTGTAGTCACCAACTGCAATTGTATAGATTGATCATTTAATTTAGTCATTCATATGTTCATTTAATAAAAATGTATTTATCTCTGCTCTTTCAAGCACAATACACAATTTAAAGTAATAATCTAGAGCTTCCTCCATAATCTAGTGAGGAAAACAGGCATACAAGTAATTATGTCACAGTCAATAATGTAAAGCCTCAGACTTCTATGAGAATATGGATATAGAATCCATTATGCCTTCCTCAAAGAGGCATTTAAGAAGATCTGGAAAGATGAGTAGGAATCTACCATGCAGAAAAGTCAGAGCTCACTTCAGAAGCTAAAAGTGAAAGCTAAGAGGGAAGAACTTTTTGGAGAACTTGCAGGATTTCAGTGCAGTTGGGGACTGAGGACTGAAAGCACTGTCGGTTTGGGAAGAAGAGGAACACTGGTGGTGGTATTGGTTTAGTCACTAAGTCGTGTCCAACTCTTGAAACCTGGACTGTAGCCCTCCAGGCTCCTCTGTCTATGGAATTCTTCAGGCAAGAATATGGTAGTGGGTTACCGTTTCTTTCTTTAGGGGATCTCCTTGACCCAGGGATCAAACCTGGGTCTCCCATTGCAGGTGGATGTTTTACCGCTGAGCCACTCGAGAAACTGGAAAATACACTGGACATGTTGAATTTGAGGTGCCATGGGCCAGCCAGATGGCTGTGGGCTCCAGGGGGAGAAACCTGAGTGAAACAGAGGTCTCCAGGTCCGCAAGGTAGCTGCAGCCGTTATATAAGAGTAGGTGCAAAGACGCAAAGGGAGTGTACACTGACATGCCTGGTATCTGTCAGAGAGAAGTTTTTAAACTTTTTGTTTTGAAAAATCACAAATTCAAAAGAAAGATAATACAGAGAGGTCCTATATAATCATGACCAAGTTTCTCCCAATGGTTATATCTTAAATAATTGTGGTAAAATATCTAAGCCTGGTAACTGACATTGGTACAATGAATGTATATAGTTCTATGTCAATTCATCACATGTAACCATGTCCAGAATCAGGATACGGAACTATTCCAATACCATGAAGATGTCGCATGCTTGCACTTGAGAGCCACACCCTCCTCTCCATCAGTAGGCTGATCAACCAGTGAACATTTATCTCTCGTGGAATGGAGGTGAGACTAGCACACACTCTACAAGCTTGCCAGTTAGATTCGTATGTCGAGATTTCCTTCCAAGAGATGGAACTAATGGTCCATTGTGAGTATCCATTATATGTGATCCATCACAGAGCTCTTAAGTGAGAATACAAATCCAAAAACTTGAAGAGGCTGAAATTTAAAGCCAAAATTTCAGGTTAACCTTATAAGAAAGAAATAAAAAATTAACCTGACTCTCACTCACACACCCTCATGCATTCACTCAAACCACAGTTATGAATAGTTTCTCATTTCAACAATTCTCAGGAGAGCTTGAGTGAAAGAACATTGAATTAAATCATATTAGTTCTCTTATTAGGCCTGATATCAGTAATTCTGAATAAAAAAATTTGATTTGTCCCAATATTATGACTTAGCCATCAAGAGGAAATAACTTGGGACAAATCTGACTGAGCCCTTTGCTTTTACACAAATATTATACTTTATTTCCCTGATTATATTCCTGCATTTTGCATTCTTTAAAAAATAGCCAGAGTACTCATATGAAAATGTAAATCAGGCTATGACACCCCATTTTGCAAACTCTTCAGTGGCTTCCCATTGTGCTTGAAATAAAATCCATATGCTTGGATCTCCCTTCAGCAACAAAGGACTCACTTCACTAGCTGCTGGGAATGAGGCCAAGTGAACCCTCAGGCTGACTCCTTGTGGATTCCTTGGCTGAAGAATATTGCTGCTGCTCTGCTTTTTCCTTCTCTCAGGAGCAGCCCATGTTCAGCGCCTAAGTCAATGTTACAACGTGGCTTGGGACAACTCTAAAGGGCCATCCCACCTCCACTGCCCCCATGTCAGAACTACAGTAGGGCTCGTTATCTCCTTTGCCCCCACCTCGGGCACCCCTGTCCACCAAAGTTGGTCCTAAGAGCACTTTTCATCAATGTTCCCCATACTCATTTCTCTCTTAGAGACTGCTTCTCGGAACTCAGCCAGGGACCCTGATCACTGCCTACAGTGCTCTAATACTCTGGCCCTGCCCACCTTTCCAATTCATCTCACTTCACTGCCCTTCGCTCGCTACTAGACATGATACTTTCCTATAGCTCTTTAATTGTACCTCCCCTTGAAGACCCCTGCATTTTCACTGTCCCCTGCTGGAGCACCCTCCTGCCTCTTTATTCAGCTAGATGTTTCCAGCTTTTCAGGCATCAGCTCTTCAAAGTTCTTTCCAGACCACCTTAACTCTAATAACCCCGAGAAACTTCTCCTTCCCAAGTCACACCGTGCCTTTTTATTTTTCTTTCATTGTACTTATAACTCTGAAATGATCTTGACTCTCTCCTCCTCTTGACTAGTAACTCCAGGAAAGCAGGGATCATGTGTGTTTCACCACTGCACCTAGAAGGGTAGTTACCACATGATAGTGATACCAATACCTACAGAATGAATGGAAAACTGGAAAACTCGATGCCTCAGGAATAAATGTTATTTTAGAAGACTCTTGAGAGTCCCTTGGACCATAAGGAGATCAAACCAATCAATCTGAAAGGAAGTCAACCCTGAATATTCTTTGGAAGGATTGATGCTGAAGCTCCAATACTGTGGCCACCTGATGAGAAAATCCAACTCACTGGAAAAGACCTTGATACTGGGAAAGTTGAAGGCAAAAGGAAAAGGGGATGGCAGCGGATGAGATGGTTAGATAGCATCACTGACTTAATAGACATGAGTGTGAGCAAACTCCAGGAGATAGTGAAGGATAGGGACCTGGCATGCTGCAGTCCATAGGGTCAAAGAATCAGACACAACTTAGCAACTGAACAACAACTACAAAGAGGACTTTGTTTCCAGTTTTAAGTTTCATAAGTGGTATAAGATTAGAGTCAGTAACACTTAACGCCCACATGCCCCTTCAACACACATACACACACACATTTCAATGTTAGTCTACTGCATACAAGTCCCACAGTTTGAATATGATAGTATTTTAGGTGGCTAAAATTTTAATTCAACTCATTAAACTTTATTCATGTATTTAGCTTTTGGGGGGTTATTGGACTTTTTCAAAGACCCCATAATCACTTTATTTTTTTTATTTATTTTTTCTAATTAATTTTTATTTTTTAGTTTGTTTTGCTTTACAATACTGTATTCGTTTTGTTACACATTGACATGAATTAGCCATGAGTGTACATGAACTCCCAATCCCGACCCCCTCCTCCACCCTCCCGCCCCACACCCTCTCTCTGGATTATCCCCGTGCATCAGTCCCTATCATCCTGCATCCTGCATCAAACCTGGACTGGCAATTCATTTCGCTTATGATATCACACATGTTACATTGCCACTCTGCCAACCCATCCCACCCTCTCCCTCTCCCACAGAGTCCAAAAGGCCATTCTATACAACTGTGTCTCTTTTGCTGTCTTGCGTACAGGTTTATCATTACCATCATTCTAAATTCCATATATATGTGTAAGTATACTGTATTGATGTTTTTCTTTCTGGCTTACTTCACTCTGTATAATCGGCTCCAGCGTCATCCACCTCATTAAAACTGATTCAAATGTATTCTTTTTAATAGCTGAGTAATACTCCATTGTGTATATGTACCACAGCTTTCTTATCCATTCATCTGCTGATGGACATCTAGGTTGCTTCCATGTCCTGGCTATTACAAACAGTGCCGCGATGAACATTGGGGTACACGTGTCTCTTTCAATTCTGGTTTCCTCGGTGTGTATGCCCAGCAGTGGGATCGCTGGATCATAAGAGATATTATTTGTCTTGATTGTGTTATTTATGGGGGGAAATGTCCTTCAATAAGTAGAATTCAGTGTCCTTCCCCAGTTGTTCAGTGGTAAAGAATCTGCCTGCAATGCAGGAGCCACAGAAGATTTGGGTTCTGAAGATCCCCTGGAGGAGGGCATGGCAACCCACCCCAGTATTCTTGCCTGGAGAATCCCATGGACAGAAGAGGCTGGGGGACTATAGTCCATAAGGTCACAAAGAGTTGGACACAACTGAAGTGACTTAGCATGCACACAGGTGTATTTACCCGCTTCTCTAAGGTGAAGATTACTTCCCTGGTGGCTCAGACGGTAAAGCATCTGTCTACAACGCTGGAGACATGGGTTCACTCCCTGGGTCGGGAAGATCTCCTGGAGAAGGAAATGGTAACTCACTCCAGTATTCTTGCCTGGAAAATCCCATGGATCAAGAAGCCTGGTGGGCTACAGGCCTGGAGAAGGAAATGGTAACCCACTCCAGTATTCTTGCCTGGAAAAATCCCATGGATCAAGAAGCCTGGTAGGCTACAGGCCATGGGGTTGCAAAGAGTTGGACACGACTGAGCGACTTCACTTTCATGGTGAAGATTATGTAAAAAGTGACAGACAAGCATGACCTTTTACTATACTGCTGCTGCTGCTAAGTCACTTCAGTTGTGTCCGACCCTGTGAGACCCCATAGACGGCAGCCCACCAGGCTCCCCCGTCCCTGGGATTCTCCAGGCACGAACACTGGAGTGGGGTGCCATTTCCTTCTCCTCTTTTACCGTGAGAGAATGTGATAACTCTGGGGAAGCAGAGGGCATGAACGCATGCTGTAGAATAACGTGGGCATCAAACATTCACATGTGAAGTCACTTATGGAAATTACTCTTTTGATGAATCAGAGCAATCTCTGTGAGACATTCAGATTTAAAGCAAAAAGAGCCTGACCATAAATCCTACAAAATGTACATCCTGGTACTTTCTGGAGGCCTGGACTGGATAGCAAATACTTACCTGTCAGATGACTACAGCTGTATTTTGCTATCAGGAACCTAATAGGCAAATGCACTTTGAAGTTCCAGGGACTCATTTGTGTCCACGTGTTCTTTAATCTCATGCTCTCATTTTTGTGCATACCAACACCTGGCTCTGGCAGCACACCAGAAATAATATTCAAAGAAATTCTGTGCTGTCAGTACTGAGTACAAACAACTTGGTGATGGATATTTTACTTACAGTACTCCAAGTTTGAGTTTCAAGAGGCTGAATAAATCATCCCAACCTCAATACACTAACATCCTTCAAGACAACTAATTTACTTTGCAACAGAAGCATCTTCCTGAAAGAAGGCACTTTTTGATGGAAAATAAATTCTCTCTCAGCATATGTTTCTGAAGTGTGAATGTTAATCATATAGGAACTTGGGAGAAAACATGAATATGTTTGGTAAAGATCTAGTTTTATTAATAGAGACAAATATAACTCAATTTTGGCTTTATTCTAGCTCTCGCTTGCCAATCAGTTTTCCTAACAGTGACAGGATATTGTTTTATTTTCTCAAATTTCTCACATTGATAGAGTTCTGTCCCATATATATCAGATCATATTAAAAATTACCACAAATTTTAATTCAATTAGATTATTAAAGACTGTTACCAGAAAGATCTATTTTAAGTTAAATATCCTTCTGTATACTTGCATTATGAGGTAATTTTGTTATATTCTTAGGAAAATGTGGCTCTTTTTTAATACTAAATTGACATATGTCCATTAACAAATATTTCAGCACTTTTTATAAAAGCCATTCATTGAACAATGAGAAGCAAAAATTGACTCAATGTTTAAGATACCAAGTGTTTTAAAAACCAAAATGGGTTAGGGTTCAAAACTTTTATAGTAATGCTCAAAACTTTTATAGTAATAAATAAGTCATCAAGATACATAATGCAAGTGATAAGCATTTTATGGATGAAGTTCAGGCTTTTCTACTCTCTCCCTTCTCCCATTTTTAAGTAGTGCCTGATGTAAATGAAAATTGCTACCCAGAGATCTTTTCCATGTATCCATCTTCTGAAGCTCAGTTTTTACTAAGTTTTACATATCAGTTATACTTCAAAGAGAGACCCCATAGTCAACTGATATTGAAATTAATATTTTAAGAAAAATCAATAGCATATGTGGAAAGGAGCAATGTATATACACAGGAAATCTTTTAAAAACTGTCATTTCCTGGTCTATATTGGATACCACAGAAATACATATATGTGCCATCATTTTAGTCTGACAGAAATCTTGGAAATTTGGAATGGAGTTTTGAGCTCTAGTTTTCCAGTCTGGGCTCAGAGATTCCTCATTAGAATCTCTTGTAGTGATTCTAAGTAATTTGTGTAATTCTAGAAGGATAGAGTAAATCTCTAAATTTACTGTCCAATGTAAAAGTGTTAGTTGCTCAGTCATGTACGACTCTTTGCATCCCGTGGACTGTAGCCCTTGAGGCTCCTCTGTCCACAGAATTCTCCAGGCAAGAGTACTAGAGTGGGTAGCCATTCCCTTCTCCAGGGGGTCTTCCCAACCCAGGGATCAAACGCATGTTTCACACATTGCAAGTGGATTCTTCACTGTCTGAGCTATCAGGGAATCCCTTATTGTCCAAACAGTATAAAATATGGCACTGTAATAATTATACTGCTAGATTTTGTGAAAGCTTGGGCTGACTCATGCATACTGGGATGGGATAGACTCTGTTGACTGGAATAAATCAGAGAATCATCAGGCCAGTTTTTCTTCTCTGGGCAATTAGACTGCAGTAGCTTCAAGAAGAGATATGGCTATCCATGTAGCAGATAATCAATAACTTTCAGTTAAATTAAACAGCATTCATTTTAGGGCACTAAAGGGGTCTCGTGTTTAGAAGATATCAAAGATACTGTCCTAAAAAGGCTTTCTTTCCTATTTCCATCATAGTATTAATAGCTGTTGCTGGGACATGCCCAACCCCTCAGTCCCACCTATAGCAGTGATCTCCAGCTTCTCTGCAGCTGCTTTACGACAGTGGCTAGCTCTGATGAATAAAACATGAGCAAATTTTATGTGTGTACTTTCTTATTGACTTAAAACTGCATTTCCTCTTCAGTGAATGAAAAGGCAATGGCCACAACAATCCTGCAAGTCATCTGCTGAAAGTAGCAAATCCATCACCAGGCTGAACCTCTGAATTACCATGTGGAGCAGAGTGCCCACACATCTGAAAAGTCGACTTGAGAATTATTACATGAAAGAGAGGTAACCCGTAGGTCCTTAAACAACAATATTGGTTGAGTTTCTTTACTAGGCACACCCGCCTTTAGCTCCATCTCATGCAGGGCAAGAAGTTACATGGATTGTCTCTCTGATTAGAAGGAACAGACCAAATCAAGCTAGATCTACAGTATTTTTTTATATTTCTTGGCTATGCACAAATATTATCATTTCATTCATTCTTGTTATTAGCATTAGTTGGTATATCCTTCAAGCTACCATCTCACTTGTCACAACTGTGCTTATTCTTCTGACTTCTAACCTCAAAGCAGCCTTCCACCTTGCTTTCTGACTGATCCTGTTACTGAGTTACTTTTTCCAACAAAAGACTCCTGAATTTTTATTTACTAAGTAAAACATTTTTTGCTTCTTGATAAATGTATTGAGGATATATAAGAATGCATGCACACAAGTGGGAAGCAATTCTAGTGAATGATTTGTCCTGTTTATTCTAGAAGGGGCCTTGAGCCAATGAAGAATGAAAGCCTGATGCTTAGTTTGGGGCTAAATGTAACTTTTGCTTCTAACAAGAAGAGGTTTTTTTTTTTTTTTCCTTCTTAAAATTCATATTAAAATTCTATTCCTCTAGATACTCTGTTGGACTGCAAACTCTTAAAATAAATATAAAGAAATAAAGTAGCTGTAGCTATGGGTTTTGGTGGAAAAATTATTAAGTTTGGCCTAATTTCCTACAAAACCACTACTTCTTCTGAGTAACAGAAATGAGTGCAATGCTGTAAAACCTAGTTAAAAAGTCATTAGTTTAAAGTTTTAAATACACTTACTAGGGCTTACAAATTTTCCACCAAGGGTACTGCTGTACCAGTATGGTTAAGAAAAAAAAAAAAGAAATACTATCACACAGAAAGTTTAAGGGATCCAGGGGATTGTAAAAACTATTACAGTGAAACAGAGAACTCCAGCTCTTCCTACATTTATTACACACACAAAAGCAAATTTGAGGAGCTCTGAAACCAAATAAACCAAACTTCCTTTCAACCACAACTAAACCAATTCCAGAATAGTAGACTGTGTTGGAAGAGTTGGCAACTAAATAGGAAATAGGAACAAAAAACGGGCATTAGGGATCACTTCAAGTGGACATAAATCAAAGCAGCTCGGGCTGGAGCAATGCCTTTAAAGTAAAGCCAGTGAGGAAAGCCAACAGCAGACCTGCCAAAACGATTCTCAGTTTTTTCTATCCCTCCCTTTCATGAAAATAATAATAATAATAATGACTAATATCAGTTTGTTTTAAGTAACTAATTCTTAAATGCCTTATGAAATTTTATCTATGCTACAGGTACAACTCCATAAAGAGCCACAAAAAAATCTCACTGGTACTCTGCTGGGAAGATTTTTTTTTTTCCTGGCTGGTGTAGAGGGTAGAGGAGGTGAAGAGTTTTATAGATAATTAATGTCACCCCAAGACCCATCTAGAGGTCAGAAAATCACAGTCATTAATTTAATCATACACTAATTGAAGCTGTGAGCACCTATTTAAATGGATACACTATCTTTGACTCTTCAAAAATCTCTTCAATGAATGCCAATTCGGAGAATAAAGAAAACTTCAACACACCAAAACCCTGCCAAGGATGCTTGTGGGATGCTATTTTGATCATTTCTCTGCCTTTTAAGTAGAATCCAAAAGAAAATTTCCAAATAAAGAGTCTTGTTCTGAAGCTTTTATTCTCTAACTCAAACACCAAAGCAAGAATCCCAGACAACTCTCCCCCTTTCTTCAAAGGCACATTCAAATGCACATAATGGGGTAATGGGTCTGCCCTGGTGAAGGGTTAGGGAATGCATCAGAAACTCTTTGAAAAGTACCCTAAATGGTGTAGTGAATTCTAAATCCTAATATTTGGGTTATTCGGACTTCCTGATGGAGACAAGGAAATTGTTTGGTGAAAGATGTTAATCATCAAAGGAAATACTCAGACAAGTGTCAGGAAATGCCGTGGTCACAGCCAAACACACACATGCTTCTACTATTACTTATCCTGTTAGTAAGCCTCTATCTTACAGATCATTTGGAAAATAGAAGAGCATTGAAGAAAAAATCAAAGTATTGATACATTAAATGACTTTTTCAACTATTCAAATAGAACTTTTTTTTTAGCATGTTCTTTCCTGAGTGCACATATTTTCATTGTTCAACACAATGTAAATGCCATTTTGTATTTGCTAATTTCATTTAACTTTCTACCATAATTTCTACTTCTGTCAATGTTTACAATTATTAATAGGCATATAATACTCTATTTTGTTGTTGGAAAATGGTATATTAAATAATATCACATAAAATAAGTAAATAATTTCTATGTTTTCTTTATAGATAAGATGAATAATACTATTATATGTATAGTTTGTAGCATTTTTTGCTTCTTCAGAATTATTTCCTTAGTATGCATGCGTCAACTCAAATTTCCACAAGATATTTACTTATGATTCCTTTTACAAATGCCTACATTTATTTTCTAAAAGTTTTTTCCTATTACATTTCTACCCAAAATTAATAAGGGTAGCAACCTCAGAGGAATTTTTTTAACAATTTTAACTCTCCTAAAAATTTGACTGCTTAAATATTAAGCTATATTTTCTTTAGCTGAGATTTTTTTTTTAATTTAGGTAGACTAAACTTTTTTCTCACACTTTAAAATATCATTTATTTATACAAAAACAGTAAATGAAACAAAGATAATACTGGAATTATGAATATTATATGTATGGGATCACACATATTTTTATGAATTGCTAGTTCAAATTCTCAGTTTACTTCATACTGAATATTGAATTTTATTTACAATCCAAATGAGTTATTATTACATTATAGTTATTATCCATCTTATTAAATGAGAATATTTTTCCTAATCTGTTTTCTTTTAGGTTTTGTTGCATTGTAAATTTAGTTTTGTTAAGTTCCATTAGTGTACATAAACTTTAGATTTTCTAAATAATCTGTTAAGCTATTTTATAAAGAATGCCTTTTAAACTTTAAAGCATTAACATCCTTTCTATACCAAATTCTGATACAAGTTGAAACTGAAAACCACAGTAGATAAAAGGGAAAATGAAACAGAAATCTTAAAATAAGAAATGAATGCAAGCCATCAAGGGGGGCCAACTTTATTTGTGACAGTAATCAAAAATGCACATTTAAAGCAGCTAGATGTCCTCTGTTGCCTGCCCACAAGCTGGCTGTGACATGGCAGCTGAGCCTTCCACTTGCACACTCTTCTGTCCTCTTCCTACTGCCTTCAGGTCTACCATTCCAGGGGCTGCAGGACCTCAGAGGACAGCCGTGCTCACAGCCAGAAGGGAAGACAGACAGGCTAGATATGTAACCATTTCACTCCCGACACGTGGAAAGCAACATACAACAAACCCGGCGACATGCAAATAGCAGCCAGAAGACAAGGAGGGTAAACTCTGACAAAAGGAGCTCTGAGATGAAGACTTCATATTAAATAGAGGACTGGGCTGTGCTGAGTCGTGTCCAGCTCTTTGTGACCCCATGGCCTATAGCCTGCCAGGCTCCTCGGTCCATGAGAATTCGCCAGGCAGGAATATAGTGGGTTGCCTTGCTGCCTTCCAGGGGATCATCACAACTCAGGGATCAAACCCAGGTCTCCCATATTGCAGTTGGATTCTTTACCATCTGAGCTACCAGGGAAGCCAAAAGCTTCATAACTGAACTGGATTAAAAACTGTTCTGAATCTCCAGATTAAGTTTGGTTTTCCCATCCCTGAAGTAAAGTGTTAGTCATTCAGTCATGTCTCCTTGTGACCCCATGGACGGTAGCCTGCCAGGCTCCTCTATCCATTGAATTTTCCGAGCAAGAATACTGGAGCAGGTAGCCATTCCCTTCTGCAGGGGATCTTTCCAACCCAGAGACTGACCCCAGATCTCTCGCATTGCAGGCATATTCTTTACCATCTGAGCCACCAGGGAAGCCCCACACATGCCTGAGAAAGAATAAAGACTTTCAAGAAAGGTAAGTGGTTAGCAAAATAAAGCAGGTCTTACCACTTATATCTAAGTAATAACTATCAGGTGATATCCTGTATTTATACAAAAATTAGCCAATACTTTATTTTTCATTGTGAATAATCAGTACTGCCACGGAGTCATGAACTCAGGACTCACGCATATGTTTGGAGAGGTTGGAGCACTGCCGCAGTGCTCCAAGTGCCCCAGGCTCCCCTCTGAGTTCCTTGGCTCCTGACCTCCTCTTTCTTCCTCTGATAAGGTTTATTTTTCTTCCTCTCCCAGAATTGCCATCATCTCATGCCAGCCAGCCTATCTTCCCCCCAGGGGAATTGCCCATGAACATCTCTCTCCTACCTGGAGAGGATCCCTCATGACTCCAAAATGAATAACCCCTATTTCCCCTATAAATTCTTATTATTTGGCTCACTTAGAATCTCTGGCAATTAAACTGTCCATTCTCTCGGTGGAAGCTCATATCTCTAATATCGTGTGGTTTCACTTTCCCCAAGCCTCCACAAAGACAAGCTAACCCCAATATAATACTTCACATCTTCTCTGAAGTAACTCATTTTGGTTAATTCTCCATCCTTAGTTCCCCACAAATCAGCACACAGGTAATTGTCTTAAATCAGCATAATTAATAAGATCCCACCAGAGTTTCCTCCAAAAGTGTGAAATCATGTCTTTATCTTAGAAACTCAAACTTTTGTGACTTTTTAAACGATTAATCCATTCTTCAATTACAAAGATGCAGTCTCAGACAACCCATGACATAACAACTCCGTAAATAATGAAAATAGCTATTGCTTATCTTGTACAAATGAACTTATTTATAGAACAGAAACAGACTCACTTGGAAGACAAATTTATGGCTATCAAAGGGAAAAGGTGAGGAGGAGGAATAAATCAGGAGTATAGGATTAACATATACATCAGTTCAGTTCAGTTCAGTCGCTCGGTTGTGTCCGACACTTTGTGACCCCATGAATTGCAGCAAACCAGGCCTCCCTGTCCATCACCATCTCCTGAGGCTCACTCAAATTCACGAGTCCATGATGCCATCCAGCCATCTCATCCCCTTTCATCCCCTTTTCCTCCTGCCCCCAATCCCTCCCAGCATCAAAGTCTTTTCCAATAAGTCAGCTCTTCCTATGAGGTGGCCAAAGTACTGGAGTTTCAGCTTCAGCATCATTCCTTCCAAAGAACACCCAGGACTGATTTCCTTCAGAATGGAGTGGTTGGATCTCCTTGCAGTCCAGGAACTCTCAAGAGTCTTCTCCAACACCACAGTTCAAAAGCATCAATTCTTCGGTGCTCAGCTTTCTTCACAGTCCAACTCTCACATCCATATATGACTACTGGAAAAACCATAGCCTTGACTAGACGAACCTTTGTTGGCAAAGTAATGTCTCTGCTTTTTAATTGCTGACTAGGTTGGTCATAACTTTCCTTCCAAGGAGTAAGCATCTTTTAATTTCATGGTTGCAATCACCACTGCAGTGATTTTGAAGCCAAAAAAATAAATTCTGACACTGTTTCCACTGTTTCCCCATCTATTTGCCATGAAGTGATGGGACCAGATGCCATGATCTTCCTTTTCTGAATGTTGAGCTTTAAGTCAACTTTTTCACTCTCGTCTTTCACTTTCATCAAGAGGCTTTTTAGTTCCTCTTCACTTTCTGCCATAAGGGTGGTGTCATCTGCATATCTGAGGTTATTGATATTTCTCCTGGCAATCTTGATCCCAGCTTGTGCTTCTTCTAGCCCAGCGTTTTTCATGATGTACTTTGCATACATATTACTATATAAAAAATAGATAATCAACAAGGAACTACTGCATAGAACAGGGAACTCTATTTAATACTCTGTAATAACCTGCATGGGGAAAGAATCTGAAAAAGGATATATGTATACATATAACTGAATCACTATTCTGTATACTTGAAACTAACACAACATTGTAAATCAACCATACTCCAATGGAAAATAAAAACTTTTAAAAATAAAATTTAAATGTAGTGATTGTTTATCTTGAATGCTCATTTTCTAAATGAGTGTTAATCAATTTTTAAATATATTTTCACATTTCACTCAGCAACAAGCTCACTATCCTTTAGTCACTAAGCCCTGTCCAACTCTTCATGACCCCATGAGGCTGCTCTGTCCACAAGATTTCCCAGGCAAGAATACTGCAGTGGGTTGCCACTTCCTTCTCCAGGATTAACTCTTGTGTTACCATATTTCTACTTCATCAAAAAATAAATAGCTTACTTAAATATCATAGCACAGACTTGTGAGTCTGTGAGGAACATGGAATTATCCACACTATATAGATGAAGGAACTGAAGTTTCAGAAGAATTTCAAATGTTATGTTATATATTCAGGACCCAGCCACATGATTGCAAAGCCCTACTGCTTTCTGTCTGCATCAGGGCCATCTTTAAAGAGAAGATCATTTATCAAGAGCTGGCCTGGTGATGATTCCTTTGAGGAATCTGTTTTGTAAATTTTTATAGCAGTTAGCAGGACTATCAAAGAAAGGGAAGTTCCAGGGAATTGCCTTTATTGTAGCAGGAGAAGCTCTGGACCCACAACTGGAGGATTCCCGCTGAAAACTCAATGATTTTGTTAACAATAGTATAGATTCCAAGCTAGAACACAATGTGTTTGAAGTCTTTCCTTGACTGAGAATAGATCTTCTTTTAAAATCTGAATATGGAAAATATGTTCAGTTTTTTTCTAGAGTCTATTTCTGTTTGATAGATCATTTTTCTTTGGTAAACATAATTTCTGCTTGAAATCAGATATTTTGCTTTGCATCAGAATCTTATGTTCACATTCCTGGTTCTCATGAATGCTTAAAATATTCTATCAGCAAAGAAACAAACAATCCTAAGTAAATAATTCACTGCTTGGCTTTCAAGTACACCAGATTTTAATTAGCTGTTTGTTTGTTTGCTTGTTTGTTTATTTCTCTGCTTGCTCTTTGGAGGAAAGCCCAGTACAAATAAGGGTTAATGTAAAACCTTCAATTTTTTGTAAAAAGGAGCTTTCTTCTCTGGATCTGAATAACAACATATCTGTCCTGCAAAATAAACCACTCAACTGTCACAGATATTTGGGAATGAATGCTTAGCTACTAATTGGCTTCAGCTGTTTTTTCTCGTCATTATTTGAACTGAGAAAACAGCTGTTTTGGCAAATGGTTAAGCCCTGAGTCATATGGGCTGAAGTGATTTATGTACTTCAATGTGCTAATGGATGCCTTTTAGAGCATGGTTTTGTTTATTTGATTGTTACAGGCCATGGTTAATGAATCATGACTTTCTTTAAACACACGGGTAAACCCAATCTCATAGAGGCTCTTAATGTGGAAGGTTAATTTTCAGACCATTTTTTTAGCTTATGATCATTTGCTTGATTTTACCTCTCCAGGATAACAAGAAAACAAGCAGAAAGGAGATAGAGAGTTAGGCTTTTATAAAACCTGATGTGCTTGAAAGTGAGCAGGAAATCAATTGTCAGAGAACACAAAAAAGTGGGGAAAACAGAACAAAATATTTGTATTTTGAATTATTTGAGCTAACCATACTTCCTGTAGTGTTGTTCTTGCTGTTGTAACAAGCTTATTAATATAAAGAGCTTTATTACAGTTACATTCAACAATTAGGGCATTAACAGACCAATGCTGACAAGAAATCCTTAAAATTTTACCCAAAGAATATTATCTTACTCAGAAGTACTCAGAAGTCACTCATAAATGCTGATACTCTTCTATGATTAAAATAAGTACAGTCATCCCAATATTTATATTAGCAATAAATACTATGACTGGATATGACTAGCTATAATCACTTTTAAAATGAATAGGAGGTCAAAGCAATGAATAAAACAGCAAAATTTAATACCAGACTTGTTCCAAATAGGAAAAGGAGTGCATCAAGGCTCTATATTGTCACCGTGCTTATTTAACTTCTATGCAGAGTACATCATGAGAAACGCTGGGCTGGATGAAGCACAAGCTGGAATCAAGATTGCCGAGAGAAATATCAGTAACCTCAGATATGCAGATGACACAGCCTTATGGAAGAAAATGAAGAAGAGCTAAAGAGCCTCTTGATGAAAGTGAAAGAGGAGAGTGAAAAAGTTGACTTAAAGCTCAACATTCAGAAAATGAAGATCATGGCATCCGGTCCCATCACTTCATGGCAAATAGATGGGGAAACAGTGGAAACAGTGAGACTTTATTTTGGGGGGCTCCAAAATCATGGCAGATGGTGACTGTGGCCATGAATTAAAAGAGGATTACTCCTTTGTCGGGAGCCGTGTTAGGCATTACTGACAAAACAGAGGCATGGCCCTAAACCCCCTCCCTTTATTCTGGCACAGACCCTGAATAAAGGAGTTAGGCTTTGTGATTCTGACTTGTTTTTTCCTTTCCTTGGCTGAGTTAACTGAAGAGAATATTAAGGTGCTTATTGTTTTAGAGAAGAGCATGAGAAGGCATAAAGCCTTCTGCAGCTGAGCTCAAAGAATAATTCATCAAGTTA
>SJXQ01008935.1:0-28468 GCA_006408695.1 Aepyceros melampus | reverse complement strand
GTGCCGAAGAATTGATGCTTTTGAACTGTGGTGTTGGAGAAGACTCTTGAGAGTCCCTTGGACTGCAAGGAGATCCAACCAGTCCATTCTGAAGGAGATCAGCCCTGGGATTTCTTTGGAAGGAATGATGCTAAAGCTGAAACTCCAGTACTTTGGCCACCTCATGCAAAGAATTGACTCATTGGAAAAGACCCTGATGCTGGGAGGGATTGGGGGCGGGAGGAGAAGGGGATAATGGAGGATGAGATGGCTGGATGGCATCACTGACTCGATGGATGTGAGTCTGAGTGAGCTCTGGGAGTTGGTGATGGACAGGGAGGCCTGGCGTCCTGTGATTCATGGGGTCACAAAGAGTCGGACACGACTGAGTGACTGAACTGAACTGAAATGGGAAAAGATATTTGTAAATTATGTGCTTGATAAGGGGTTATTACTCAAAATATATAAAGAACTCACACAAGTTAATATGAAAAAAACACAACCAAACCATCTGATTAAAAAATGGGTTGAATTCTTATTAAGAGGAATATGTGGAAATTAAACAGCACATTCCTCAGTAACCAATGGGCTGAAGAGGAAATCACAAGGAAATTTAGCAAATATTTTGAGATAAATTAAAATGAAGACATACCAAAACTTATGAGATGCTCAGAGGGAAATATAAAGTTGTAAATGCCTTTATTAAAAAATTAATAACATAGTCTTCCACCTTAAGAAATCAGAGAAAGAAGAGCCACTAAACATAAAGCAAGTGGAAGAAAGAAACAATAAAGCTCAGAGTAGAAATAAATGAAACAAGCAATAGAAAAGCAATAAAGAAAATGAAGGAAACTACAACTTGATCCTTTGGAAAAAAAAATCAACAAAAATTTTTTGGCCAGTCTGACCAAGAAATAGAAGGCTAAAATTACTAAAATTAGAAATGAAAGAGAATACAGTGCTATTGACCTTACAGAAATAAAAAGGATATAAGGAAAAACAAAGACAACTGTATGCTGACATATTAGATAACAGGTGAAATGGACAAATTCCTAGAAAGACACAAGCTACTGAATGTGAGTAAAATTGGAAAAAAAAATCTAAACATATATATAACCTGCATGTAAGAGATTAAATTAGCAATTAAAATAACTACCCCCAAAGGAAAACCAGATGGTTTCACTGATGAATTCCACTAAACATTTAAAGGGAGAATTAACACCAATACTATTTTCTAGTAGTCATGTATGGATGTGAACGTTTGACTATAAAGAAAGCTGAGTGCCTAAGAATTGATGCTTTTGAACTGTGGTATTGGAGAAGACTCTTGAGAGTCCCTTGGACTGCAAGAAGATTCAACCAGTCAATCCAAAAGGAAATCAGTTCTGAATATTCATTGGAAGGACTGATGCTGAAGCTGAAACTGCAATACTTTGGCCACCTGATACAAAGAACTGACTCCTTGGAAAAGACCCTGATGCTGGGAAAGATCGAAGGCCGAAGGAGAAGGGGATGACAGAGGATGAGATGTCATGTATGGATGTGAACGTTTGACTATAAAGAAAGCTGAGTGCCTAAGAATTGATGCTTTTGAACTGTGGTATTGGAGAAGACTCTTGAGATCCCTTGGACTGCAAGAAGATTCAACCAGTCAATCCAAAAGGAAATCAGTTCTGAATATTCATTGGAAGGACTGATGCTGAAGCTGAAACTGCAATACTTTGGCCACCTGATACAAAGAACTGACTCCTTGGAAAAGACCCTGATGCTGGGAAATATCGAAGGCCGAAGGAGAAGGGGATGACAGAGGATGAGATGGTTTAATAGCATCACTGACTCGATGGACATGAGTTTGAACAAGCTTTGGGAGCTGGTGACGGACAGGGAGGCCTGGCGTGCTGCAGTCCATGGGGTCACAAAGAGTCAGACATGAGAAAGCGACTGAACTGAACTAACTGAACACTAATACTTCTCAAACAAAAAGTGAGAGGGGAAAGTACTTCACAACTTTTGTATGAGCTCAGTATTAGGCAGACAAAGATATTACAAGAAAAGGAAACTACAGACTAATAACCTTATAAATATAGACATAAAACCCTCAACAAAATACTAATAGAGTACAGCAACTTATTTCTTTTGCATTTATTTCTGTCCTAATTTTTATGATTTCTTTCCTTCTGCTAACTCTGGGGTTCTCCATCTCTTCCTTCTCTAGTTGCTTTAGGTGTAGAGTTAGGTTATTTATTTGACTTTTTTCTTGTTTCTTGAGGTATGCCTGTATTGATATGAACTTTCCTCTTAGCACTGCTTTTATAGGGTCCCACAGGTTTTGGGTTGTTGTGTTTTCATTTTCATTTGTTTCTATGCATATTTTGATTAGAGTACAGCAGCTTATAAGAGCAAGTATATTCCTGGATTTACCCCAGGAAAGCCAGATTGATTCAATATATGAATGTCAGTCAATGTGTTCCACCATATCAGTAGAATGAAGAGCAAAACTCACATGATCATCTCAATAGATACAGAAATAAGTTTGACAAAATCCAAGACCCATTTAATGATAAAAACACTCTATAAACTAGGAAGAAATAGAGTCATGATATCCTTTCACTTATTATCCTTGTATGCTTCTCAACTGTTTTACAATTCTAGAGTCCTTGGTATTTTAAGCAAAGCTCTTCATGGTGGGGCATCCATTCAGATCTCCACTATTCTTACTCCTGCAGTCATACCCGAGGCTCCTGCTCTTTGGCCTGCATTGCTTCCTCCAGCAGCTCTCACACTTCTCCCAGTCCACCCACCTTCCCAGACATACACACACATGCTGTGGATGACTATGACCCCAGTTCATCATGGAATATTCATCTTAATCTCACTTTTTCATTTTTTTTGATCCTTGCCATGTGTCACATGAGATATTAGTTCTTCTAACAAGGACTGAACCTGTGCTCCCTGCAATGGAAGCATAGAGTCTTAACTCCTGGACCACCAGGGAAGTTCCTTACATCTCATATTCTAAAGGAAAGTTTTCGGACTCACCCAAGACTGACTGAAGTGCCCCTATTTGATTCTATCACGTTTATTGCACACCCAGATCAGGCTTGTTATGAATATTTCTTATCTATATCCCCAAGTATATTGTAAAATCCTGGTGACAGAAGACTCCATTTTGAACTATGTTCTGATATTTAATATGTCCAAGACCCTCAATTTATGATTCATCACTCAGATGTCACTTGAGATCCCCTATTACTTGATAATTGGTGAAATTTGCTCTAGGCTATAATTACCACAAATGTAAGAGTTCAAGGTCCTTCCCACAATTTCTGAGTTCTTTTTACTTCTACCTCAGCTTTTTCTGTTTCCTCATTCCTATGAAATTATGCATTGTTTCTATTTCAGCCTATGACTCTAACTCAGAGTTTTCACTGTTTTATAAAAAAAACCCCAGCATTCACACACATTTATTCATATTCAGCCTTTTCTTTCTTTTTTCAGTTTTAGACAATTTTTACCAGAGACTCTGCAGAGTACAAGAGTCAGCACACAGGATTCCTCTCCCTTTTTGGTCACTCACTTTTCTTTGCTCTCCTCTCTTAAAAAAAAAAGGCAAATAAAGGGACTTCCTTGGTGGTCCAGTGGTTAGGAAACCTCCTTCCAATGCAAGGATGCGGTTTCGATCCTTGGTCAGGTAACGAAGATCCCATGTTTCGTGAGGCAATTAAGCCCATGAGCCACAGCAAAGATCCTGCGTACCACAGCTAAGACTCGACACAGCTAAATAAGCAAATATTTACAAAATCTTTTTAAGATGTTTTAACTCATGTATGAGATCCTGTCTCTGAGTAGATAGTAATATCTCTCTTTTAGTTCAACAAGCTTTGATTGAAAAAACAACACATCTTACTCCTCATCTTCCCCACATTGGAAAAAAAAAATCAATTGAACAAATATTAAAACCTTTTCTATGTATTCAGAATATTAAATAAATAACAGGTGAACAACAAATGTGGGCCAAAGAATATTCAGAACACTCCATCAAGTTTAACAAGAAGGTATATTTGTACTGATTTCTGGTATGCAACTTGTTTTCTATGAATATTTAGAAGATTCAGCTCTAAATCTTTTAGCTCCTGGAGAAGATCTGTCTCTTTTAAGTTTTCTCCATTTTTCCCCCCCTCCAGCCATTTGCTGCCTGTTATTTCAGGTTGTTTGAGTGCTGAAAGCACCGAAAGTGTCTTCTCTAGGTTCCTGATTTTCCCCTCTATCTCAGGGTATCTGGCTGTTGACTGAGCGAAGATACTTGATGATGCACTTCCTGTTTTGCAGATTTTGGCCTCCTTTGCCCTTTATTTTGTAGGGGCTGTTTATGATAATGGCTTACTATTTCTTCCTTGTGGTTTCATATTCTGGGGTGGTTTCTCATACAGCTTGAGAACAGTACTTGTTTGTTTCTTACTGCTGGATTTCTTAAAGTCTTTCCAATCTTGGTTCCTCATTGGAAACTTCACTTAAAACTTCTTTGTGAATTACTGATTTCACTGGAAATACTATGCCACAAAATTTCTACTAATACTGTGGCCATATTTCTGTATTTGATGGCTAAAACTGAAGAAAGTAGGGAAACCACTAGACCATTAAGGTATGACCTAAATCAAATCCCTTATGACTATACAGTGGAAGTGAGATTACTGATTTCTGGTATGCAACTTGTTTTCTATGAATATTTAGAAGATTCAGCTCTAAATCTTTTAGCTCCTGGAGAAGATCTGTCTCTTTTAAGTTTTCTCCATTTTTCCCCCCCTCCAGCCATTTGCTGCCTGTTATTTCAGGTTGTTTGAGTGCTGAAAGCACCGAAAGTGTCTTCTCTAGGTTCCTGATTTTCCCCTCTATCTCAGGGTATCTGGCTGTTGACTGAGCGAAGATACTTGATGATGCACTTCCTGTTTTGCAGATTTTGGCCTCCTTTGCCCTTTATTTTGTAGGGGCTGTTTATGATAATGGCTTACTATTTCTTCCTTGTGGTTTCATATTCTGGGGTGGTTTCTCATACAGCTTGAGAACAGTACTTGTTTGTTTCTTACTGCTGGATTTCTTAAAGTCTTTCCAATCTTGGTTCCTCATTGGAAACTTCACTTAAAACTTCTTTGTGAATTACTGATTTCACTGGAAATACTATGCCACAAAATTTCTACTAATACTGTGGCCATATTTCTGTATTTGATGGCTAAAACTGAAGAAAGTAGGGAAACCACTAGACCATTAAGGTATGACCTAAATCAAATCCCTTATGACTATACAGTGGAAGTGAGAAATGAAAAAGCAAGAGAGTTCCAGAAAAACATCTATTTCTGCTTTCTTGACTAGCCAAAGCCTTTGACTGTGTGGATCACAATAAACTGTGGACAATTCTGAAAGAGATGGGAATATCAGACCACCTGACCTGCCTCTTGAGAAACCTATATGAAGGTCAGGAAGCAACAGTTAGAACTGGACATGGAACAACAGACTGGATCCAAATAGGAAAAGGAGTACGTCAAGGCTGCATATTGTCTCCCTGCTTATTCAACTTCTATGCAGAGTACATCATGAGAAACGCTGGACTGGAAGAAACACAAGCTGGAATCAAGATTGCCAGGACAAATATCAATCACCTCAGATATGCAGATGACACCACCCTTATGGCAGAAAGTGAAGAGGAACTAAAGAGCCCCTTGATGAAAGTGAAAGAGGAGAGTGAAGAAGTTGGCTTAAAGCTCAACATTCAGAAAACGAAGATCATGGCATCTGGTCCCATCACTTCCTGGGAAATAGATGGGGAAACAGTGGAAACAGTGTCAGACTTTATTTTTTTGGGCTCCAAAATCACTGCAGATGGTGATTGCAGCCATGAAATTAAAAGATGCTTACTCCTTGGGAGAAAAGTTATGACCAACCTAGATAGCATATTGAAAAGCAGAGACATTACTTTGCCAACAAAGGTCCATCTAGTCAAGGCTATGGTTTTGAAGAACGTAAGCCACCCTATTTTGTTTAAAAAATGACTCCATTTTAGAGTTCTGAGGAAAGAGTCTTTGGAAATCCCCTGACCTCACCCCACCACTTGAGAGTCAATCAGATCCCAGATCAGGATCTCCTGATTTTACTTTCAGGATTTATGACCTGCCTGGGAAATTCAAATTAAGCCCGGGAAATGGGAACCAATCAGAACCGGTGGCCATCCCGGGGAATGAAAACCAATCAGAACCCAACACCTAACCCTTCCACAGAAGGTAACCAATTAGACGTCTCCCAACCCAGAAACTCCTGTTTTTCGAATTTTTCGCTCGAGAATACCCTATATAAGCAATGAAACCCAGAGTTCGAGGCTCCTCTCCTTAGCCACTGCTCGGTAATGGTGGGAGCCCCAGCTCGAGCTTGGTAATAAAAACTCTCTTGCTTTTGCATTGGATATTGGCTCCCTGGTGGTCATTGGGAGATTTTGTGACTTGGGCACAACATTTGGGGGCTCGTCCGGGATCTTCCATCGGCCCCGCAGGGATACCAATCCGGAGAGTTATCTGCGGCCGGTAAACTCTTCTCTGTCTGTTTCCAATAAGGCCTAGTTTCTGAAACCGGTATATGACTCAGGCAGACGGGCCAACGAGTCGCCGGTGGGGGTCGTTGGGAGATGTCCCTGACCCCCTAGGAGGGGACGGAGTGCCCTTGTTCTCTGTAGATGATAGCGGGTTGCTCCTGCTGAATGGCTGGAGGCAGTCGTCTTACTTTCAGCTTTGCCTCCGGACTCCCAGAGGTCTGTATCTTCTATCTCTCTGTCTGTCTGTGTGGCTATCTGTACTGTCTGTGTTAATTTACCAACATCTGACTGATCCAGGAACGTTGGGGCAAAGCCAATCTAGCCCTACTCCTCTATCTCTGGTCACTGACCATTTTAAGGAGGTCAAGGTGAGCGCCCACGACCTCAGTGTGGAAATTAAGAAAAATAATCACTTTTTGCAGCATGGAATGGCCAACCTTCCACGTGGGATGGCCCCCAGAGGGCACCTTTGACTTGGAAACTGTGCACTGAGTCCGAGACATCATCTTTCGACCACAGAGCAGACACCCTGACCAAGTTCCCTATGTCATAGTGTGGGAAGATCTCATATTGTGCCCCACTCCATGGGTAAAACCTTTCTTGCTCAACAGGGATTTTCTACCGCACAGGTGCTGGTGACACGTGTAGGAAAGAACCTGAAAGATCCGAAGGAACTTGAACCAACGGCACCGCTGTACCCCATTTTACGGGGGGAACAGAGGAAGAACTTCTCTTCCCATCCCCTTACCAACCCCTCGAGCCACCAGGGGCCCCTGCTATCCCTCCACCTAGGGCCGATGCATCAGAAGGAGGGCCCGCACAAAATACTCACCTAGGTGAGCCATGTCTCCAGCGGGGCCGGTAGACTCAACCGTTGCCCTCCCTTTATGAGTGGCTGGTCCCCCCGATGAGGAAGGGAACCAACCTCATCAATACTGGCCCTTCTCTACCAGCGACCTCTATAACTGGAGATCCCAGGATGCTAAGTTCTCAGATAACCCTAGAGATCTAACTAACCTTCTAGAGACTGTGCTTTTTACTCATCAGCCCACCTGGGACGACTGTCAACAGCTGCTCCAGATTCTCTTCACCACGGAAGAGAGAGAGAGAATATAGAATGAGGCCCATAAAAGGGTCCCTGGGGCTAATGGAGAGCCCACTAATAATATAGATGAAATTAACACCTCCTTCCCTTTATCGCGACCTGACTGGGATTACAATACGGCACAAGGTAAGGAGAGGCTCCGGGTCTACCGCCAGACTCTGTTAGGGGGGCTCAAGGCAGCTGCATGGAAACCCACTAACCTGGCTAGAGTAGGAGATGTTCAACAGAGCCCCACTGAGAGCCCAGCTGCCTATCTGGAAAGGCTGATGGAGGCCTTTAGACAATACACCCCCATGGACCCAGAAGCAGAAGGCACTCAGGCCACTTTGATAATGCATTTTGTTAACCAGGCGGCTCCAGACATTAGAAAAAAGTTACAAAAAGTAGAGCGCCTGTGTGAAAAGACTATCCAGGATTTAATAACAGGGGCTGAAAGGGTCTACAACACCCGAGAGACCCCTAAGGAGAAGCAAGCCAAGGCAGCGGACTGCCAGACCCACAACATGGCACGTTATCCTGCTGGCGGCGATAGTTTCTGACTCGGGAGAGAGGGAGCGCCAACTGCGCCGCCTGGCGGCTGAAGGTAAGAGCCATTCCTGTGTGCGACCAGCATTAGGAAAGAACCAATGTGTCTATTGTAAAGAGGAAGGACATTGGGCCAAGGAATGCTCTAAGAAAAAGAAGGGACTGCGAAAGACCCCCATTCTGGCCATCGAAGAACTGAGCGGTTAGGAGAGACGGGGCTTGGCGCCCTCCCCGAATCCAGGGTAACCCTAAGAGTGGAGGGGACCCCAATTGACTTCCTTGTCAACACAGGGGCTCAATATTTGGTTTTGCTAGAGCTTCAGGGGAAGCTGGTAGGAAAAACCTCTTGGGTGCAGGGGGCCACTGGGATGAAACAATATCAATGGGCTACCCAAAGATCAGTGGATTTGGGCACGGGCCAGGTATCCCACTCTTTAATGGTCATTCCAGAATTCCCTTTCCCACTGCTGGGAAGAGACTTGTTGACCAAGATGGGAGCTCAGATTCACTTCCTCCCAGGAGAAACTAAAATACTTGACCAGGCAGGCAGGCTGATTCAAGTATTGACAATTCAATTAGAAGATGAATATCGGCTGTACCAAAAACCAACCCTTTCCCAAATGAACATCCAGGAGTGGCTAGACGAATTCCCTGAAGTATGGGCTGAGACAGGGGGAACTGGCCTCGCTAGACACTGCCTCCTATATATACAGTCCTTAAACCGGGAGCCAACCCCGTCCAGGTCTGACAATATCCCATGACCCTGGAGGCCAGACAGGGGATCACCCCCCCCATATCCACAGGCTCCTGGCCCAGAAAATCCTGAGACCCTGCCAGTCGACCTGGAACACCCCGCTGCTTACCGTCAAGAAACGAAATTCTTGCAATTATCGGCCAGTGCAGGATTTATGAGAAGTCAATTGCTGAGTTTTAGATATTCACCCTACTGTGCCGAACCCATACAATCTCCTGAGCTCTCTCCCACCAGACCATCACTGGTAAATGTCTTAGATTTAAAGGATGCTTTCTTCAGCCTCCCCCTGGCATCCAAGAACCAGGACCTTTTTGCTTTTGAATGGTCTGACCCAGAAGAAGGGGTCAATGGACAGCTGACATGGACACGGATGCCGCAGGGATTTAAAAATTCCCCCACCGTCTTTGATGAGGCCCTTCATGAAGACCTGGGTGAGTCAGACAACAACACCCCCAATTAACCTTGTTGTAATATGTAGACAACCTCCTGATCAGGCACGAGATCAACAGGCTTGTCTGGTGGGCACTCGAGAACTGCTGCAGACCCTTGGCCAATTGGGGCACCAGGCCTCAGCCCAAAAGACTCAGATATGTCAACCGGAAGTCTCCTACTTAGGATACCTTCTCAGGGTGGGTGGAAGCATTCCCCACTAAAAGAGAAACAGCACAGGTGGAGGCCAAAAAGCTGATTGAAGACATCTTGCCACAGTTCGAGTTTCCGGCACAGGTGAGGTCAGATAACGGGCCAGCATTCATGTCTCAGGTAAGCCAGGGGGTAGCCCGGGCTTTGGGGGCTGGATGGAAACTGCATTAGGCCCCAGAGCTCAGGTCAAGTAGAAAGGATGAATAGGACGCTTAACAAAACTAGTTGTTGAGACTGGCAGGGACTGGATGGCTCTCCTCCCCTTTGCCTTGTACTGGGTGTGGAACTCACCCTACCAACTGGGACTCACCCCTTTTGAAATCATGTATGGGATACCTCCCCCAGTAATCCCTAACCTAAAGGCAGAAGTGTTAAAAGATGATCGGAAGTTGCTTTTTTGTCTCTGGTCCTCACAATACTTCCACATGGACACATGGAAGAGGCTCAAAGAGCTATATGAATCAGGCCCTCCACCTGAACCTCACCGCTACCAGCCAGGAGACTGGGTGTACATGTGCCGTCATCACCAAGAGACCCTAGAGCCTAAGTGGAAGGGACCCTTCCTTGTCACCTTGACACCAACTGCTCTCAAAGTTGACGGCATCTCTGTTTGGGTCCACTACACCCACACAGGGCCTGCGGACCTGTTCGCCTTATGAGAAGAGTTCCTCCCCCAGTGGAAGGCTGAATTGGAACCTGCCTCTTGAGAAATCTGTATGCATGTCACGAAGCAACAGTTAGAACTGGACATGGAACAACAGACTGGTTCCAAATAGGAAAAGGCATACGTCAAGGCTGTATATTGTCACCCTGCTTATTTAACTTCTATGCAGAGTACATCATGAGAAATGCTGGACTGGAAGAAACACAAGCGAAATTAAGATTGCCAGAAGAAATATCAATCACCTCAGATATGCAGATGACACCACCCTTACGGCAGAAAGTGAAGAGGAGCTAAAAAGCCTCTTGATGAGAAGTTAAAAAAGAGAGTGAAAAATTTGGCTTGAAGCTCAACATTCAGAAAACGAAGATCATGGCATCTGGTCCCATCACTTCATGGGAAATAGATGGGGAAACAGTGTTAGACTTTATTTTTTTGGGCTCCAAAATCACTGCAGATGGTGATTGCAGCCATGAAATTAAAAGATGCTTACTCCTTGGAAGAAAAGTTATGACCAACCTAGATAGCATATTCAAAAGCTTACTCCTTGGAAGAAAAGTTATGACCAACCTAGATATCATATTCAAAAGCAGAGACATTACTTTGCCAACTAGGTCCATCTAGTCAAGGCTATGGTTTTTCCTGTGGTCATGTATGGATGTGAGAGTTGGACTGTGAAGAAGGCTGAGCGCCAAAGAATTGATGCTTTTGAACTGTGGTGTTGGAGAAGACTCTGAGAGTCCCTTGGCCTGCAAGGAGATCCAACCAATCCATTCTGAAGGAGATCAACCCTGGGATTTCTTTAGAAGGAATGATGCTGAAGCTGAAGCTCCAGTACTTTGGCCACCTCATGCGAAGAGTTGACTCATTGGAAAAGACTCTGATGCTGGGGAGGGATTGGGGGCAGGAGGAGAAGGGGACGACGGAGGATGAGATGGCTGGATGGCATCACGGACTCGATGAACGTGAGTCTGAGTGAGCTCTGGGAGTTGGTGATGGACAGGGAGGCCTGGCATGCTGCGATTCATGGGGTCGCAAAGAGTCTGACATGACAGAGCGATTGAACTGAACTGAACTGAATCCGCTCAAGCTAAAACTGCGAAGACAACAAAAGTACTCACCTTCGGGCCGTGTTTATTGAACAAGTTAATGGTCTTCATAAAGAGCCGCATCAACACGGTGCAACTTATGGTGCTCAGGTCCCAATATACAGCTCTGCCAGCAGCCCCCTTAGTTGGACATGGAACAACAGACTGGTTCCAAATAGGAAAAGGCATACGTCAAGGCTGTATATTGTCACCCTGCTTATTTAACTTCTATGCAGAGTACATCATGAGAAATGCTGGACTGGAAGAAACACAAGCTGAAATTAAGATTGCCAGAAGAAATATCAATCACCTCAGATATGCAGATGACACCACCCTTACGGCAGAAAGTGAAGAGGAGCTAAAAAGCCTCTTGATGAGAAGTTAAAAAAGAGAGTGAAAAATTTGGCTTGAAGCTCAACATTCAGAAAACGAAGATCATGGCATCTGGTCCCATCACTTCATGGGAAATAGATGGGGAAACAGTGTTAGACTTTATTTTTTTGGGCTCCAAAATCACTGCAGATGGTGATTGCAGCCATGAAATTAAAAGATGCTTACTCCTTGGAAGAAAAGTTATGACCAACCTAGATAGCATATTCAAAAGCTTACTCCTTGGAAGAAAAGTTATGACCAACCTAGATATCATATTCAAAAGCAGAGACATTACTTTGCCAACTAGGTCCATCTAGTCAAGGCTATGGTTTTTCCTGTGGTCATGTATGGATGTGAGAGTTGGACTGTGAAGAAGGCTGAGCGCCAAAGAATTGATGCTTTTGAACTGTGGTGTTGGAGAAGACTCTGAGAGTCCCTTGGCCTGCAAGGAGATCCAACCAATCCATTCTGAAGGAGATCAACCCTGGGATTTCTTTAGAAGGAATGATGCTGAAGCTGAAGCTCCAGTACTTTGGCCACCTCATGCGAAGAGTTGACTCATTGGAAAAGACTCTGATGCTGGGGAGGGATTGGGGGCAGGAGGAGAAGGGGACGACGGAGGATGAGATGGCTGGATGGCATCACGGACTCGATGAACGTGAGTCTGAGTGAGCTCTGGGAGTTGGTGATGGACAGGGAGGCCTGGCATGCTGCGATTCATGGGGTCGCAAAGAGTCTGACATGACAGAGCGATTGAACTGAACTGAACTGAATCCGCTCAAGCTAAAACTGCGAAGACAACAAAAGTACTCACCTTCGGGCCGTGTTTATTGAACAAGTTAATGGTCTTCATAAAGAGCCGCATCAACACGGTGCAACTTATGGTGCTCAGGTCCCAATATACAGCTCTGCCAGCAGCCCCCTTAGCGGAAGAAAACATAGAGCTGGACCCATGATTGGGTCTGTCTTGGCACATTGAGAAAGGGGGGAATGAAGAACCTAGCCACCCTATTTTGTTAAAAAAGACTCCATTTTAGAGTTCTGAGGAAAGAGTCTTTGGAAATCCCCTGACCTCACCCCACCACCTGAGAGTCAATCAGATCCCAGATCAGGATCTCCTGACTGTATGTTCAGAATTTATGACCTGCCTGGGAAATTCGAATTAAGCCCGGGAAATGGGAACCGATCAGAACCGGTGGCCATCCCGGGAAATGAAAACCAATCAGAACCCAACACCTAACCCTTCCACAGAAGGTAACCAATTAGACATCTCTCAACCCAGAAACTCCTGTTTTTCGAATTTTTCGCGAGAGAATACCCTATACAAGCAATGAAACCCAGAGTTCGAGGCTCCTCTCCTTAGATGCTGCGTCGGTAATGGTGGGAACCCCAGCTCGAGCTTGGTAATAAAAACTCTCGCTTTTGCATTGGATATTGGCTCTCTGGTGGTCATTGGGAGATTTCGCGACTTGGGCACAACAGTTTTTCCAGTGGTCATGTACAGATGTGAGAATTGGACTGTGAAGAAAGCTGAGCGCTGAAGAATTGATGCTTTTGAACTGTGGTGTTGGAGAAGACTCTTGAGAGCCCCTTGGACTGCAAGGAGATCCAACTAGTCCATTCTGAAGATCAACCCTGGGATTTCTTTGGAAGGAATGATGCTGAAGCTGAAACTCCAGTTCTTCAGCCACCTCATGTGAAGAGTTGACTCACTGGAAAAGACTCTGATGCTGGGAGAGATTGGGGGCAGGAGGAGAAGGGGACAACAGAGGATGAGATGGCTGGATGGCATCACGGACTCGATGAACATGAGTCTGAGTGAACTCTGGGAATTGGTGATGGACAGGGAGGCCTGGCATGCTGCGATTCATGGGGTCGCAAACAGTCGGACATGACTGAGCG
This sequence comes from Aepyceros melampus, assembly GCA_006408695.1. Classification (NCBI taxonomy): domain Eukaryota; kingdom Metazoa; phylum Chordata; class Mammalia; order Artiodactyla; family Bovidae; genus Aepyceros; species Aepyceros melampus. The sequence continues at coordinate 14,863 of SJXQ01008935.1, read as the reverse complement.
ACTGAACTGAACTGAACTGTGCCTGTGAAGAACAAAGCTGGTAGAATCCAATTGTGTAGTCATTGACAGGTAACCTGGCAGCACACATAGCCGTTTACACTGTACTCCTCTGCATTTGGGTACAACCAAAGTCTGTATAAGTAGAGGACACTGGTTTGGAGATAGCTGTTTTTAACACCCCCTTGCCTCCCTTTGTCTCCTTGATTTCCAAACCTAAACAGTACTAATACAGCTGTATGAAAGTTTCAATAGCCTGCCTTTCAAGAACCAGGTCCAAAGTGAAATTTACAACCACATAACAAGTGGCAATAAGCAAATTTTTGCTTTGACAAGAGTTTGGCTAGAAGGCCAAGCTCATCATCAGTGGTGTCATTTTCTTTCTTTTTTTTTGTTGCAGAGTGCATTTTTAAATTTAGAGAACCTTGGGCATACTGACAAACTCATGGAGTTTTAACAGCCAGGGCCTATTTCAAAGGTGTAATCTGATAGAAAGGAAGAAGTAGGCAGAGAGTTCTTTGCTTGCCTCCCAAGTTGATAACAAGTGGCCCCACCAGTGTTGCTCAAAATATTCTGGAACCTGTGCTTCCAGTTTGACCAAGACAGTCCATTTGCCAGGTTTGCTCATGGTTCTGTTGGCAAGTATTGGTCTGAGCAATGAACTGATGGGGAAGTAGATACAAAGGCTGAAAAAGGAGAAATAACAAAGGTTGGGACCTCAACAAATGCAGGCACCCCTCACTGCACAAAGATAGTAAAGCCGTTGGTGTTTCTTTTCTTTTCTTTATTTATTTATTTATTTTACTTTACAATATTGTATTGGTTTTGCCATATATCAACATGAATCCACCACTGGTGTACATATGCTCCCCATCCTGAACCCCCCTCCTACCTCCCTCCCCATACCATCCCTCTGGGTCATCCCAGTGCACCAGCCTCAAGCATCCTGTATCCTGCATTGAACCTGGATTGGTGATTCATTCCATATATGATATTATACATGTTTCAATACCATTCTCCCAAATCATCCCACCCCTCTCCCTCTCCCTCAGAGTCCCAAAGACTGTGCTATACATCTGTGTCTCTTTTGCTGTCTCACATACAGGGTTATTGTTACCATCTTTCTAAATTCCATATATATGCATTAGTATACTGTACTGGTGTTTTTCTTTCTGGCTTACTTCACTCTGTATAATAGGCTCCAGTTTCATCCACCTCATTAGAACTGATTCAAATGTATTCTTCTTAATGGCTGAGTAATACTCCATTGTGTATACATACCACAGCTTTCTTATCCATTCATCTGCTGATGAACATCTAGGTTGCTTCCATGTCCTGGCTATTATAAACAGTGCTGCAATGAACACTGGGGTACACATGTCTCTTTCAATTCTGGTTTCCTCGGTATGTATGCCCAGCAGTGGGATTGCTGGGTCATGTGGCAGTTCTATTTCCAGTTTTTAAAGGAATCTCCACACTGTTCTCCATAGTGGCTGTACTAGTTTGCACTCCCACCAACAGGGTCAGAGGGTTCCCTTTTTTCCACACCCTCTCCAGCATTTATTGCTTGTTGACTTTTGGATCGCAGCCATTCTGACTGGCATGAAATGGTACCTCATTGTGGTTTTGATTTGCATTTCTCTGATAATGAGTGATGTTGAGCATCTTTTTATGCATTTGTTAGCCATCTGTATGTCTTCTTTGGAGAAATGTCTATTTAGTTCTTTGGCCCATTTTTTATTGGGTTGTTTATATTTCTGGAATTGAGCTGCAGGAGTTGCTTGTATATTTTTGAGATTAATTCTTTGTCAGTTGCTTCATTTGCTATTATTTTCTCCCATTCAGAAGGCTGTCTTTTCACCTTGCTTATACTTTCCTTTGTTGTGCAGAAGCTTTTAACTTTAATTAGATCCCATTTGTTTATTTTTGCTTTTATTTCCAGTATTCTGGGAAGTGGGTCATAGAGGATCCTGCTGTGATTTATGTCAGAGAGTGTTTTGCCTATGTTCTCCTCTAGGAGTTTTATAGTTTCTGGTCTTACGTTTAGATTTTTAATCCATTTTGAGTTTATTTTTGTGTATGGTGTTAGAAAGTGATCTCACATGTCTCTTTCAATTCTGGTTTCCTCGGTATGTATGCCCAGCAGTGGGATTGCTGGGTCATGTGGCAGTTCTATTTCCAGTTTTTAAAGGAATCTCCACACTGTTCTCCATAGTGGCTGTACTAGTTTGCACTCCCACCAACAGGGTCAGAGGGTTCCCTTTTTTCCACACCCTCTCCAGCATTTATTGCTTGTTGACTTTTGGATCGCAGCCATTCTGACTGGCATGAAATGGTACCTCATTGTGGTTTTGATTTGCATTTCTCTGATAATGAGTGATGTTGAGCATCTTTTTATGCATTTGTTAGCCATCTGTATGTCTTCTTTGGAGAAATGTCTATTTAGTTCTTTGGCCCATTTTTTATTGGGTTGTTTATATTTCTGGAATTGAGCTGCAGGAGTTGCTTGTATATTTTTGAGATTAATTCTTTGTCAGTTGCTTCATTTGCTATTATTTTCTCCCATTCAGAAGGCTGTCTTTTCACCTTGCTTATACTTTCCTTTGTTGTGCAGAAGCTTTTAACTTTAATTAGATCCCATTTGTTTATTTTTGCTTTTATTTCCAGTATTCTGGGAAGTGGGTCATAGAGGATCCTGCTGTGATTTATGTCAGAGAGTGTTTTGCCTATGTTCTCCTCTAGGAGTTTTATAGTTTCTGGTCTTACGTTTAGATTTTTAATCCATTTTGAGTTTATTTTTGTGTATGGTGTTAGAAAGTGATCTAGTTTCATTCTTTTACAAGTGGTTGACCAGTTTTCCCAGCACTACTTGTTAAAAGATTGTCTTTAATCCATAGTATATTCTTATCTCCTTTGTCGAAGATAAGGTGTCCATAGCTGTGTGGATTTATCTCTGGGCTTTCTATTTTGTTCCATTGATCTATATTTCTGTCTTTGTGCCAGGACCATACTGTCTTGATGACTGTGGCTTTGTAGTAGAGACTGATGTCAGGCAGGTTGGTCCTCCAGTTCCATTCTTCTTTCTCAAGATTGCTTTGGCTATTCAAGCTTTTTTGTATTTCCATACAAATTGTGAAATTATTTGTTCTAGCTCTGTGAAAAATGCCACTGGTAGCTTGATATTTTATGATCTAACTGGATGCATTCATAATTTTATTTTTTGCTGTCTACTTGTCCAATCTGTTTCATAATTTGTGTTTTCTTTCTTTCTTGTACCTTAATTTGGATTATTTGATTATTTTTCACATTCTGTTTTTTCCTCTACTTGTATGGAAAGTTTTAATTTTTTTTAAAGGTTTTAGTTTTGAAAGGTTACACATCATTCATAGTTATTACAAAATATTTTGTTTTATTCCCTGTATAACACATATTCATATCAAAAATTTAAAGCAATCTATACTTTTATCTTCCTGTTATACAACAAATAGTTTAGAACATTTAATTTCCATTGTCACCTCACACCCCTGTGTGTGTGCTAAGCCTCTTCCTGACTGCTTGTGACCCCAAGCACTGTAGCCTGCCAGGCTCCTCTGTCCATGGGATTCTCCAGGCAAGAATACTGCATGGGTTGCCATTTCCTCCTCCAGGGGATTTTCCCCACCCAGAGATCAAATCTGAGTCTCTTATGTCTCCTGCATTGGCAGGTGGATTCTTGACCACTAGTACCACCTGGGAAGCCCACCTTTACTCCTATGTACACATTGTTGGTATTGTGTATTTTAATTTTCTTGTTTTTTCCCTTTTAAACCATAAAAGTTATTACTATTACCTTTCCTTTCTTCCTTCTTTCAAGAATCTTTTTCACCTCTCACTTAATATCTGGGATTACTTTGCTCTTCCTCAAGTGCACTCTTGACAAATTATCTTAGTGAGGCTGTGCTGGTGGCAAAACTGTCTGTGTTGTCTGAAATGTGTTTCTTTTGCACTTATTTTTGATAGCTATTTTCCCAGAGTGTAGAATTTTAAGTTAACTGTTATTTTCTTTCAGCACATTGGAAACCTGCTTCCACTGTTTTGTGGCTTCCTTTGTCATTACTAAGAAACCAGCATAGATCCTACCTTCTCTTCTTCAAAGGTCATCAGTGTGTTCTTTCTGATTACTTTTTTAGACATTCTCTTTGTTTTCACGTCCCACAGTTTCACTATTACATGTTATGGTTTGATATCTTTCTTAATGATCTTCTTTGACATTCAGTTCAGCTTAGTCATTCAGTCATGTCTGACTCTGTGACCCCATGGACTGCAGCATGCCAGGCCTCCCTGTCCATCACCAACTCCCAGAGTCTACTCAAACTCATGTCCATTGAGATGGTGATGCCACCCAACTATCTCATCCTCTCTCATCCCCTTCTCCTCCTGCCTTCAACCTTTCCCAGCATCAGGGTCTTTTCCAATGAGTCAGTTCTTCACATCAGGTGGCCAAAGTATTGCAGTTTCAGCTTCAGCATCAATCCTTCCAATGAATATTCAGGACTGATTTATTTTATGATTGACTAGTTGGATCTCCTTGCAGTCCAAGGGACTCTCAAGAGTCTTCTCCAACACCAGAGTTCAAAAACATCAGTTCTTCGGCACTCAGCCTTCTTATGGTCAAACTCTCACATCCATACATAACTACAGGAAAAACCATAGCCTTGACTAGATGGACTTTTGTTGGTAGAGTAAGTAATCTCTTTGCTTTTTAATATGCTGTCTAGGCTAGACATAGCTTTTCTTCCAAGGAGCGAATGCCTTTTAATTTAATGGCGGCAGTCACCATCTGCAGTGATTTTGCAGCCCAAAGAATAAAGTTTCTCACCGTTTCCATTGTTTCCCCATCTATTTGCCATGAAGTGATAGGACCAGATGCCATGATCTTTGCTTTTCAAATGTTGAGTTTTAAGCCGGCTTTTTCGCTCTCCTCTTTCACTTTCATCAAGAAGCTTTAGTTCTTACCTTTCCTCCATAAGGGTGGTGTCATCTGTGTATCTGAGGTTATTGATATTTCTCCCAACAATCTTGATTCCAGCGTGCTTCACCAAGCACAGCATTTCACATGATGTACTTTGCATATAAGTTAAATAAGCAGGGTGACAATATACAGCCTTGATATACTCCTTTCCCAATTTGGATCTAGTCTGTTGTTTCATGTCCAGTTCTAATTGTTCCTTCTTGGCCTGCATACAAGTGGTCACGTATTCCTATCTCTTTAAGAATTTTTCAGTCTGTTGTGATCCACACAGTGTCACAACAGTCTTTGGTATTAGCTTTCTGGAATGTTTTGACTGTTGAATTTCATAAACTCAGAAAAAAATTCAAACATTATCACTTTAAAGTCTACTTGGGTCTTCCCTGGTGGTCTAGTGATTAAGACTTTGCTTTCCAATGAAGAAGGTGTGGGTTCAATCCCTAGTCTTGGAGCTATGATCTCACATGCTTCAGACCAAAAAACCAAAAACAGAAGCAATATGTAACAAATTCAATAAAGACTTTAAAAATGGTCCACATCAAAATAATCTTTTAAAAACTTAAATAAAGACTTCCTTTACACTATTCTCTCTCTCCTTTTTTTCTATAAGCATCTTTTGCCTCTTTAAATTGCCTTCTGGTCATTTCTCTTTCAAATCTACATCCCCTTCACTAACTAGAGACCACTGACTTTGTATAACCTTTCATTGAGGGAGTGGCCCCTTGGAGTCAGTGGTAAAAGTTCCTCTATTAGATACCACCTTGAATCTCCCATTGCCTTTAACTCTGATTTTCATGTCAACATGGCTAAGAGAAGCAAAGCGTAAATCCTCCAGGGCTGGTAATGTATCCTCAGAGAGACAGCCTGCTGCTGTACTCCTCTTGCTACTTTCACTTTGTTCTGTTCTGAGAAAGCTTATTATTTGCCTCTCTCCTATGCTTTTAAGAAAAGGTTGAAATATGCTTTCAGCATTTTTAGTTAATTTCAGTGGGTGGATTAATAATGTAAATATCTGAAAGAGAAATTTATTTTCATTTGGTTAGCGTTTTTTTTTTTTTCTTTCCTGTTTTTGTTTATTGAGTTAATGGCACCCCTAGGGTTTTTTTTTTTTTTTTTTTTAATATTTATCTTTGTCTCTTTCATCTCTCCATCATATTGCAGTTTGTCCTCAAGTGGCAGTTTCCCCGATTGCCTTTTCATATTTTTGGAATAAATAATTAGAAAAGCTGGAAGTTTCACCTGTGAGTGAGGGTTTTGAGTGCAGGCCTCATCTGAGGTGACTGGAGGACAGAATGTTATAGAGAGGGAACCCAAAATGCTTGAATGTGGAGGGTTTTTTCTAGAGATGCTCTAATCTTTAGGGCAGAATCCTTCAGTTATGCACTCGGGAAGAGTAACCTTAAAGTGTGAGGCTCTGAACAGGGGCAAGTGAGGAGACAGTTGGGCCTGCTGTTTTATGGTCACATCCTCAGCGGATCTGCAGCCCCATTCCGTCACAGCTGAAGTGTCTGACACCCACCTCTCCATGGTGCTTCTGTGTCCTCCTCGGATGCCTCAGCCCTAGCCTCTCTGGGGCCATGCTGACTGTGGATGTTTTGCCCCAGTGCTCCTTTCAGAAATTGTTACATCCTCTTGTATCATATGTATGCTCCTAAGTTCTCTATGCAAAGAAATAGAGGAAACAATAGAGTGGGAAAGACTAGAGATCTCTTCAAGAAAATTAGAGATACCAAGGGAACATTTCATGCAAAGATGGGCTCGATAAAGACAGAAATGGTATGGACCTAACAGAAGCAGAAGATATTAAGAAGACGTGGCAACAATACACAGAAGATCTCTACAAAAGAGATCTTAATGAACACAGATAATGAAACCAGATAACCATGATGGTGTGATCACTCACCTAGAGTGAGATATATTCGAGTGCAAAGTCAAGTGGACCTTAGAAAACATCACTATGAACAAAGCTAGTGGAGGTGATGGAATTCCAACTGAGCTATTTCAAATTCTAAAAGATGATGCTGTGAAAGTGCTGCACTCAATAGACCAGCAAATTTGGAAAACTCAGCAGTGGCCACAGGACTGGAAAAGGTCAGTTTTCATTCTGATCACAAAGAAAGGCAATACCAAAGAATGTTTAAACTGCTGCACAATTGCATTCATTTGACACACTAGCAACGCAATGCTCAAAATTCTCCAATCTAGACTTCAGCAGTACATGAACCGAGAAATCCAGAAGTAAAATCTAGATTTAGAAAAGGCAGAGGGACCAGAGATCAAATCACCAACATTCGTTGGATCATAGAAGAAGCAAGAGAATTCCAGAAAAACATCTACTTCTGCTTCATTGACTACACTAAAGTCTTTGATTCTGTGGATCACAACAAACTGTGGAAAATTCTTAGACATAGGAATACCAGACTATCTTACCTACCTCCTGAGAGATGTGTATGCAAGTTTAGAAGCCATAGTTAGAACCAGACGTGGAACAATGGGCTGGTTCCAATTTGGGAAAGGATTATATCACGGCTGTATACTGTCACCTTGCTTATTTAACTTATATGCAAAGAACATCACGTGACATGCTGGGCTGGATGAAGCATGGAATCAAGATTTTGGGAGAAATATCAATAACCTCAGATATGCAGATGCTGCTGCTGCTGCTGCTAAGTCGCTTCAGTCGTGTCTGACTCTGTGTGACCCCTAGACGGCAGCCCACCAGGCTCCCCAGTCCCTGGGATTCTCCAGGCAAGAACACTGGAGTGGGTTGCCATTTCCTTTTCCAATGCATGAAAGTGAAAAGTGAAAGTGAAGTCGCTCAGTTGTGTCCAACTCTTCTTGACCCCGTGGACTGCAGCCCACCAGGCTCCTCTGTCCCTGGGATTTTCTAGGCAAGAGTACTGGAGTAGGGTGCCACTGCCTTCTCCAGATATGCAGATGACACCACCTTTATGGCAGAAAGTGAAGAGGAACTAAAAAGCCTCTTGATGAAAGTGAAACAGGAGAGTGAAAAAGCTGGCTTAAAACTCAACATTCAGAAAATGAAGATCATGGCATCCGGTCCCATCACTTCATGGCTAACAGATGAGGAATCAATGAGAAGTGAAAGACTTTATTTTCTTGTTCTCCAAAATCACTGTGGATGGTGACTGCAGCCATGAAATTAAAAGACACTTTCTCCCTACAAGAAAAGCTTTGACAAATCTAGACAACATATAAAAAGCATAGACATTACTTGGCCAACAAAGGTCCATCTAATCAAAGTAATGATTTTTTCAGTAGTCATATATGGATGTGAGAGTTGGACCATAAAGAAGGCTGAGCACTGAAGAATTGATGTTTTTGAATCATGGGTTTTGGAGACTACTCTTGAGAGACCCTTGAACTGCAAGGAGATCCAACCAGTCCATCCTAAAGGAAATCAGTCCTAAATATTCATTGGAAGGACTGATGCTGAAGCTGAAATTCCAGTACTTTGGCCATCTGATGCAAAGAACTGACTCCTTGGAAAAGACCCTGATGCTGGGAAAGATTGTAGGCATGAGGACAAGAGGACAACAGAAGATGAGATGGTTCAATGGCATCACTGACTCAATGGACATGAGTTTGAGCAAGCTCTGGGAGTTGGTGATAGATAAGTAGGCTTGGCCAGCTACAATCAATGGGGTCGCAAAGAGTAGGACAGGACTTAATAACTGAACAACAAGTTCTCTATGACATTCTGATTTATGAGGATTTTTGAAAAGAGAGTATCTGTGGTCTATAGTTGATCTCAGTTCATTTTCTAGAATGGCTGGCATATGGCCAGTTTGCCATCTCAACGCTGAAATCCCTGATCTCCTGTTACAAAGAGATAAAACACAATAAAAGAAAACGAGCAAACTACTTTTACATGTTTATACACAGATTTTTTTTTTTTTTTGGTCGCCGTTTACAGCTTGGAAATAGAGAAATTTTAATGCAAATTTCATGCTGCTTCAAAATAGGCAATAATAAAAAATAATTGAATTGTTAAGTTTTCTGTAAGCAGTTTAAACTTTTACAACTCCATTGTCAGGATTCTAAAAGGCATAGAAAAGCAGAGCAACCTGTGTGCACTGATTGCACTGATTCACCACTCAGCTCGCAACAGAGCTGTGACTGTACTCAGTCAGGCCTCCTCAACATGTCTGAATCCACTGTAAGCATCACCCCATGTAGTGGGGAAGTGGACCTTGCATCTTAAGCTTTCTATCCTGTGAAGTGACCACAGCTATGAGTGACAGGTAAGGTCAAAAGTAAAGGAGATGAGACAGGAAATGGTTTGGCTGTTTACTGGAAATTTTATAACAGCCATTCTTGTTATTGTGAGTAGATTCTGAGAAAGGGGTAAACCACAGACTTCCTGTGGACTGTGCTGTTATATGTGTGAAAATCATCCTCTTTACCATAGAATTTCTAGTGAACAGGTACAGATATTTTTACAGGCATGAGAAGGTAGCTCAATTCAGTTCAGTCATTCAGTCGTTTCTGACTCTTTGCAACCCCATGGATTGCAGCACGCCAGGCCTCCCTGTCCATTACCAACTCCCAGAGTTTACCCAAACTCATGTCCATTGGGCCGGTGCTGCCATCCAACCCTCTCATCCCCTGTTATCGTCTTCTCTTCCTGCCTTCAACCTTTCCCAGCATCAGGGTCTTTTCCAATGAGTCAGTTCTTTGTATCAGGTGGCCAAAGTATTGGGGTTTCAGCTTCAGCATCAGTCCTTTAATGAATATTCAGGACTGATTTCCTTTAGGATTGACTGGATGGATCTCCTTCCTGTCCAAGGGACTCTCGAGTCTTCTCCAATGCCACAGTACAAAAACATCAATTCTTTGGTGTTCAGCTTTCTTTTTAGTCCAAATCTCACATCCGTACATGACAACTGGAAAAACCATAGCTTTGACTAGATAGACCTTTGTTGGCAAAGTAATGTCTCTACTTTTTAATATGGTGTCTAGGTTGGTCATAACTTTTCTTCTGAGGAGCAAGTTTCTTTTGATTTCATGACGCTTGTTCTCAGTTCATATTCTATAATGGCTGGCATACGGCCAGTTTGCCATCTGCAGTGATTTTGGAGCCCCTCAAAATAAAGTCTGTCACTCCTTCCACTCTTTCCCCATATATTTGCCATGAAGTGAAGGGGCCAGATGTCATGGTATTAGTTTTCTGAATGTTGAGTTTTAAGCCAACTTTTTCACTCTCCTCTTTCACTTTCATCAAGAGGCTCTTTAATTCTTCTTTGCACTGATGAACATAGATGCAAAAATCCTTAACAAAATTCTAGCAAACAGAATCCAACAACATATTAAAAAGATCTTACATCATGACCAAGTGGGCTTTATCGCAGGAATGCAAGGATTCTTTAATATCCACAAATCAATCAATGTAATACACCACATTAACAAATTGAAAGATAAAAACCATATGATTATCTCAATAGATGCAGAAAAAGCCTTTGACAAAATTCAACATCCATTTATGATAAAAACTCTCCAGAAAGCAAGAATAGAAGGAACATACCTCAACATAATAAAAGCTATATATGACAAACCCACAGCAAACATTATCCTCAATGGTGAAAAATTGAGAACATTTCCCCTAAAGTCAGGAACAAGACAAGAGTGCCCACTTTCACCACTACTAATCAACATAGTTTTGGAAGTTTTGGCCACAGCAATCAGAGCAGAAAAAGAAATAAAAGGAATCCAAATTGGAAAAGCAGAAGTAAAACTCTCACTGTTTGCAATGACATGATCCTCTACATAGAAAACCCTAAAGACTCTACCAGAAAATTACTAGAGCTAATCAATGTATATAGTAAAGTTTCAAGATATAAAATCAACACACAGAAATCCCTTGCATTCCTATACACTAACAATTTGAAAACAGAAAGAGAAATTAAGGAAACAATTCCATTCACCATTGCAACGAAAAGAATAAAATACTTAGGAATATATCTACCTAAAGAAACAAAAGACTTATATATAGAAAACTATAAAACACTGGTAAAAGAAATCAAAGAGGACAGAAATAGATGGAGAAATATACCATGTTCATGGATCAGAAGAATCAATATAGTGAAATGAGTATACTACCCAAAGCAATCTATAGATTCAATGTAATCCCTATCAAGCTCCAACGGTTTTTTTCACAGAACTAGAACAAATAATTTCACAATTTATATGCAAATAGAAAAAACCTCAAATAGCCAAAGCAATCTTGAGAAAGAAAAATGGAACAGGAGGAATCAACCTGCCTGACTTCAGGCTCTACTACAAAGCCACAGTCAGCAAGACGTAGTATGGTCCTGGCACTAAGACAGAAATATCAATCAATGGAACAAAATAGAAAGCCCAGAGATAAATCCACACACCTATGGACACCTTATCTTCGACAAAGGAGGCAAGAATATACAATGGAGAAAAGACAATCTCTTTAACAAGTGGTACTGGGACAACTGGTCAACCACTTGTAAAAGAATGGAACTAGAACACTTTCTAACACTATACACAAAAATAAACTCAAAATGGATTAAAGATCTAGATGTAAGACCAGAAACTATAAAACTCCTAGAGGAAAACATAGGCAAAACACTCTCCGACATAAATCACAGCAGGATCCTCTATGACCCACTTCCCAGAGTAATGGAAATAAAAACAAAAATAAAGAAGTGGGACCTAATTAAACTTAAAAGCTTTGCACAACGAAGGAAACTATAAGCAAAGTGAAAAGACAGCCTTTGGAATGGGAGAAAATAATAGCAAATGAGCAACTGTCAAAGAATTAATCTCAAAAATATACAAGCAACTTACGCAGCTCAATTCCAGAAAAATAAATGACCCAATAAAAAAATGGGCCAAAGAACTAAACAGAGCTCCAAAGAAGACACACAGATGGCTAACAAACACATGAAAAGATCCTCAACATTACTCATTATCAGAGAAATGCAAATCAAAACCACGATGAGGTACCATTTCACGCCAGTCAGAATGGCTGCGATCCAAAAATCTACAAACAATAAATGCTGGAGAGGGTGTGGAGAAAAGGGAACCCTCTGACCCTGTTGGTGGGAGTGCAAACTAGTGCAGCCACTATGGAGAACAGTGTGGAGATTCCTTAGAAACTGGAAATAGAACTGCCTTATGGCACAGCAATCCCACTGCTGGGCATGCACACCAAGGTAACCAGAATTGAAAGAGACAGGTATACCACAGTGTTCACTGCAGCACTGTTTAACATAGCCAGGACATGGAAGCAATCTAGATGTCCATCAGCAGACGAATGGATAAGAAAGCTGTGGTACATATACACAGTGGAATATTACTCGGCCATTAAAAAGAATGTATTTGAATCAGTTCCAATGAGGTGGATGAAACTGGAGCCTATTATAGAGTGGAGTAAGCCAGAAAGAAAAACACCAGTACAGCATACTACTACATATATATGGAATTCAGAATGATGGTAACGATAATGCTATATGTGAGACAGAAAAGAGACACAGATGTATAGGACTCTCTTTTGTTCTCTGTGAGAGAAGGCGAGGGTGGGATGATCTGAGAGAATAGCATTGAAACATGTATATTATCATATGTGAAACAGATTTCCAGTCCAGGTTTGATGCTTGAGACAGGGTGCTCAGGGCTGGTGCACTAGGATGACCCTGAGGGATGGGATGGGGAGGGAGGTAGGAGGGGTGTTCAGGATGGGGAACACATGCAAACCCATGGCTGATTCATATCAATGTAAGGCAAAACCCACTACAATACTGTAAAATAATTAGCCTCCAACTAAATAAATAAATTAAAAAAAATTCTTCTTTGGTTTCTGCCATTAAAGGTGGTGTCATATGCATATCCGAGGTTACTGATATTGAGAAGATAGTATGTGGGTTGAAACAGGGGTGTTAAATTATGAAGCACAAACAGGAAATGCTTAAAATAGCAGAAACTATGGAAAGTAAAACTGCAAAGCCTTTGTGGCTTTGAGCTTCAAGAGGTGCAAAAATAGATCCCAAATCTGCATAGGTAGAAATCCAAATTTACATTGTAAAGGGGCCTGGAGACAAGGTAGTGTGACAACTTGGGCCAGTTTTACAATAAGTCTCCCACAATTGACTATTCTGCTCACATCCAATTGTGCCTAAATTGTGTATTTTTTCTTCTTTATTGAATTTTAACTTGCATAAAATAAAATTTATGGAGTTTTTGCAGTATATTCAATAATTAATTAAAATATTTCTAAGTCTTGGTATTTCTCATTAGCTTATATATGTGTTTACATGTTGAAATGAACATTCATTTTACTTTATTTGTTATTCTATTAATGTCATTTGTTCCGTCTATTGATTTGTGAATGTTGCCCCATCCTTGCATCTTTGGATAAGTCTCAGTTGATCATGGTGCATGATGGTCTTGCTGCTGCTGCTGCTAATTTGCTTCAGTTGTGTCTGACTCTGTGCGACCCCATAGATGGCAGCCCACCAGGCTCCCCCATCCCTGGGATTCTCCAGGCAAGAACGCTGGAGTGGGTTGCCATTTCCTTCTCCAATGCATGAAAGTGAAAAGTGAAACTGAAGTCGCTCAGTCGTGTCCAACCCTCAGCGACCCCATGGACTGCAGCCTTCCAGGCTCCTCCATCCATGGAATTTTCCAAGCAAGAGTACTGGAGTGGGGTGCCATTGCCTTCTCCAATGATGATCTTAATGTATGTTCAATTTGGCTTGCTATTAATTTTTTGAATCTGTATTCGTTAGGGGTATTGGCATGTATTTTTTTGGAATGGCATTGTATTTAAAAAAATAGTATTGGTCTTTTGGCTTCAAAATGTGTTTGGAAGTGTTCCTTTCTCTTCAGCTTTTTGGAAGAATTTGAGAAGGCTTGATAATAATTCTCAAAACGTTTGGTTGAATTCACCAGTGAAGCCATATGGTATAGGCTTTTCCTTGTTGGGAAGTTTTCATTACAGTTTCAATCTCTGTACTCATTATTAGTCTGTTCAAATTTTCTGTTTCTTTGTGATTAAGTCTTTATAGGTTGCATATTTTTAGGAATTTATCTATTTCTTTTAGTTTATCCATTTTTCTTTTAAAAAAAAATCCATCTCTTAGTTTTCTTGATCCTTTCTATTAAAAGAATGTACCCAGATGGCTGCAATTTTTCAGCTTTATTGAATTTTTAAAAAGATATATTTTTCATTCAGCACAGTGTGTGGCTTGTGGAATCTTAGTTCCTGGACCAGGGATTGAACCCTGTGCCCACTGCAGTGAAAATGAGAAACCTTAACCATTGTACTGCCAAGTAATTCCTTCCATTGTGATTTTTTTTTAAAGATTATTTTTGATGTGGATTGCCAGAAGCCAGCGTGAGGAATCCCACCCGTGACAAGGTCATGCGGCAGAGATTTGATGGGCAAGGTCGAGTCAGATCTCAGATTTCCTCCCTGGCATTTCCTGAGCATGTACTCCCCCCCTCCCCCCCCAAAAATAAGAATCTGCCCGCTTTTCCACTCTTCTGACTTTCTCTGGAAAAAGTCAACTCAGGGCTCTAGTCTTCTGCCTTTGAAAGAGTGTTTCAATCCAAAAACTTCTCTGATGGCTTTCTAGCCTGCCTGCAGGACTCATACAGCTGCGCATGTGATTGTTTGAGGCCTCCCGACTCGGGAGGTACAGGAAGCTTAAAATATCCTAAGAATGTAGGAGCTTCCGAGGAGTCAAAATCATTAGAATAAGACTGATTAAAGGTTTCATTTGTTGAGCCAATGTTTGCTGCCAAATTTTCATATCTTTTATTTGTAAGATATAGTTGGTATATAGAAAAACAGGTAGTAGACCTGGT
>SJXQ01008934.1:118571-152442 GCA_006408695.1 Aepyceros melampus | reverse complement strand
TCATGGGGTCGCAAAGAGTCGGACATGACTGAGCGACTGAACTGAACTGAACTGAATGTTAGCTGTTTAGTTAGGACATAGAGTCTAGGTTGATGCAGAATCATTTGAGACACAGTGGTGGTTCAGGGTAGGCAGGTCATCCAGGGTTCAGAGCTCTTGTCTCTTGTTTCTCTTCTCCCTTAACTATCGATATTATCTGCACAGTCAAGCCTGATTGACCAGCACAGTCCAAGTCTTAGACTGTGGGAAGGAGAAGGTGAAGGTGAAGTCGCTCGGTCATGTCCGACTCTCTGCGACCCCATGGACTGTAATGTACTAGCCTTCTCTGTCCATGGGATTCTCCAGGCAAGAATACTGGAGTGGATTGCCATTTCCTTCTCCAGGGGATCTTCCCGACCCAGGGATCAAACCCGGGTCTCCCGCATTGGAGGCAGACGCTTTAACCTCTGAGCCAATCAAAGTCTAATCTCATAAGGGAAAGGCCTGTCCTTAAAACAGTTGGCAAGGATTTCAAAAAGGATGGAAAGTGATTCTGTCTGTGTAGTTGTATACAAGAGTAAAATTTAGAGAGTATTAATGATGAAAGAAAGTAAAATTGGACACTGTAGGGTTATTATATTACAAATATGTTTATATACAAATAAAAAATACAAATACATGAGTGTACTATAAGAGAGAAATGTCAATATAAGAGCATGAGCCATTCCTTTTGGATGTGTGTCGATGGGAATATTTCATACATGCTTTTTAAACTCGGTTTTACTATTTGACTTGAACTTCAGTATGTATAGATAGAAGGAATGGGCTTTCAAAAAGAGATCAACATGTTTGAAGGCTTGAAGATGTGTGGGAAATACTAGGAAAGAGTGTGTTAATCTAATTCATCAAGTAGAATGAAGTTTTGATATTTGAATAGAGAATGTTTGCATAGAATATAGGGATTTACTCTTCAGAGAAGGAAAATGCCCTGTATATGTTTTTCAAGCTTAAATTTTTTAAATAGGAATCTAATTGCCCTACAGTGTTGTGTTAGTTTACAGTGCTGCTGTACAACGATGTGAATCAGCCATATGTATGCATTATCTCCTTCCTCTGGAGCCTTCCTCCTACTCCCCCTCCCTCTCTCTAGGTCATCACAGATGACCAAGCTGAGCTCCCTGTGCTAAACAACAGCTTCCCACTAGCTATCTGTTTTACATATTGTGGAGTATACATGTCAGTCCCAATCTCTCAATTTGTACTGACCTCTCCTTTCCCCCCTACCCTGTCCATGTGTCTGTTATCTGTATCTGTGTTTGTATTCCTTCCCTACAAACAGGTTCGTCTTTGTTTACTCTACAGATATATTTATGGAATAATATGTCTAAAAAGGAAGATACTAGAAAAATCACTTAGAAAAACAGTATTCCTGGTGATACTCAAGACTTGAAACAGTCATGTTAGAAAGCAGATTTAATATGATTTGTCTTTTTTTTTTTACTAATACCAAATTATTAAGTAATTTAATCTTGAAAGTGTCAGACTCCTACATTCTAAGTTATTCATAATATGATTGTCTACTAATTCTTTTGCTTTAAACAATCTCTAAAGAAATTATGTTTTTAGATGTACTACTAAGGAAGATATCCTACATTGCCTTACAGTTCACTTTTTATGCTACTGTAATTTACTTAGAGTTATTAATATATTGAGTTTCCTGTCAGTGCTTCCAATATTGTTATTCATGGTATTTCCAGTGGTAAGCATATAACAAACAGATATCAACGTTAAACACATAGCAATGATCAATGACTTGACTTCCAAATATGATGATTATTACATAAAATTACAGTCAGAAAAGGAAGCCAAACATTAACATTCTTAAAACGTCAACTCAGAATGCCAACAATGATTTCACAATAGTGACTTTGAAAGACTCTGTCAAATACTATTGGAAACAATAGTTACATCACTAGTTTTGAGTTGTTTTCCTCTATATGCTTCAGGGTATGATATATGTTTCTTGCATTTTACATTACCATTATGGGGAAACTAATGTAGGAAGTAGCATGATATTTGGCTACTTTCAAGTTGGGTCTTTCGATTGCAGTTAATTGTTTTATGTAAGCTACCACAAAATACAGTGGCTTAAAATTAAAAAAAAAAAGTGACTTGCTCACAAATCTACAATTTGGGCTGGGCTTGTGGGAGCAGCTCATGTCTGTTCTATGTATTGTTAGCTAGGATGAATGGGCTACATCTGAGGATCCAACTGAGGGTGACTGTAAGTTAATGCAAGCTATCAAGCGGTAGCCTCAGCTTGTGTTCACATGGGCCTCTGCATTAGCTGCCTGGGCATTTTCCAAGACCAGGTATTCAAAAAGGCTGAAAGTGAAGGGCCAATCTCTGAAGAACTACTCCAGGGAACAGGCATAGCATCACTTATGCCAAAATCTATCAGTAAAAGCAGTCTCAGAGCCAACCTTGACTCAGAAAGAGGGGACACCCAATGGTATGCCAGTAAACTGCCTCTCAAAATAAGTCCTGATTTGTAGTGTTCACCAATTTCTCTGGTGTAAATATCCTCACTCAAGCAGAATTTCTTGTTGTTGTTCAGTTGCTCAGTTGTGTCTGACTCTGTGACCCCATGGACTATAGCACACCAGACTTCCATGTCCTTCACTATCTCCCAGAGTTTGCTCAAAGTCATGTCCATTGAATCAGTGATGCCATCCAGCCATCTCATCCTTTGTCGTCCCCTTCTCCTCTTGTCCTTGATCTTTCCCAGCATCAGGGTCTTTTCCAGTAGATCTGCTCTTCACATCTGATGGCCAAAGTATTGGTGTTTCAACATCAGTCCTTCAAATGAATATTCAAGGTTGATTCCCTTTAGGATTAATTGGTTTGATCACCTTGTTGTTAAGGGACTCTCAAGAATCTTCTCCAGTACCATGATTCAAAAGCATCAATTCTTCTGTGCTCAGTCATCTTTATGGTCAAAGTCTCACATCCATACATGACTACTGGAAAGACCATAGCTTTGACTATACAGACCTTTGTTGGCAAAGTGATGTCTCTGCTTTTAATATGCTGTCTAAGTTTGTCATAGCTTTTCTTCCAAGGAGCAAATGTCTTTCAATTTCATGCTACAGTTACCAACCCCAGTGATTTTGTAGCCCAAGAAAACAAAATCTGTCACTGTTTCTATTATTTTCCATCTATTTGCTATGAAATGATGGGTCCAGATGTCATGATCTTAGTTTTTTGAATGTTGAATTTTAAGCCAGCTTTTTCACTCTCTTCTTTCACCTTCATCAAGAGGCTCTTCATTTTCTGCCATTAGGATGGTGTCATCTGAGGTTATTGATATTTCTTCTGGCAATATTGAGCAGAATTAGAGCCACCAAATTGCATCACAGAATTGGAAAGAGATGAGAAAAACTATTCTCATGAGCTGACACAGGCAGATCCAGCACCCCACTTCATATACCCACCTTGTAATGGCAGTTAATGTGTGGCCACATTCAGGCAATCACACTCTGGGAATATCGATAACTTGTGAATGCCTTCATTTGCAAGATAGGAATGATGTCTGCCTTGTTTCACAAATTTGTGTTGGGCACAAAAGTAGGTTGTCATTGAAAAACATTTCGAGTTTAATGGGTAACAACTTCATTCTTAGATGCCATTCTGAAATTATGTCCTTAATAACAAGGGTGATGTTTCTCTAGAAGATAACATGATGCTTCTTCACACTCAGATTTTACATACTAAAATGGTATAATGAACACCATGTACAACTGTTTTATTTGCTATATAACTCATATACTGGTGAAAATAGTGCATTTTATTTACAGATAGTTCTAAAAAACATATATTTTTTCAAATATAAGAACTCTACTTGTATCTGAATAAACCTTCCGATTTTAGTTCCCTATTTTAAATATTGGGAAGAAAAGGTTCAGAATCTAGATTTCTTAATTTGCATAGCAGAGTTTTTTCCTACTCAAATACACTGATAAAACTGGCCTTTTGATTGAAAAGAATAACTATGGGCAATGAGAAAACATTTTATTTTAGTGTGATGTGAAAAAAAGAAAGATTTTTTCTCTATAGATTAGCAATATTATTGATACAAATTACATTTCCATGTTGGAAATTCAAGTTGCCGTTAATATTAACACTACCTTCACACATAGCACTTTGTTCTAAAGTTAGGAAAGTATTTAAAAAGCAATGTATTTCTATATATTTTATATGTGTGCATGTTAAACCCATGATCACAAGGAACTTTTGAAATGGGTTTCTTATAAAATATTTCAAAATATAGTATCCTTATTTAACTCTGAGCTTTCAAGAAAAGTCCACTTATGAATTACATTTCATAAATGTATTCTTAACATTGCTTAACAGAGTCATTGATTTCAGCAGAGATTTTGTTAATTTCATTTGCATTTCTTCATCTCAGAGTATTTTATTAACTCTTGTAGAATTACAGACTAATCTAGAATGCTGGTTTCTTGAAATAAGATTACTGTGCCTAGATTTTACTAATAAAGAATGAATTACTATACTATGATACTTTTGTCATCTACCTGTTTATGTGGCAAGTGTTCTGTGATTTCATTGTTCTGTTTAAACTGAAAAACTTTCTGTGTGTAATTTATAGGATATACATGTGTAATTTATAGGATATACATTCATAGAAAATGAATTTTCTATGTACATCATTCATAGAAAATAATTTTAGAATTTATTTACAAGTTAAAGCCTAAAAGTTAAAAAAAATGGAAATGTTAATGATTGAGGTATTTTATCTCATTGGATTATATATTATTTTTACTGCTAGACCATTGATTTACAATGCAGACTTTCTGTTGTGTGAATTGACATATGGATGGCTAACAAACACATGAAAAGATGCTCAACATCACTCATTATCAGAGAAATGCAAATCAAAACCACAATGAGGTACCATTTCACACCAGTCAGAATGGCTGCGATCCAAAAGTCAACAAGCAATAAATGCTGGAGAGGGTGTGGAGAAAAGGGAACCCTCTTACACTGTTGGTGGGAATGCAAATTAGTACAGCCACTATGGAGAACAGTGTGGAGATTCCTTTAAAAATTGCAAATAGAACTGCCCTATGATCCAGCAATCCCACTGCTGGGCATACACACCGAGGAAACAGAATTAAAAGAGACACGTGTACCCCAATGTGCATCGCAGCATTATTTATAATAGCCAGGACATGGAAGCAACCAAGATGTCCATCAGCAGATGAATGGATAAGAAAGCAGTGGTACATATACACAATGGAGTATTACTCAGCCATTAAAATGAATACATTTGAATCAGTTCTAATGAGGTGATGAAGCTGGAGCCGATTATACAGAGTGAAGTAACCTAGAAAGAAAAACACCAATACAGTATACTAACACATATATATGGAATTTAGAAAGATGGTAATGCTAAACCTGTACGTAAGACAGCAAAAGAGACACAAATGTATAGAACAGCCTTTTGGACTCTGTGGGAGAGGGAGAGGGTGGGATGATTTGGGAGAGTGGCAGTGTAACATGTATGATATCATAAGTGAAACGAATCGCCAGTCTAGGTTTGATGTGGGATGCAGGATGCTTGGGACTGATGCACAGGGATAATCCAGAGAGATGGTGTGGGGTGGGGGGTGGGGGGTCAGGATTGGGAGTTCATGTACACTCGTGGCTGATTCATGCCAATGTGTAGCAAAACGAATACAGTATTGTAAAGCAAAACAAACTAAAAAATAAAAATTAATTTAAAAAAATTTTAGAAATTTTAGGATCTATTTAAACATTGATTAGAACTATGTTTTTCTCCAACACATTTTAAAATCACTTTGATGATATGTCATTACACAATTAAAAATGAATGAATCTTATGTGCATATATCATCATGGATTGATCTCATACAAAATGTGAGTGACAAAAGGTTGCTTCACAATGATATACAGAGGATGATATATTTTCTGTGTAAGTCCAACATGAAATATTAACATATTGTTTTTGAATGCAAATTTAGTCAACTCATTCAGGAATGAGTTTCCTTGCCATATTAGTAGACCAGAGACTGTTCCAAGATTTAAAGATTCAGAGAAAATTCTTGACTTCAGTGATAGGAGACTGTAAATAAGCAAAGTATTATCCCTAAAATATATTTTATAGGTTATAACTGCTACAGAGAAAACAGAGATGCAAAGAGATGGAGACTGTGTATGTTGAGGGTGGGGAGTATCATTGCATTTCATAATGGGGACTCCATGGGAAGGAATAATTTGGGAAAAGATATATTATGTGTGGAACACTGAGACATACTGATGTCTGGAGGATATGGATTCCAGGCAAAGGGCCTAAGGGGGGAACATGTCTACTCTGATGGAAGAAAAGCATAATGGTAAAGAATTTGGAACTGAGAAAATGAGGGGGAGAGTGATAGGAGATGTGCCCAAAGAGGTAACTGAAATATTCCCAAGAGGATTGTCTTGGGCTTGGGTCAAACCCTGAGACCAGATATACCCACATATTATTATGGGGATGCTCCCAGAAGAACCTGATGAAAGAATGGTAAAACAGATAGCCGATGAGAATTTGCTATATGACTCAAGGAACTCAAATCTGGGCTCTCTAACAACTTAGAGGACTGGGATGGGGAAGTAGGCGGTAGGGAGGTTCAAAAGGAGGGGACATAGGTATACCTATGGCTGATTCATGTTGACTGTTTGACAGAACCCAACACAATTCTGTAAATATAATTAAATATTGTATTTAATTGTAAATATTGTATATAATACTTTAAAATTAAATACAATTAAAAATAAGCAATATAAAAAAGAATTTTTTAAAAAAAGGGAAAAATAAAGTCTGCCACTGTTTTTACTGTTTCTCCACAGATCACATCACCTCAGCTCAAAACCCTACATTGGTTTCTTATCTTGCTTAGCGTAGAAGCTGAGGCCTTTACAAGGTTGACAAAGTTCTACATAACTTATAATCCTGTAGGTATATTCTGGATGTACAAGACTATGATTTCTAGACTAAGTCTGATCCAGCAGGCAAGTTCTAGAATACACATTACCCTCTGGTCTGATCCCAATTTTAACACTCCAACCATAGTCTACTTCAGTTCAGTTCAGTTTAGTTACTCAATGGTGTCCAACTCTTTGCAAACCCAGGGACTGCAGCACACCATGCTCCCTGTCCAACATCGACTCCCGGAGCTTACTCTAACTCATGTCCATTGAGTTGGTGATGCCATCCAACCATCTCATCCTCTGTCATCCCTTTCTCCTCCTCTTCTCCCCTTCTCTTCCCCTTCTCCCAGCTCTGTGAGGGCAAAGCCAGTGCAGTTGTTCAGGGAGGTCCTCAGAGGAGAGGGGCAGTTCCATCCTATTAGAATCAGAGTGGAAGCAGCATAGAACCAATAATAGGGGTTCCAGTGCACTGGAGCATAAACATCCAGACTATACCTACAGGATTATAAATTATGTAGAACTTTGTCAACCTTGTAAAAGCCTCAGCTTCTATGCTAAGCAAGATGAGAAGCCAATGTAAGGTTTTGAGCTGAGGTGATATGATCTGTGGAGAAACAGTGGAAACAGTGGCAGACTTTATTTTTCGAGGGCTCCAAAATCACTGCAGATGGTGATTGCAGCCATGAAATTAAAAGATGCTTACTCCTTGGGAGAAAAGTTATGACCAACCTAGACAGCATATTAAAAAGCAGAGATGTTACTTTGCCAACAAAAGTCCATCTAGTCAAGGCTATGGTTTTTCCAGTGGTCATGTATAGATGTGAGAGTTGGACTATAAAGAAAACTGAGCACCCAAGAATTGATGCTTTTGACCTGTGGTGTTGGAGAAGACTCTTGAGAGTCTCTTGGACTGCAAGGAGATCCAACCAGTCCATTCTGAAGGAGATCAATCCCGAATATTCATTGGACGGACTGATGTTGAAACTGAAACTCCAATACTTTGGCCACCTGATGTGAAGAGCTGACTCCTTAGAAAAGACCTTGATGCTGGGAAAGATTGAAGGTGGGAGGAGAAGGGCATGATAGATGTTGAGATGGTTGGACGGCATCACTAACTCAATGGACATGAGTTTGAGTAAACTCCAGGAGTTGGTGATGGACAGGGATGCCTGGTGTGCTGCAGTCCATGGGGTCGCAGAGAGTCAGACATGACTGAGTGACTGAACTGAACTGATATGATCGTCCATTGTTCTAAAAAGAATGGTCTGTAATACAGTCAAGGGCAGGAGCAGAGATAATAATGGGGAAGTTACAGTTGTATTTCTTTTGACTTATTTCTATGCCTCAGACCTGAGTAGTAACAGCAGAAGTATCAAGGAATGTTTGCATTTTGGTTAATTGTAGTGATCTTGTTTTCTTTACATTCAAAAAGAGATGTGGACAGTGAGAGAAGGAAAAGGCAAAGGAGAGAACTCTTAAGAGGGTTGTCTTTACCAACTTGGAAGAAGGAATTTGTAACTTAGTATGGTATTAAAAAAAAAAGGAAGAGGATTTTCTTTTTATGGTGGGAGAACATATCAAGAGCTCAGTTTTTGATGAATGTATAATAGCTATTTCTAAAGTAAATCAAGTGGAAATATCAAATAGGCCTTTAGAGGAGCAAGATAAATTTGGAGAAGAGACTCTGACAGCAAATGTAAATTTGTAATTCTTCAGGGTATGGCAGTATACTTAGAACATAAAACTCCTGAGAACATGGTTTTATATGGTAAGTAGAGATCCAAAAGCAAGCAAGCAAGGAAGAAAAAAAAAAAAGATACTGGAAACAAAGGGAGAAATGCTATAGCAATGACACGAAACAGCAGTAAGTGTATAAAGTCGAATGCACACATGAAAGTGGTGAATCTATTTAGAAAGGTATCTGGCGGTTTATTAATGATGATATGAGAGAACATAGGTATAATGCACGCATACATCTGGGGATGAAACAATTATGGGCTGGCTTCCCATGTGGCTCTGTGGTAAAGAATCTGCCTGCCAATGCATGAGGCGCGGGTTTGATCCCTGGGTGGGGAAGATCCCTTGGAGAAGGAAATGGCAACCCACTTCAATATTCTTTCCTGGAAAATCTCATGGACAGAGGAGACTGGCAGGCTTGTAGTCCATGGGTTGCAAGAGAGCTGGGCATGACTTAGGGACTAAATCAAAACAAACAATTATGGGAACTTGCAGACTTTCTCTTCTCTATTCTTCTATTGTGTCATAAAATATAAAGACAGGGGCAGCGAGTTGAGCATAAATAATAAGAACAGTTGAATCCATGAAGTCAGAAAAACATTTAAATATCATACTTTAGCCTGGAAAAATAGATGGATTAGATAAATAGAACATGATTGTGGAATAACAGTAAAGGTTCATGTGAAATCTTTGATCATGATTTTAAATTGGAAGATGCAAAAAAAATGAGCTATCCTTCAGTCATATTCAGCATGTTGGTATATCTGTTCTGGCCAGGGGTGTAGTTTAGCCAATCGAATGTGAAAAAATAAAGGACTTAAAGGAAATGGGGGTGTTTTCAACAGAATGATTGCAATGATTTAATATGGAACTTAATTAGGTTATGGAGGGGGGAGACTTAAGGGTATTTTGAGACAGAAAAAAAGATGAATGTATAAATTAATTATAGATTACTCCATGACTCAGCTGCTAAAGAAACTGCCTGCAAATACAGGAGCCACAAGAGATGAGGGTTTGATCCCTGGGTCAGAAGATCCCTTGGAGAAGGAAATAGTAACCCACTTCAATACTCTCATCTGGAAAATTCCATGGACAGAGCAGCCTGGTAAGCTACCATGGGGTCACAAAGAGTCAGACATGACTGAGTGTGTGCACAGACATACATGGTAGGTTAGGAAGGTAGTTGCAATGGGAGTAACACATTTAGTGAGCTAGAAACAGAAGGTGTTAATCAGATAGTGGCATACTTGAAACTCAGATTAATTTAAGCAGGCAGTGGTTGTTATTGATCGTGAAAAAAGACCTTGTGAATAGACCTGTGATTGAGTGTCTGAAGTATAGTGGAATATAAGATTATTTGACTCTTGAACAGATCAAGAAAATGAGAAGCAATATACAAGTAAGTGCCAAGATAGCAAAAGCTGTTTTATATGCTGCTGGATCTATTAGGTAAAGGTCTAAATCACTCTCAGGTCCATATTAGACACTGAAAAAAAATGTTTATTGAATAAATTAATGTAATGAATGATAAAAAATATTAACATGCCACTTTAAGTACTTTCAGTTGTTTCATATTTCATTCTATAAAAGGTGTCTTAGTTCATTTGAGCAGACTGGTGGCTTATAAACAACAGAAATTTCTTATAGTCTTGGAGGCTGGAAGTCTGAGATCAGGATGCCAGCATGGCTGAGTGAAGGGCTCCTTCAGTTCCTGGTATGGGATACAGAGGAGCTCTTTAGGATCTCTTTTCAAGTTCATGAATCTTATTCACAAGGGCTCCACCCTCTAGAATTAATCACCTCCCAAGCCCCCCCCCCCCTCCTGATACCACCACATTGGGCATGGGATTTCAACATACAAATTTGGGGAGATTCTAAACACAAAAGTTAAGGTAAAGTGTCAGTTGCTCAGTCGTGTCCGGCTCTTTTTGACATCAGGGACTATGTAGTCCATGGAATTCTCTAGGTCAAAATACTGGAGTGGGTAACCTTTCCCTTCTCCAGGGGATTGTCCCAATCCAGGGATTGAACCCAGGAAGACCCTAGCAAATGGGAAGCATAGGAATAAACCTGGCATGCTACCTTTATCAGTGATGTTTCCCTACTTATATTTTAGAAAAAAGCAAACATACTGTTTTGTTATTCTTGTGTGAGATGCATATGGCTTTTCTGAACATTTTTATACATTTCCAAAAAAATGAATGCAATTTTAAAAAGCACAAAGGAAATAGAATGAAACACTTCAAGTGGGGATAACTGAATTTTGCACATAGTAGTAGAGAACTATATTTCTATACCAAAGCAAAATTTTGGTGTTTAAAAAATAAATCACGACAATTAGATTAATGCTGAAATGTAGCAGTGAAGATTCAGAATCTAAAGACTGAAAGAATTCACATGCAAAATGAGGACTTTGCCCAGAGTAACTACAGAATAATGTGAAAAAATGAAACAATTACTATAAGAAGAACTGAATTAATTAGCTAATAAGTCAAGTACTTAAAGAAATTTGTCTCAAAATGCAGCAGAAAATCAGAAGAGATTTTTTAAGAGATAAATTGAAAAGGTACGATTATCTTAAAACTGTCAAAGTAGGTTGGAGGAAAGGGTTAATAAAAAAACTTTTTAATTCATTCTATAATACTGGGATAAGAACCAGAGAAGCATAACAAAAAGAAAGGAAAAGTAAAGAACTTTCAACAAATGTTGCTTTTGTACATGAAAACATGCATTTTTATCACAAATTCAGTATCATTAAATAAAGCCCAGGTTTCACCAGGAGACACAGCAATCGTTTCAAATAACAGCAAACTGAGTCTATCAGGAGACTGGTTCTAAGCCAGAAATTGTAATGCTACTGGTAAAGGTTTAAGGAGGAGAATGGCTTTTTGGGTTCCTATGGATACTCTAAGGTCCTATGATTAATGTCCATAGAAAATCACATCAACCCGATATAGTCAGGATGTCTAAGGACCCAAATACTTTAGGAATTAAGGTTTCTCTCATTCAACCAGGCAAGAAATTACATCCAGCTGAAGCAATTGTTCAGGGCAAAGAGAATACCAAGTGGCAGTGGGAAAAGGGAATAAAAATTGTCAGTAGTGACCGACAACTAATATCTTTCTTATAGCACTTAGATGTCATCCAGTATGAATTGAGGTCTGTTAATAGTTACTGGTGTTTATTGGAAGGACTGATGTTGAAGTTGAAACTGCAATATTTTGGCCACCTGATATGAAGAGCTGACTCATTTGAAAAGACCCTGATGCTGGGAAAGATTGAAGGGGATGACAGGAGGAGAAGGGGATGAGAGAGGATGAGATGAGTTAGATGGCATCACCGACTCAATGGACATGAGTTGGGGTAAATTCCGGGAGCTGGCAATGGACAGGGAGTCCTGGAGTGCTGAGGTTCATGGGGTCACAAAGAGTCAGACATGACTGAACTGAACTGAATTGTTATGACTCTTTCTTTATTTCAACAATGGATATATCTGTTTATGCTTTAAGTATTTTCCTTCCCATCTCCCATTCTTGTTATCCAAAAATATAAAACATGATAATAGTAGCTAACCTTATATCTCAATTTTTAGTTACAGAAAAGAGAAAGTGTGATTCATCCCAAACAGGAATGAGTACCAAAGACTGTAAGGACTTCATAAATTTTCTTTGGAAGATGGTTAGTGTGTTTTCAGTTGTATAGAGGTAGTTGAATCACATTAGGAAGAAGCATGAATTTAGAACTTCCCTGTGGTTATTTGGAAGGAATGATACCAAAGCTGAAACTCCAGTACTTTGGCCACCTCATGCGAAGAGTTGACTCATTGGAAAAGGCTCTGATGCTGGGAGGGATTGGGGGCAGGAGGAGAAAGGGACGACAGAGGATGAGATGGCTGGATGGCATCACAGACTCGATGGACATGAGTTTGAGTGAACTCCGGGAGTTGGTGATGGATAGGGAGGCCTGGCATGCTGCAATTCATGGGGTCGCAAAGAGTCAGACACGATTGAGTGATTGAACTGAACTGTGGTTAATAGGGATGAATATGGATTCAAAATTATCAAGAGATGAACCTTGATAACCTTCTACTGTGTCAAATTAGGTAAGCTGGTACAATGTTTCTCAAAATCTCTTGACTAAGTTTGGCCATAAAAGAAAATTATGTGTACAATTTAGAAGGAATAACTAGCTAGAGGTTTAGGAGTTCCATGTAAAATAAAGCAAATTAGAGCTCATATATGGTGTCTTGAATCTGCTGACTCACTTGCTCACCTTGTCTTGAGGCAGTAACTGGGCTTCCATATCCTCTACTTTTTTTTTTACTTTTATTTTTTGGTAACTCCTCTTTTAGCTCCTTTGGGCCAGATATGTTTTCAACCCTTGACAGATAACATTGGCCTCTTCTGCAAAGCATCTGTATCACTGGGGTTGACTAATTGGAGATGCTGAAAGGTTAATGTAGCTTTTAGTTCATCCACATAGGTTCCAGGTCATTCTCACAAACTCCAGTTTGCCCTTGCTCACTGTCACACTATGTCCATATATCCTTATGTATCACTTGCTTTCTTTATTTCAAACCCAGCACCAGACACAGAAGCTACAGCTGTCGATGAATATTTAACCGCTCCTAAAATTGCATATAGAAATCTTTACAATAATTTGTTAAATACCATTATTAATAGCCCATCTCTAATTCATTTCTGATACAAATGCATACAAAATTAAGCAGGCTTTCTCAAACTGCCTTTTTTTTTTTTTTTTTGAGGGAATCTGATTTAAATCTGTAAAGAATCTCTCTAGGAATGTTCCAGAGTGTTTTTAGTCATTTTACATCATATATAATAAGAAAGTCTTTTTTAGAAAAGCATTTTATTTTAAAGTGAACATTTTCTCTAACTGAAGTTATGATGTTTAATTTACTATATTATGTAACAATAGCTCAGTTGGTATAGAATCCTCCTGCAATGCAGGAGACCCCGGTTTGATTCCTGGGTTAGGAAGATCCCGTGGAGAAGGGATAGGCTACCCACTCCAGTGTTCTTGGGCTTCCCTTGTGGCTCAGCTGGTAAAGAATCTGCCTGCACTGTGGGAGACCTGGGTTCCATCCCTGGTCTGGGATAATTCCCTGGAGAAAGAAAAAGCTACCCACTCCAGTATTCTGGCCTGGAAATTTCCATGGACTGTATAGGCCATATAGGGTTGCAAAGGGTTGGACACAACTGAGCAACTTTCACTTTACTTCATTTTGTAGAAAATCATTGATCCAGAAATTTTTAAAAAATGTCTTGGTAGATTTAGAGACAAAATACATAATACTTGGTAGGTTGAAATTTATCAAGTTTAAGATAATTAAAATTTGATAAAATTTGTCTTTGTAATTGACAATTCTATTTTCCTAATTTTATTCTAAATAAAATTTAATAATTCATAATTAATACATAGGCTTCATTTATAATCCTTTAAATCAAACATTTACTAATAATTGTTACTTGAAAGGATATGCATTTTCAAGACCTTTGTACTTTGAGGTAGTTTGAGTTGTATCACATCTAAACTGCAAACTCTTTTTCCTTTTAAATCAATAGATAGCTACCTGAAGTACTATTTTTGCAGGTTTTTCACAAGCCCATCTACTATTTGATATAGTTTATATATAGTCTCTCTATATATTAGTTTATATATAGCCTGTATATATCCTGTATTCTGAGTTGGTAAAATATATTGAAATGACATTAAATATCTCTTGTGTTTTTGTAAGTATAAGATGCGAAAACATACAGTAATCTCATTGACTCTAAAGTTAATTGTCATATGGTGATAGTAACTAAATTTTTTGACTGTTGTATAAAGAACACAGCCCCTGCCCACCCTTCACTTTTGTGTAAACTTGAAAGTGGCATGTTTAAATTTTTATATATACTTAAAAGCACTGCTGCTGCTGCTAAGTCGCTTCAGTCATGTCCGACTCTGTGCGACCCCAGAGACGGCAGCCCACCAGGCTCCCCCATCCCTGGGATTCTCCAGGCAAGAACACTGGAGTGGGTTGCCATTTCCTTCTCCAATGCATGAAAGTGAAAGTATGAGTTTATATGTGCTTGTTTCCTACTGTGTAGTTTTATTTAAATCTTAGTATTTTTGATTCTGTAGTCTTTAATGTTGTTTGTGACTAAGAGTAAAGCCAAATTAAAATTAGCAACTTCTCAAAATACTTAAATACAAATTAAATGGTATGATACCTAGGATTTGCTTCAAAATAATGTGACATAGAAGAAAGGTTGTGAGGTACAAGAAAGATTGAGGGCAGGGGGCGATAGAGGATGAGATGGCTGGATGGCATCACTGCCTCAGTGGACATAAGTTTGACCAAACTCTGGGAGATAATGAAGGACAGGAAAACTTGATGAACTGTAGTCCTTGGCATTGCAGAGAGTTGGACTTGACTTAGTGACTGAACAAGAAGAAAGGAGTGTAGATAAAGAAGAAAGTGTAGATGAAACAATATCAGTCAAATTTTGATAAATGTAGAAACCTCTTTACAAGGTCACTTGTGGTAAGCCCTTATAGCTTCAGGATGGGAGTTGGTTACCAGGAAGAGCAACCACATGATTAGTAGGTTGGAACTTTGAGCTTGCACAAATTCCAGGGTAGGGAGTGTGGTAGAGTTTGAGTTAAAAAAGCTAGTCAGTGATTTAATCAATCATGCCTACATGATGAAATCCCAAGTAATTCTATGTATACCTGAACCAATAGAACTTCTTGATAAACACTAATGATGGGCCAGGAGGTAACACTTACTGATTTTTGATGAGAGGGCATAGAAGCTCTGTGTTCCCTCTGTGAATCATTATAGCAATTAATTGAACCTCAGGAGATTGTAGCCAGTTCTTCAGAAGAAGTAGAGCCCAAGGATAGCCCTCAAGACTTGACCTCTGAAGTGATAGCAGTCTTTGGAGGACTTTTTTTTGACCTGTGAGATCTAATTCAGGTTGTTACTGTCTAGATTTAACTATAGTACATCCGGTTGGTCAGACCAGTTGGAGTAAACTGTTTGAATAATGTTTACATTTATTTTGACATAAAATTTTCTTTGATATAGCCTTTTGTTCCTCCATTGTCTCTATTCTGTAATTCAAATTGGTGTCATAGAAACCCCAAAATGATTATATTTTCTAAACACACACACACTTATCTTTGTATCAATGCTCATGACACCATCTTTGTCTAGAATGTCTTTCTTACATCACATTAGTATTGTCCAGTATGATTGACTGATTCCTTTGTACTCAGTTTAGTAATAACTTCTCCAGGGTGCTTTCTCAGCTATCATACACCAACCCCTTCCCACTCCAGTGCCCACACCAACTGCTGAAAATGTTGAAGTAAGGTATCTGTTTTTAGGATATTTATCAAACCTGTGTATACCTCTATTACTGTACTTCTATATCATTTCATAATGACCATGTACCTGTTTTTCACAGGGTGCTGTTAGCTCCTTAAGAATATGATTTTATTTTCCTGTTTTGGGTTATATTTGTTTGTTTTATTTCCAAGACCTAGCTCAACGTTTGCAACAAAGTATGGGCAATAAATACTTGTGGGAATCATCTGAGTGAAATGAATGCATTTGTATATGTCTTTCACAATGTGCTTTCATTGT
Organism: Aepyceros melampus; assembly: GCA_006408695.1. Lineage (NCBI taxonomy): Eukaryota > Metazoa > Chordata > Mammalia > Artiodactyla > Bovidae > Aepyceros > Aepyceros melampus. The sequence continues at coordinate 136,055 of SJXQ01008934.1, read as the reverse complement.
TCTCTAGATCTAAGCTTATTATATATTTAGTCTATAGGAAGTTATTTTATAATTTGACTAACTTTAAATAAGCTTTTCTATATTATGGGGAACATTGCCTTGTTATGTTTTATATAAATTTCCTTCATGTTCAGATTAATCTATTCAAGCTACTTTGTGCACACTTTCTCAATTTGAAATGTCTTTGTACATTTTCATAGAAATACTTTGTAATTACTGTGTGATTTGGAAATCAGAAGTCTAAATGATAAATATTAATTTTGACAATATGTATTACTAATGATTTTAGATCTTAAGCTTGAAGATTATACAAATGTCATATTTATCACTTGAGGTTATCTACTGTTGAGCAGTTAAGTTCTTAATTATTCTATTAGAGTGGATTTTCATTACACTGATTTTTTTCTTTTTCTCTACAGTGTATGTAAAGCAGGCTAGGTTTGGTCTAACAAATACTAGGACTGTGTCTCTATGTCACATGTTTAGATAATAAGTAAAAATTCCAGGTAGTCTAAATGCATAATCTTTGTGTAATTTAAAAAATTGAAACAAGAAATTTGCTTTTTCCCCACTTAAAATTGAAGCTGAAATTATGTAGGCCTCTGGACTCACTATAAGATAGTTGAGACTAGTTATCTGTATCTTACAGGATAAATTTCTGTAAGTACTCTTGTCATCAAAAACTCTTCCAATCTTGTATACAGGGAATGGAAAAGAATACATTTTTATCTCTATATACAATTTATCCTAAAGCTATTTCTTTGTAGTTATGTAGACATGGATTAAACTTGTTTATGCATGAGATTCTCCTTTCCATCCAGGTTCAGTTCACTTCAGTCGCGCAGTCGTGTCCGACTCTTTGCGACCCCATGAATCGCAGCACGCCAGGCCTCCCTGTCCATCACCAACTCCCTGAGTTCACTCAGACTCACGTCCATTGAGTCTGTGATGCCATCCAGCCATCTCATCCTCGGTCGTCCCTTTCTCCTCCTGCCCCCAATCCCTCCCAGCATCAGGGTCTTTTCCAATGAGTCAACTCTTCGCAAAGGTGCCCAAAGTACTGGAGCTTCAGTTTTAGCGTCATTCCTTCCAAAGAAATCCCAGGGTTGATCTCCTTCAGAATGGACTGGTTGGATCTCCTTGCAGTCCAAGGGACTCTCAAGAGTCTTCTCCAACACCACAGTTCAAAAGCATCAATTCTTCGGCGCTCAGCCTTCTTCACAGTCCAACTCTCACATCCATACATGACCACAGGAAAAACCATAGCCTTGACTAGACGGACCTTAGTCGGCAAAGTAATGTCTCTGCTTTTGAATATACTATCTAGGTTGGTCATAACTTTTCTTCCAAGGAGTAAGCGCCTTTTAATTTCATGGCTGCAGTCACCATCTGCAGTGATTTTGGAGCCCAAAAAAACAAAGTCTGACACTGTTTCTACTGTTTCCCCATCTATTTCCCATGAAGTGATGGGATTCAGTCGCGCAGTCGTGTCCGACTCTTTGCGACCCCATGAATCGCAGCACGCCAGGCCTCCCTGTCCATCACCAACTCCCTGAGTTCACTCAGACTCACGTCCATTGAGTCTGTGATGCCATCCAGCCATCTCATCCTCGGTCGTCCCTTTCTCCTCCTGCCCCCAATCCCTCCCAGCATCAGGGTCTTTTCCAATGAGTCAACTCTTCGCATAAGGTGCCCAAAGTACTGGAGCTTCAGTTTTAGCGTCATTCCTTCCAAAGAAATCCCAGGGTTGATCTCCTTCAGAATGGACTGGTTGGATCTCCTTGCAGTCCAAGGGACTCTCAAGAGTCTTCTCCAACACCACAGTTCAAAAGCATCAATTCTTCGGCGCTCAGCCTTCTTCACAGTCCAACTCTCACATCCATACATGACCATCCAGGTTACTGTGTCCAATTACGGGTATTATTACAGCTTAAAAGTTAAAATAATGTATAATTTCTATCTTAAAAGACAAATCTTTCAGCAGCTGCAAAAAACATGCCCTGCTCAGGACCCTGAGGAAATGTTATCATTCAACAATATTTCTGAATAAAGAAATATATGCATGGGGTGAGGTTCACTCCTTATTACTAAAAATTGCCTGGAAATTATCACCAGATCCACTCTATCTATCTATTGCCACATGTTCTTGTTGTTTAGTCACCAAGCCATGTCCGACTCCTTGCAACCCCATGGACTGCAGCATGTCAGGCCTCCCTGGTCCTCAACATCTGGAGTTTGCCCAACAGTTTGCCAAGTTCATGTCCATTAAATTAGTGGTTCCATCCAACCATTTATAATTTACCTTTTTTTTTTTAACTATCTGTATTACATGTTTAGATACTATTATCTCTGATTTTAAAGTCAAAGTCAGTTCAGTCACTCAGTCATGTACAGCTCTTTGCGATCCCATGGACTGCAGCACACCAGGCTTCCCTGTCCTTCACCAACTCCCAGAGCTTGCTCAAACTCATGTGTATCAAGTCAGTGATGCTATCCAACCATTTCATCCTGTCATCCCCTTTTCCTCCTGCCTTCAGTCTTTCCCAGCATCAAAGTCTTTTCTAATGAGTCAGCTCTTGGCATCAGGTGGCCAAGGTATTAGAGCTTCAGCATCAATCCTTCCAATGAATATTCAGAACGGATGTCCTTTAGGAGGGATGGTTGGATCTCCTTGCAATCCAAGAGACTCTCAAGAGTCTTCTCCAGCACCACAGTTCAATAGCATCAATTCTTTGGCACTCAGTTGTCTTTATGGTCCAGCTCTCACATCCATACATGACTACTGGAAAAACCATAGCCTTGACTATTTTGCCACCAAAGGTCTGTCTAATGTCTGCTTTTTAATACACTGTCTAGATTTTTCATAACTTTTCTTCCAAGGAGCAAACGTCTTACTTTCATGGCTGCAGTCACCACTGCAGTGATTTTGGAGCCCAAGAAGACAAGAGTCTCTCACTGTTTCCATTGTTTCCCCATCTATTTGTCATGAAGTGATGGGACAGGTTGCCATGATCTTCGTTTTTTGAATGTTGAATTTTAAGCCAGTTTTTTCATTCTCCTTTTTCACTTAAAGTCCCAATCACCTTAAATATTGAGCTTAAATCACATCTATCATTGATGCCTCTGGGTTAAAATTAATTTCCCTTATCTTTAGTACTAGTGCATAGTATATCACAAAGTAATACTTTCTTGCCCTCTAACTTTAATCTGTGTAAACTATGCCCGTCTAGTTAGACACAAAGCTCTTTCAGATCACCAAGAAGGTCTTACTTTTCTGTACCATTTTCCTATTTCAAACAGCAACCCCAAAAATATAGTGCCAAACACTGAGTGGGTATAAATACATGACTAATTGACTAAACTGTCACTCAATGTGACCTTTTTGAAGAAACATCTAACATGAAAAGACAGACTTAGGCCAATATATTTTTAAAATTTGCATAATAATGTATTGTCTCTTGTGGATTTAGTTTTATTTGTATTTAAGTGATTGCCTATATGTGACTATATCAGTTCAATAAGGGAGGAGACAAGAGGTACAGAGAGACAGCAATATGAATATCACTGCTGTAGAGTTAGGTCTGAAACAAATAAGCCTGTATTCTTATCTCTCTTAGATGTCAGCTCTTTTTTTCTTGAGCAAATTACCTAAGCTGTGTGTCTTAGGATTTTATCCATATAATGGTAATTTATAGCTACTTCATATTTTTATGGAAAATAAATGGATAAATGTGAAATAGATGAAGTATGTGTATACATACACATATAGTGATATATATCACACTATACAATATAAGCTTTATCATAAGTATATGCATATAGACATATATAGTTCATAACTTACTATATAGTGTGATCACCATAGAATGATATAATACTATTGATAATGATACTATTATATCATTCTTAGACATACTTTCAAGACTAGTTAAGTTGTTTGGGGATCTAGTTAAAGAAGATACCAAGTCAACCTTTGGGGAAGAAATCACTGACATAGAAATGTAGTTATAATATTTAGTATGAGCTAGTAAAAATCAACAAGTTCAGGAGAAGGAAAATTGGAGCACCAAAGATTGCTCCATTTAGCTTACCTTCTGACAGCCTGCAGGGATTGCCGCCTGAATCCTAGGAGAAAATGTCACTAAAATATATGTCTGACATTTAGAGAAAAAGGCAACCTGGTCCTGTAGCCTATGTCAGGGAGCATAATGAGGATTATTGTTGGCAAATGATGACATAGATATAACCACTAAGTCTTACCAGCTGCTCCTCATTCTGGATGTATCTTATTTGTTTTCGAGGCACTAATTCAAGAGGTAAATGAGTTTTGCTGTGGTTCAGAGATGTTGTGGTTTGAGGGTATTTTTCTAGTGTTTTGGTAGTATTAGCAGCATCCCACCATCCATAGCAAGAGCTGTGTATGCTGGGAAACAGATCACTAAAATGCTTTGTGATTTGCCCCAAATTTTTAAATAGCAGAATAGAAATAAAACCTAGGCTATTATGATCCATTGCTGTTTGTCCTGTACTTGGCTGCCATCTTTACACAGATGTTCATAGCTTACTGATCCTCAGAGTCACTTGAAAGAAATTTTAAAAATCCATAATATTGAGTCATTGAAAATTTGATCCAGTATGTTGGTGGAGGGTCCAGGAAGCATAACTCTTCAGGTGTCCTTTCTGAATCTGAAACAGCCAGCTTTGGAAACCACTGACCTAGAATATGAATGATTCTTTTTTAAAACTTTTATTATTCATTCAGCTTTGGAATCAGCTAGTCTCAGTAAGTATCCTATTTCAGCCATGTAATTAGCTGTCTGGGGGAGCTTTTCAGAACCTCATGCTACTCTTCCTTGATTAAACCTACTTAGCAAGTGTTGTGAAGATTACAAATAATGTGATATGGCCTATTACAGGTACTCAACAAATGACATCTGTTAAAAGACGAATAATGATGACTAATAAAACTGCCCCAGCATGTTATAGATGATAATTTATACAGCTTTTAAAATCATCAATGATTTGTAAATGTACCATATGCAGTAACATATTTTCTCCTAACATTTTTTATGTAATTAGGTGTCATTGCAACCACAACAAATTCTAAAATTTTAGCATTAAAATTAATGAAATTTTACTGAACTGAATTCTATGTTATAAAAGTAAATTATCATATATATAAAATAATTTTCACAGGAAAATAGTTTGTTGAATTATATACCATTTACTATTTTAATTCTAAGAACAGCCTATCTAGTGTTTTTTATAATGCTTTGATTTTTTAGGTAGTTGTTAGGTAGTTGTGTTTGTATTGCTACTTAGAAAATTAAATCCAAGTATTTTTAGGAATAGGTAAGTTGAATTTTTGAGTTGTCCAGTTGATTTTCCCAGTCTTTAGGATTTTGAGAAGTCATAAAAATTAAGTTACTTGGATTCTCAGTAAAAAGCTATTTTATTTTATTCTATTCTTTCTGTGGTATCTAATTTAGCCCCAAATTTACAATTTTACCACTCACCTTTTAAAATATTCCCATTTGAGAAATATTATTAATCAAGTTCAGAGATTAATTATATAAAAAGCTTATAAGACTTAATCCAATTTTATATCTTCCTGTAAACCAATATAAATATGAAAGCAGTAGATATTTATGATATTGGAGTTTTCTGTTATTTTTGAATGTATTTATAGAAACCCATGCATTGAATACTTTTTACATATACACACACATGTGAGAAAATATTTTCTACTGATGGTATAGGTTCTATTGCTATGTCACTGCAATCAACTTAAATCATTCATAGAGATACCACAAAGTGGCATTTTTGTTTTATAAATATATGTATCATATACAAGCATATATATATTAATATAGAAACAGTGACATAAATGTTTTGGTGTTATTTCTGAAAACACAAATGAATATTTTTATTACTTTTAAAGCTTAAAAGTTTAAAGGAAAAATTCTTTACTAAAGAGAATTAAATATTTTCAATTTTTTATAGTCCTAGTTGGTAATGTTCTTGACCAAGATTTAAAATGTAATCAATGTTAGATTCAGCAGGATTTTGAGAATCAGCAGATATTATCCTAATATCTTATCAAAATTTAGGAATCCATTCTACTACAAAGACTCCAATAAATCATGTATTTGACAGCTGTCATTAAATTTGTATAAAATAGCAATAAAAAAGTAATTGTGATTAGAATACATATGCTGAATTTGCCTGACATTCAAGTTACAGAAGGATAATGTTTCCAATCATACATGGGAAACATGGAAGTTGAAAGAAGACAAAATGTAATCCTTTTATTCAAGATGCTTTGAATCAAATATAGAAGCTAGTACCTAATTTAATAGAAAATGCAATAAATTATTACTGTGCTACATAGACAAATCAAGTTGATTATAGGAGATGGAAACATTCATTTTGATTAGGGACTAGAAGAAATGACAGATGTAAATTCAAACTTAGAAGATAATAGGTTTCAAGTAAGTAGAGAAGGAGGGAAGAGTTTTAGAAAAGACATAGTTTTAGAAAGTGCTATATGCACATCTTTTCAGAGAATGGCAGATTGGTATCTAGTTGAAGTGTAAGACATTTCTGGGTATAAAAATAAGAAAGAGAAAGATATAGTGACTTAATCCAGAAGGGCCTGTATGTAAATTTAAGGACCTTGGTTTTTAAGGCTTAATAAACAATTATGGAAAAGAATAATGGTTTAAATTGAGTATTGGGATAACAACTAAACACAGTATGCAGAATATATAAAAAAAGGCTGGATTTTGAGCAATTACACCACTGCTAGGCAAGGTGTTTATAAAATCTTAAATGGGCAAAAGAATAGTGTGGAGATAAGGGAATAAGGAGATATTACAAAATAATTTAGTGATTTATCTATGCTATGCTAAGTCACTTCAGTCGTGACCGACTCTGTGCGACCCCATAGACGGCAGCCCTCCAGGCTCCCCCGTCCCTGGGATTCTCCAGGCAAGAACACTGGGTGGGTTGCCATTTCCTTCTCCAATGCATGAAAGTGAGAAGTGAAAGTGAAGTCGCTCAGTCGTGTCCGACTTAGCGACCCCATGGACTGCAGCCCACCAGGCTCCTCCATCCATGGGATTTTCCAGGCAAGAGTACTGGAGTGGGGTGCCATTGCCTTCTCCGAGTGACTTATCTAAGGTAAGGGTTAAAGGAAAGAGAGGTAACTATGAGATTTAATCTTAACTGGTTGAGAGGATATTACAACTCAAAATGCTAACTTGAAGCAATCAAAATCAGTTTAGGAATTGTATAAAAATATGTGGTTTTCTAAAAATCTTCTAACAATTGCTTTATTTTAAAGTATTTGATTTTATATGAGTTTCCTTTAGAAAATCAAAACCTGTATAAATTTTAACATCTTAGAGATCTAAGCACAATAGAATGATTTTAATTAAAGAAAGTATATTTACATGTAATAATACTACCTCATTGTTAAGGCTCTTAAATAAGATTGTGACATTTCCCCATGATAAAATGTATAAATTCTTATGGGTAATATTAGATGATATGATTCACATTGTTATGGTTAGAAACATTCTTATCCTAATATTTATTCAGTGGTTAATTTTTTAGGCCATTACTCTTTTAGGGAGTAATGGCCACCTGTTGCAAAGAGCCAACACACTGGAAAAGACTCTGATGCTGGGAAAGATTGAGGGCAGGAGGAGAAAGGGGCAACAAAGGATGAAATGTTTGGATGGCATCGTTGACTCAATGAACACCACTCTGAGCAAACTCCAGGAGCTAGTATGGACAGGGAATCCTGGCATGCTGCAGTCCATGGGATCACAAACCGCCGGACATGACTAAGCTACTGAACAACAACTCTAACAGAAAATATGGAGTTATTTATGATATGGGTTGTGGGTATGTGCAAATATTTCAAAATTAGGAAATTATTCATTCTATATTTGATTCAGACCAGTAGAATTGCACTGATGTTTGGACAATGATATGTGAGAATAAGAGCAATTCACAGAAATCTGCAATGTCAACGGCACTTAATCTTGCTACACTAAAATTTAAACAAATAACAATATAAGCTAAATTTTCTTTGCTTCTGTATGGTGTCTGACATGGATACCATTAAGATATGAAATGGACAAATACTTTCAAGGTAAAAATAAAAGAAGTAGGAGCTGCTTAGTCAAAACTTATTTATAAACTCATGGAGGATAAGTTTATGACTTCATTGAGTTATTTACCAATTCCTAAAACAAGTCAATTTCAGGATATGAAATGCATGAATACGTAAGTAAATACTGGTTTTTATGGCTCTATCAGTCATTTATTTTTATGCCTTTGTATAGTTTATTGACCTCTTTCTCTATATGCCTATAGACTTTATGTCATAAAGATATGAACTTAAAAGTAATGAGTAAAATGTGAGTTTACATGATTATGTTGGCCTTGAAAATTACTAATGAGAATAATTGTTAGGGAGTAACAAAAATGGTGAGTCCTAGTTTCCTAAAAATTACTATTATCCTTAATTAACCTAAAAGCTTTCATTTCAGTTCAGTTCAGTGCAGTCGCTCAGTCGTGTCCTACTCGTTGCGACCCCATGAATCGCAGCACACCAGGCCTCCCTGTCCATCACCAACTCCCGGAGTTCACTCAGATTCACGTCCATCGAGTCTGTGATGCCATCCAGCCATCTCATCCTCAGTTGTCACCTTCTCCTTCTGCCCCCAACCCCTCCCAGCATCAGAGTCTTTTCCAATGAGTCAACTCTTCACATGAGGTGGCCAAATTACTGGAGTTTCAGCTTTAGCATCATTCCTTCCAAAGAAATCCCAGGGCCGATCTCCTTCAGAATGGACTGGTTGGATCTCCTTGTAGTCCAAGGGACTCTCAAGAGTCTTCTCCAACACCACAGTTCAAAAGCATCAATTCTTTGGCACTCAGCCTTCTTCACAGCCCAACTCTCACATCCATACAAGACAACAGGAAAAACCATAGCCTTGACTAGACGGACCTTAGTCGACAAAGTAATGTCTCTGTTTTGAATATACTATCTAGGTTGGTCATAACTTTTCTTCCAAGGAGTAAGCGTCTTTTAATTTCATGGCTGCAGTCACCATCTGCAATGATTTTGGAGCCCCCAAAAATAAAGTCGGACACTGTTTCCACTGTTTCCCCATTTATTTCCCATGAAATGATGGGACCAGTTGCCATGATCTTCGTTTTCTGAATGTTGAGCTTTAAGCCAACTTTTTCACTCTCCACTTTCACTTTCATCAAGAGGCTTTATAGCTCCTCTTCACTTTCTGCCATAAGGGTGGTGTCATCTGCATATCTGAGGTTATTGATATTTCTCCTAGCAATCTTGATTCCAGCTTGTGTTTCTTCCAGTCCAGCGTTTTTCATGATGTACTCTGCATATAAGTTTAATAAGCAGGTTGACAATAGACAGCCTTGACGTACTCCTTTTCCTATTTGAAACCAGTCTGTTGTTCCATGTCCAGTTCTAACTGTTGCTTCCTGGCCTGCATACAGATTTCTCAAGAGGCAGGTTAGGTGGTCTGCTAGTCCCATCTCCTTCAGAATTTTCCACAGTTTATTGTGATCCACACAGTCAAAGGCTTTGGCATAGTCAATAAAGTAGAAGTAGATGTTTTTTCTGGAACTCTCTTGCTTTTTCCATAATCCAGTGGATGTTGGCAATTTGATCTCTGGTTCCTCTGCCTTTTCTAAAACCAGCTTGAAGATCAGGGAGTTCACAGTTCATGTCAATATTTTTTGAGCTTTCATTGTGTATATTTGATTTACAATATTATGTTTCAGATCTATAAACTGCTTCAGTTTTATATTTATATATACACACATATATATACACATACATACATATACATATTATTTTTTGATTATTTTCCATATAGATTATAAGATATTGAATATTGTTCCCTGTGTTATACAGTAAAACCTTGTTGCTTATTTTATATTTAGTCATTTGTATCTGTTAATCCCATACCCTTTATTTATCCCTTTCCTTTGGTATTTGTAAGTTTGTTTTCTATGGGAAAACATACCCTTTAAAGGCTTCTATTGGTAAAGTAAGAATCCAGTGCATTTGCAGTCTGTCTGTTTTTAACCAATCTGTCCTCTGATAGGCTTAGCTTTGAAAGCTAGAATAGGAATAAAAAGATTCAATTAACAGGCTAATTTAATTGGATTAAAAAGGCATCAGGTGGGAAAAATTCAGATGATGATCAAACTTAAAAGAATGGTATTATAATAATAACTACTATTTGCTAAGAGCCAATCACATATCAGCAATGTACCAGGTCCTCAGAACATTATTTTCCAATCAATATCATTTTATAGATGAGAAATCTGAGACTCAGCAAGATCATTAGTTAATTAAAAGTTACCTAGTTAGGACATGGAAAGTCAAGGTTTTAATGTATAAATGTCTGACTCATTGCTGAATATTGGTTTTATGTGCATTTTAAGTCAGTTTTCATCTATAATTTTAAGATTCTTATTCTAACAGGTGGGACGTCTGTTGACTGTGCCCAGCATTTCCTTCTATTTTTGAATCTCAGCTAATTATGCAGCAAGTATAATAATATCACTTTCATATGACAAATTAAATTTAGAATCAGTGCCTCCACATTTAAGTTAATCAATTGTCAGAGTAAGATCTTCCTCAGTTGCCTTTCTATTTAATCCTGAAAAGAATTAAAGTGAATAGCACAGTTCTTACACTATTAACAATAACTTGAACCTTTAAGGTTTTACATTTCAAGATCTTCATCATTTTATCTTCTCAGCCATTAGTTTTACATTTTAAAAAGATGAATATGAACTAGGTCACGTATACAACTGTACAAGTTATATTTCAGCCTATGTTATTTTCTGAGCATTCATTCTTGACTGTCATTGGTTATTCGTTGGCATAATTTTAAAACATTATCATACATTAAGAACCCTAAAAAGGCCTGTGCATGCTAAAATATTATACCTGTAACTTCATATTTTCAAGTACCTACTTTGTACTTATCTGGCTATTTGATTTATCTTTGATGCATCTCACCATTTATAAATTTGGAAATTGATTTGTCTATTAAATTTCTAAAGGAGGTAAAAGTAGCTCACCATTTTTCTTCAACTCCAAAATGTTAGATCTACATTAAAATCATTTTCCATTCCTCTTGGGTCTTTTTAAATTGTATTCTAAGGTGAGAACAATGAATTATCTGACAGAAAATGGTTTTACCTGCACTGCCAGCCTTCCAGAGCATGATAAAAGCATCTTACACAGTTTTTATGCAACCTGTAATGACTGAAGGGCCAGGTAACTGTGACAGACAAGGACCAGACATCACCTTTATTTCAAAGACCACACAAAACATCAGTGAATCACAAGAAGGGAGGAAGTGAAGGATGAGAACTTCAACTCACTTCATTTTGAAGGGACATGGCTTACAGTTGTCTTTCTACATTTGCAGGGTTGGGGAGGGAGTGGGAAATTGGCAAGCTTGCAATAAACCAGACTTTCCAAAAGGCAAAATGGTTCAAAGCACTACTTGAAACAGTGAATCTTACCATATTCAATGGGTCAAGGATGAGCCTTGAAAACATAAAATTAAGTGAAACAAGCCAAATAAATAAAAGGCCACATATAATTCCACATATATAGAATGACTGGAATAGGCAAATCCATAAAAATAAATGGATTAATTGTTGCCATGGAGACAGTAGGGAGGGGCTGCCAATGAGTACAGGTTTCTTTAGGGGTAATGACATTTTTTTCTAGAAATAAATAGTGATGGAGGTTATAAAACATTAGTAAATGCAGAAGAATTGTATAAGTTGTATACTTTGAAAGTCTGAGCATTGCAATATGTAAATTACTTTTTTTTTTTTTTCAAAAAATGGCTTAACACACATTTTTGAAGATGTTAGAAATCAAAAATCTGGATAAAAAAATAATATATGTATGTATGTGTGCCCTCCTCCAGGGGAGTTTCCTGACCCAGGGACTGAACCCGCATCTCTGACATCTCCTTCATTGACAAATGAGTTCTTTACCACTAGTGCCACCTGGGAAGCTCTCTCTCTCTTCTCTCTCTCTCTGTGTGTGTGTGTGTGTATATATATATATATATATATATATATACTGCTGCTTCTGCTAAGTTGCTTCACTCGTGTCCAACTCTGTGCGACCCATAGACAGCAGCCCACCAGGCTCCCCCATTGCTGGGATTCTCCAGGCAAGAACACTGGAGTGGGTTGCCATTTCCTTCTCAAATGCATGAAAGTGAAAAGTGAAAGGGAAGTCACTCAGTCGTGTCCGACTCTTAGCGACCGCATAGACTGCAGCCTACCAGGCTCCTCCGTCCATGGGATGTTCCAGGAAAGAGTACTGGAGTGGGGTGCCATTGCCTTCTCCTATATATATGTACACACACACACAAACACACACATATATTTGACTAAAAGCTAGGTAGTCTAAAGTTTTAATAAGCCCACATATTTTGAAGATAATTTTTTTCAGACACTTGAAATACCCCTTGTGCTTAGTCACTCAGTATTGTCCAACTCTTTGTGATCCCATGAAATGAAGCCTGCCAGGCTCCACTGTGCGTGGGGATTCTCCAGGCAAGAGTACAGGAGTGGGTTCCTATGCCCTTCTTCAGGGTGAAATACACCTTAAGTGAATATAAAGTAGCAACATGGAGGGTAATCCATATATAATTTATATTAATAGCTGGTCTTCAGTCTATGGGATTCCTCTGCATGTATACACAGACCATGTATACTAATGAAAAAATATCTGGGTATATAAGTGGACCAACCCAGTTCATACCCACATTGTTCAAGTGTCAACTTTATGTCAGAAAATAGAAAAGGCAAGAAGTTCCAGAGTTTTCAAACATATTTCTTTTTATAGTGACCATGATATTTGAAATCCAGGAGTCCCTAAACTCTAGAAGTACTGGAAAGTGTCTAGAAGTACTGAAGAATTTGCCTTTATAAGACAAACGTATAAAATAGTCAGCAGATATTTAAAAAGAAGAGCAAAATGGACCCATGTCCAATGTTAGCACTTATATTATTCAAGTTTTAGTTTCTAGTATAGATAATACGGTTTTAATATTTACCTTGAAGGCAAAACTTCTGTGATTAACAGAATTTAACTTCTTTTCTTTCTCTGTCACTTTTATTAGAGATATGTAACATAAGAAGCTTTGTTTTTTTATAAAAATGACACATTGAAATTGTTTTGAAAATAAAACTATTCACTTTATATGCTAATATTATAGCAAGTAAGATGTGCTCTAGTTAAGTATGCTTATTGAAAAGCAACTGTTTCTCGCTTATTAAAAATTTATTTCTTTCCCTTACACATATTCAAAGGATTTAAATGCACAGTAAATTTTTGGCAGTGTAGAACTCTGGCCAAAAATGTGTATTACTTATACAAATTTCTGCTTTATATATTTCTTAGAAGAGATAAATTCAAACATAGCATCTTATTTTTTGTACCTGGATGATACACAAGTTGAATTGCATGTAAAAAATGTTTTACATTTTGATCTGCAAGTATTTACATTTGCTTAACTATCTCTTTAACAATTTAAAGTGGAAATGGGATTCAGTATCATGCAGTTAACATCTTAAAACTCATAGTGAAATAAGTAAAGGGATAAGCCTCAAAGGAGAGTAACAGAAAGAATAAGACTTTTTACTTTGAAAATATGAACATGGATTTAGGTACCATTTACTGAGTATGTATTAAAGAAACCCTCACACCATACACAAAAATAAAGTCAAAATGGCTTAAAGACTTAAATGACACCATAAGACTCTTAGAAGAGAACAGAGGCAAAACATTCTCTGACATAAATTGCACCACTCTTTTCTTAGATTTCCCAAGGCAATAGAAATAAAAGCAAAAATAAACAATGAGACCTAAACAACTTACAACCTTTTAGATAGCAGAGAAAACCAAAAACAAATCAAAGCAAACAAACTTAAAAGACAACCTGTGATGTGACCAACAAGGGCATAATTTCCAAAATTTACAAACATCTCATACAACTCAACAACAAAAACAACCCAATCAAAAAATGGGGCAGAAGATCTAAGTAGACAATTGTCCAAGAAGACATACAGATGGCCAAGAGATAGATGCAAAGATGCTCAATATCATTAATCATTGCAGAAATGCAAATCAAAACTACAAACAAGTAGCACCTCACGCCAGCAGAATGGCCATAATTAAAAAGTCTACAAATAATAAATGCTGGAGATGGTTTGGAGAAGGGAACTCTTCTATATTGTTGGTGGGAATGTAAATTGGTACAGTCACTGTGGAAAATAGTATGGATGTTCCTTAAAAAAAAAAAAAAAAAACCTAAAACTAGAGCTTACCATATGATCTAACAAACCCATTCCTAGGCATATATCTGAAGAAAACTTCAAAAAAATACATACACCCCAGTGTTTATACCAGCACTGTTTATAACAGCCAAGACATGGAAGCAAGCTAAATGTCCATCCATGAAATGAATGGATAAAGATTTAGTGTATATATATGCAATGGAATGCTAAAAAGAATGAAATAATGCCTTATGCAACAACATGTACGGACCTAGAAATTATCATATTTAGTGAAGTCAGAGAAAGACATATCACATGATATCACCTATATGTGGTATCTAAAAAATGCTGAAACTGAACTTACAAAACAGAAACAGACCCACAGATATAGAAAACAAACTTTGGTTGCCCAAGGGGAAAGCTAGGGAGAGGGATAAATTAATAGTTTGAGGTTAACAGATATACTACTGTATATAGAGTAGATAAATAGTAAAGTCCTATTATATAGCACAGTGTATATATGTATATACATATATATGTATGTGTGTGTATATATCAAACTGAGTCACTTTGTTGTATATCAGAAACTAATACAACATTCTAACTCAGCTTTAAAAGTTCTGCTTATTTACAATATCAAGTAATCATTTTATCATACATACAATTCATCATCATAAAAAAAAACCCCAAAAAGCCTGAATAATAAAGCAGTTAAATGTTCCTAAAATCACAGTTTAACTGTATAGCATTTAATGTCATTGCACATTAAGTTAACATGTAATGAAATTAAAATATCCATTTCACAAATTCCACCATACCATACAACTGATAACACATACCTGTGAAAATATAAGAAACATAAAAACTACAAAAAAAATTTTTCTCCACATCCAAATGGGGCAAATATTTCTAAAGCATACTTCATAAAATTTGATTTTCAAACAAAAGACTACAGAGCTATTCTGTAATCACTTACTAAGTGACATATTTTAAATCACCCAGGTGTTCAATTATTACGTTTGAGTCATCTATTACCTACAAAGTTGTTTGGATACACAAGACCTTCCTCTGCACAGTGACACAAAACAGCATGAAAAACCATAGGTGGAACATATTTACACAGCAGGGTAACCTTAAAGCCATTCACCTCAGTTGAAGTAGTGTCATAAGCCATGTTACCATTATTTCTTGTGAAAGGGACAATATTGCTGTTTAATAAGCCATCCATTAATGAGAATGATGGTAGTTTTATGTGAAATGTATTCATCAAATTTAAAGGTAAGAACACATCTTTTCCAGAAGGAAATTTATTACATTGCAAATACACTCCTGTTTTGGAACCACAGACTTGTTATACATATAGATTCTAGATATTGATGTATATCCTCTCAATATAGCTTGAAAATGGTGAAATTTAGTGCTTTATGTTTTATAAATAAGACATTGCCCCTAGGGTTTAAAAACATCACACTACATCTTCCTTATAATCTGTGTAATTATTAACAGGTTTAATGCTTGGTTTTAACATTCTTCCATTATTTTTCCTAGGACATTAAGGGTATATTCTGTCATGGTATGTTTCTTTAATCAAGCATTAAAATACACTCTGATACTCAGAATTTTTTTCATTTTCTGTGTACACTACAATTAGAAATACATTACTTTTAATGCATTTGTTATACAGAAGCCATTCCAGGTTAAAGAATGCTAACAAGATTTTGATACTAAGAAAAAGATACATGTACCAGATTTTGCATTACAACGGAAAACAAGCCTTTGTGATCAGAATTTAAATAACCCCAACCTAAGCTATCTTATAAATATTAAGAAATTATATGTCCTTAAATTGCACCCAAAAAAATCATTGAAAAAGCATCTCTGTAAATCAAATAGTATTTGCCATTTATTTCACAGCTAGTTGGGTTTCCCTGGTGGCTCAAATGGTAAAGAGTCTGCCCACAATGCAGGAGACCTGGATTTGATCACTGGGTCAGAAAGATCCCCTGGAGAAGGAAATGGCAGCCCACTCCAGTATTCTTGCCTGGGAAATACCACGGACAGAGGAGCCTATTGGGCTACCCTCCGTGGAGTCACAAAGAGTTGGACATGACTGAGCCACTAACACTTCCCCTTAACAGCTAGGTTATTGCTGTGATTTGATATAATAATGGAGACAGTGACTTACTCTAGTGCTAGGGTTTATTTTTTGGATAAAATGAAGAGCAGAGAATGCATTTACTGGATGTTAATGATACTCAGTCTATATCTAAATTGATTGCCTAATTTTAAGTCAAATGAATTAGTCTTTTTACACCATCATAAGAAAGAGAGGTACAAAAAAAAGTGAGAGAATAAGAGGAGAAAAAGAGGACTAAAATTTTAATGAACTTCATGGAGTGGAGCTAAACCTAGAGAACATGTTATTACAAACTATTTCTCTCCCAATTTAACTCAAAGCAGCTTGTCAAGATTTATCTTTTATTGAAGGAAACTGAAAATTAGAACAACAATGCCCATATTTATAGCAAGTGTAAATAATAACCCAACTAATATATATCAAAAGTAGTCAAGAAATATTCTAACAATTTTTATGGTTCTGTAATTGGTTTTTGTCTCCTGTATCTTCAAGCTTACATCTACAGGGGGAAACTTTTGCACAAAGAAAGCAACTGAAATGGAGAGTGGAAAAACATTTCCCAGTTTATTTCCTTTTCTATATCCAGCCCCTTGTTTCTCATCCTTTGTTTCCTTAGTCAACTAGGAAGGAACTACATGTGAAAGAGTTATCACTGATGGTAAAGCAGTCATCCAGACCGAGATGGGCCAAGACATCAATACTTTAATGATGACCTCAAAGAGCACTTCTTAAATTAATGTGAAATAAGTCCTGGAGTTCCTTAACAATTTTTGGTATGGCAATCCACTCCAGCACTCTTGCCTGGAAAATCCCATGGACAGAGGAGCCTGATAGTTTACAGTCCATGGAGCCGCAAAGAGTTGGACACGACTGAGCAACTTCACTTTCAGTTTCACTTATAGTCAAGTTACATTAGTATAATTCTCTCAAACAAAATTTTTTAAAAATACAGAATATATATATGTATATGT
>SJXQ01008934.1:0-118385 GCA_006408695.1 Aepyceros melampus | reverse complement strand
ATATATATTTATATATATATGTATATATATATATATATATATATATATATATATATATATATAGGAATTGTTTGTTTTAGTTTAGTAGCTAAGTCATATCCAATTCTTTTACTACTCACCAGGTTATGGATTGTAGCCCACCAGATTTCTCTGTCCATGGGATTTCCTAAGCAAGAATACTGGAGTGGGTTTCCATTTTCTTCTAAAGGGGATCTTCCTGACTTAGGGATAGAATCCACAACTCCTGCATTGGCAGGTGGGGTGTTTACCACTGAGCCATCAGGGAAGCCCACATATAGCATATATTTTGATATTTAAACAGTTTTGGAATTTCAAATCAGTTATATTAATTTTTTGTTAGATAAGACTTATACAGTCTTTTAATTTCCATTTTGAAGCCAAATGGACGTATTTTAAATAAACGTCATTTTATAGTTCCAATTAAAATATTCTCTTTATTACCTTCTATTCAGTTGAATAAACTTGTTTATTATTCTCAAGCCATGACTTTTCCTGAAATTAAAAGTTTATTTTATTTTGTTATTAGCATTATTTTTGCTTTCTTTCATGTTTGGTCATTTCTTTTCCAGCTTACTTTTTCTTAGAAATTCTCATTTAATACACTATGATCTTGATCTTCAGAAATAGATATGATATTCTTCATATGCTCACAACCTTTATAGTCCAATCTCAAGAAAATTCCACATCGTTTAGAGCTGGTTCAGTTGTTAATAGAATCTCAGAGAGAGTGTGATATGAATTCTCTAGGTAATGTGATGTCAAGAATACTGATTTTTATACATCAAGAATACTTCTTTTTGAAGTTGCATACATTCTATAATGTGTAACACTAGCAAAGTAATGCTCAAAATTCTCCAAGCCAGGCTTCAACAGTACATGAATCATGGACTTCCATATGTTCAAGCTGGATTTAGAAAAGGCAGAAGAACCAGAGTTCAAACTGCCAACATCTGTTGGATCATTGAAAAAGCTAGAAAGTTCCAGAAAAACATCTACTTCTGTTTACTGACTACACCAAAGCCTTTGTGTGGATCACAACAAACTATGGAAAATTCTTAAAGACATGGGAATACCAGACCACCTGACCTGCCTCCTGAGAAATCTGTATGCAGGTCAAGAAGCAACAGTTAGAGCCAGACATGGAACAAGAGACTGGTTCCAAATTCAGAAATGAGTATGTCAAGGCGGTAAACTGTCACTCTGCTTATTTAACTTATATGCAGAATGCCTCATGAGAAATGCCAGGCTGGATGAAGCACAAGCTAGAATCAAGATTGTCTGGAGATATATCAATAATATCAGATACACAGATGACACCATCCTTATGGCAGAAAGTGAAGAAGAACTTGATGAAAGTGAAACAGGAGAGTGAAAAATTTGGCTTAAAACTCAACATTCAAAAAACGAAGATCATGGCATCTGGTCCCACCACTTCATGACAAACAGATGTGATAACAATGGAAACAGTGAGAGATTTTATTTTGAGGGGCTACAAGATCACTGCAGATGGTGATTGCAGCCTTGAAATAAAAGTCACTTGCTCCTTGGAAGAAACACTATGACCAACCTAGAAAGCATATTGCAAAGCAAAGATATTACTTTGCCAACAAAGTTCCATCTAGGCAAAGCTCTGGTTTTTCCAGTAGTCATGTATGGATGTGAGAGTTGGACCATAAAGAAGGCTGAGTGTTGAGAAATTGATGCTTTTGAACTGTGGAACTGTGGTATTGGAAAAGACTCTTGAGAGTCCCTTGGACTGCAAGGAGATCAATCCAGTACATCCTAAAGGAAATCAGTCCTGAATATGCATTAGGACTGATTCTGAAGCTGAAGCTCCAATATTTTGGCCACCTGGTCTGAAGAACTATTGGAAAAGATCCTGATACTGGAAAAGATTGAAGGCAGGAGGAAAAGGGGACAGCAGAGGGTGAGATGGTTGGATGACATCACCGACTCAATGGACATGAGTTTGAGCAAACTCGAGTTGGTGATGGGTAGGGAAGCCTGGCATGCTGCAGTCCATGGGTTGCAAAGAGTCAGACACAACTGAGCGACTGAACTCCCTGACATTCTATAATTATGTGCAAAATATGTTTATTATATGTAATATTTGAGTAGTGTCATTGTGTCTTTTGAGATGCAGGACACCATAGGTGATCAGATGATTGCTCACAAGAGGAAAAGTTTTGGCATGGAAGCTGGGTAGACAACAGTCACCACTATAGGCACATTCCTGACCAGAGCTATTGAGGAAGCATCTATCAAATTCATCTTTTATTATTTGCATAAATGTCATTACATTTCTGCTTTAGCATAAAGCACATACAAACATTACTATTGTACTTTACAAATTATCAGCATCCTGTCCACTAACTCAGTTAATTGCCACCAGGTATCAATGTTTGGTTAACTTTAAAATGCTTATTTCATTACATTCAGAATTATTTACTATTTAAGGCAATACCTAACAGTAAGTGATTTTTTCCATAATTAGACATATAAATATTTGAAATAATAGATCTTGATCAAGTCATTTAACATTTTCCACCATTGTATTGAAGTTGCAAAGTGGGTATTCATGACTTAAAGGCAAAACTGATATTTTTTCAATTTGTTTTTTAAAATACATAACTTTTGCAATATAAAATATGGTCATTCTTAAAGATTTTGGATGCTCTTTGACAAATCTAATGGTTTGTGTAGACTATATGAGCAGAATACAAAATCACTTGGTTTTTCATTCACTATTCATCTCAGTTAGTTAAAGCTTTGTGTGTTGGGGCAGGACTGTTATGTCTGACTTTGCAGCCCCAAGAACTGTAGACTGCCAGGCTTCTCTATCCATGGAATTTCCCAGACAATAACATTGGAGCAGGTTTCCATTTTCTACTCCAGGGGATCTTCCCGATCCATGGATCAAACCCGCATCAGCAAGAGGATTCTTTACCACTAGGTCACCTGCAAAGCCCAATTAAAGCTTTACTTGGTTCCTAGTAGTTTGAAAAGTTAGTTACATAGTTTATGCATGCACTTTTTATGAGCCATCATTATTGGCAGAAAATATTTAAAACTAAAACTTTGATATAGACATTCATGTGTAGCAAACACTATTGAAAATGAACCAACTACTGCTTTCTGTAAAATGATGTATGAATTTCACACAAAAATGTTATCATATAAAAACATGCTATATGATTCCATTTAGATAAAGCTCTCCCCAAAAATGAGGGGTTTCCTAGGTGGTACAAGTGGTAAAGAATCTGCCTGCCAATGCAGGAAACCCAGGTGTGATCCTGGCTCGGGAAGATCCCCTGGAGAAGGACACTGTAACCCACTCCAGTATTCTTGGCTGAAAAATTTCATGGACAGAGAAGCATGGTAGGCTACAGTCCATGAGATCACAAAGAGTTAGACATGACTGAACATGCATGCACACAAAAACAAGTGAAAATAATATATGGTACTGGAAGTTATGCTAATGGCTGATGCCTGGAATGCTGCATGAAAGTGCTTTTAGAGACTTGATGATGTTCTGTTTCCTGAAGAATGTGGCAGTTATACAGATGTAAGAAATCAATGCCATGCATTTGTGCATGTTAAACTTAATAAAATTATTGGAACAAGAGTGCTCATTTTAAAAAATCTTACCCAAAATGAGGTATAATGAATTTTTGAACTTCTTTCTAAAAGATATGAAAATACATTGTCTTCTTATATTGTAAACACTTGATCAAAATAAAACATGGATTTTACCACATAGGATATATTAGACATAAAAGAAACATAAGTGCTTCCTCCGATTACTATTATTAAAATGATATTTATGAAGTATTAAGAAATTTTGTTCAAAAATTTTAAAGGAATATTAAATATATTTATTAGCATTACATAATGAAACAAAAATATACTAAACTGTTAAGTTACTGCATTAAGATGGTTTTTTTCCTACCCTATGCTTCTTTGTATCTTTAAATTTTCTGAAATTAACATGAGTTATAACCAAAAACCATGTCATAAAAATATTCATTTCCATTTACCTATTGATTCTAAAACCAGATTTTATTCTGGTAAAATAATCTAACAGGAAAAAAATATATTTTTACTACTGTATTTATTATAAGGGAATTTGTGTGACTGAAGAATATATGATATGTATCTAAAATATACAATTATGCTCTTCAGTAAGTGATGCTGGGAAAGTTGGACAGGCACGTGTAAATCAATAAAGTTAGAACATATCCTTACACCATGTACAAAAAAAAAAAAAAATTCAAAATGGCTTAAAGACTTAAACATAAGACTTGACCATAAAACTCCCAGAAGAGATCATAGGCAAACCATTCTCTGACAAAAACATATCAATGTTTTCTTAGGACAGTGTCTCAAAGCAATAGAAATGATAGCAAAAATAAACAAATGATACCTAATCAAAATTACAACCTTTTGCACAGCAAGGGAAACAATAAACAAAATGAAAAGACAACCCACAGAGTGGCAGAATATATTTGCAAGCAATGCAACTCACAGGGCTTAATTTCCAAAATATATAAATAGCTCATACAACTCAACAAAAAGCAAACAACCCAATCAAAAAGTGGGCAGAAGATCTAAATGGTCTTATCTCCAAATAAAACATACAGATGGCCAATAGGCACTTGAAAAGATGTTCAACATCACTAATTACTAAAGAAATGCAAATCAAAATTGCAATGAAGTGCCACATCACACTAATCAGAATGACGATCATTAAAAAGTATACAAATAACATGCTGGAAAGGATATGGAGAAAAGGAACTCTCTCCTACACTGTTGGTGGGAATGTAAGTTGCTACAGCCACTATGGAAAACAGTATGGAGTTTCCTGAGAAAACTAGAATTACCATATGAGCTAGAAATCACACTCATATCTGGACAAAACTATCATTCAAAAAGATACTTACACCCCAATGTTCATAGCATCACTATTCACAGTAGCCAAGATATGGAAACAACTTAAATGTCCGTTGACAGATAAATGGATAAAGAAGATGTGGTGTGTATATATATACACAATGGGATACTACTCAGCCATAAATTCAATTATCATACTAGTGAAGTAAATCAGAAAGAAAAAGAAAAATATAATATGACATCACTTATATGTGGAATCTAAAATATGACACAAGTGAACTTATGTATAAAACAGAAATAGCCTCACAGAAAACAGACTTGTGGTTTCCAAGAGGGAGCAGGGCTGTGAGAAGGATTGGAATAATAGTTTGGGGTTAGTAGATGCAAACTATTACATATAGAATGGATGGACAACAAGGTCTACTATATAGCACAGAGAACTATATTCAATATTCTGAGATAAACCACAAGGGAAAAGAATACAGAATGTATAAAAATATATTGTATATATACAAAACTGAAAATCTGTTGTACATCAGAAGTTAACAGAACATTGCAAATCAGCTACACTTCAATTAAAAAGCAAAATATACCATTATGACGATGATCATGTTATTTTTAAAAAGGTTTATAATAGTACAATAACAGTATCATAAACTAAAATGATCTTAGATCTTGTAATTCTTTCAATATACTTTTTTAGTACTAGTATGTACCCTGAAATAGTCTTGTTTTTAAATGCATAGTATTTAAAAATTAAGAGTGAGTGAGTGAAGTCGCTCAGTCGTGTCCGACTCTTTGTGACCCCATGGACTATAGTCTATCAGGCTCCTCCGTCCATGGGATTTTCCAGGCAAGAGTGCTAGAGTGGATTGCCATTTCCTTCTCCAGGGGATCTTCCCGACCTAGGAATCCAACCCGGGTCTCCAGCATTGCAGGCAGACACTTTACCCTCTGAGCTACCAGGGAAGCCCAAAATGGCTCAGCTGGAAAAAAAAATTAAGAAGCATTCATCAAATATCAATTAGCTCTCAGATGCTGATGGACTGTAATAGCTGACGTCAGAATAATGTATTCATTATTCCATAACGAAGGCCTATAATCAAAGCTTTGTTTGCAGGGTAAGTGCGTGGAGGAAAATTAAAGACATTCCAAAAGTCTCAAGCTGGAAAAAAGTAAGGATTAAAGGGTCCTGTGTATCTTAATGCAGTTGCCTCCAAGCACTTGTAGTTATATTTTTTGGTAGGTAATAGATGCCTGAATTTTATCTCTATCATAAAGATGTAGAGCCTGAGAAAGTTACTTCTTGTGCTTAACTGACTAACTGTGCCCTTCAACTGGGTTTCTCTTGACTCCCTGATAGACTTGAGATCAATCCTAATTGTTTCCCATCTCTTCTTTGGTATAAGTAGAGTCAGGCAGTTGCCAGTTGGGCAGCTTTGGTCTGGAATCTTGGTATACTAGCTGCTCTTTCTGCATCACTCACCATATGGGAAATATTTTTAATAAGTAAAATCTCACACTTGAATAAAGTGCAGGAAGGAGAAAACTCAGTACCTCTTTAGTCCCTGTACTCCAAGACTTCTGTTTGTAACAGCTCACAGAAAAGTTGGGGTGGTCCAGAGAAGCAGCATGTATTAGTTATGCAAATATATATTTTTTCTATTGAATGATGAAATTGTCTGGGTTGGCTGTTTGCTTAGATGACAGAGCACAGAGGCCACAGATGAACGCATGTAATCTTCATCCTCTTGCCTTTCAAATCTTTTTGAATCGAGTTAGGTTTTGGCAAGATCATTTGAGAAACACTAATATTAAAACAGTAAATCTCAACTCTGATTTCATTTTTTAAAATAAAGAAGCAAAGACATACCTCAGAGCAATGAAATAACTGTCTAAGATTAAAGCTGGGAGGTTGTTATGAATGTTAAAACCTAAGAAGCCTTGCTAGGACAATGGTTTTCAATGTGTGATCAATGTAGTAGCAGCATACTTGTCACTTAGGAACTTGTAGGAATATTAAAACAAAACAAACAAAAAAATATGAGGGTCCACTTATTCCATCAGAAACCCTGGAGATGGTACCCAGTAATGTGTGTGACAGCAAGCTCTGGAGCTAAGTCTGATCCATGGCAAAGTTTGAGAAGAACTACAGGTGCAGACTAGAATGTAAAGGAGTGACTCAGTGTAGTTGATGTGTATACTGGATTTAAATTTACTGCAGCTGTAAATAAGAGTGACTAGAAATTAAGTTCATTGCAAAAATTTTGCCTAGGAAAATTACCTAGATATAAACATAACTAACTAGGAAGAGGTCCTTATTACATACTCTTCCTTATAGGATACTCCTCAATTTATGAAGGTAAGCAACACTGCTATGAGTAGGCGAGTATAGAAAAAAAAGAAACTACATTAAATTATTTTACACTTATGCACTGTTTTCCTATTAAGTTTTTTCTTCAATGACTGTTTCAGTTTTATCCCCAAATTCACCAATAAGGTGATAAAGAAATTTCATATACACTTTTTATAGACAAGTAAGGATCCTGAGGCTTATTGTAAAATTACTTGTTTAAAATCTCCACACTAATAATAAACAGAACCCAAACCTTTGACTTTGGATCCTATATTTTAACCTATGTATATTAAGAAAAAGATGGGGAAAAAATGCAGTCTTTGACAGGCATCACTATTCATGAAGTTTATCCTGTACATGTGTTTGCGGGTGCCCTTAGATTTACCAATCCCACCCCCATGACAGAAAAGGAAACTGAGCTTGTACACGTTCTGAGTTATAATTAAAACAATCAAGTCCAAGGTCTCTAAAAAGATTCTGAATAGATTGCAGATTGCTAAAATGCAGAATATAATCAAGCAAATCCAAAGAGGATTTTAAAGACAAAAACTTCTGCCTTAATTATATGTACTAGTTTAATAGAGAGCCTATAATAAAGAGGGATCATTTTGGTTTTTTAGCAGAAACTTTCATCATCTTGCCATTTGTCATGGCAAATATTTATCTTAAAATCTGCATGTGAACAACCTTATAACTTTTTTCTCTGTTAACTATTTGCATCTGAACTTCCCTTCAACAATAGAAAAGGTTATACAAAGGTCTTTGACTTCTCTCATCTTCATTTAGGTCTGTGTGTGAGAGCAAATGATAGAGCCTGCTGCTTCAATTGCTACCATGCCACACCCATAAAAAATAAATTCAATTTGTTCTCTATGTCTGTGTCTCCATTGCTGCCCTGCAAATAGGTTCTCAGTACCATCTTTCTAGATTCCACATATATGCATTAATATGTATTTGTTTTTCACTTTCTGACTTACTTCACTCTGTGAGGGGATATATGTATACCCAGGGCTGATCCATGTTGATGTATGGCAGAAACCAACACAATATTGTAATTATCCTTTAATTAAAAATAAATAAAGGGAAAAGTCCATTGTTTCAACTGTATAGGAATAGAAATGTATGAGCCAGTTATAAAGTAAATGGAAGCATAGATCATACATTACTCATTGTTCTATTCTATTATCTTGCATATACTAAGTTTGATTTTTTTATATTGGTTTCAGTGCCCATATCAATGTATACAGCATTGTAATGACAGAAAAGTTAAATAGAACTGGGTTATCTATTATATACCACATATTGTGCTAGTTCCTGGGAAGTTAAGGGTGAATAACAAACATATTGCTCTACTTTGGAAAGATGATGAACAAATAATTTTGAATGCAATAAATGTTATGAATGTGGAAAGATAAAGGACTGTAGATATAACCTAGATAAGAAGACATCGTAAGTCTTCTGAGAGCAAGATGCATGGCAGCTGAGTCCTAAAAGTGATTTTGTTAAATAAGGAAATTTGGTTGTTATGGAGGAGGATTTTCATTCAAAGAGAGGAGTGTGTTCAAAAGCATATAAAGAACATGGCTCAACTCAGAGCAGAAAGAAGAAAAGCAGGGATGAGAGTATGGGGGAGCAGGGAGCATGTTAAGAAACAGAAAGAAATGGGGAGGTTTTGTAGGACAGGGATAAAAGCAAGAAACATCAAAGCTTGAGAAGGAAGATAATTAGATACCCTTGGGGGAAGAGGGAAATGAAAAGACAAAGATGGGAGCGTTACGTCTAAAAAATCTAGAAACTATGACAATAATGTGATGCATGTAGCCTAATGACTACCTACTATGTGAGGAAGGAAGAACTGTCTGTGTTTCTCTTTTTACATTATATATTAGTAATATGAAGTAATCTGTAAATGCATCTTGGAACTTTATACTGAGCTAGGAGGAACACCTTGTATTATTTCCATTTGCTTCTACTTTTTTCTCTACTCTCAGCCCACATATTAATACAATGTTGCTCTTCTTCTACTCTTTGTAAGGCTAGGACTAGTCTTGATGGGCAGTTGTTTTCAATTGGCTATTTTTTCTACTTGTGAATGTTTTGTTATACAAATCATAATTTTGATAGAATTGAAAATGATTTTCTTGAAGTCAGTTTATACCATATATTTTGAAATTATTTCCATTGTATTTGGAAACCTCTTTTGATCTGAATCACACAAATAAGATATTAAAGGGATACATGGGAAATTCTAACTAAATGCCACCTGTACAGCTAAGAACTGCCATGTTGTATGGCATTAATTTACAGGGCTTTGAAGCCAGAGAAACCCAAGCTTTAATTCTAGCCATATAAACCTAGGCAAGTTACTTAAAATTCTAAAGGCCTCAGGGACTATCTAAAAAATAAAGAAGACAATAATTGCTTTTAAAATAACATATACATTTGAATCAATTCTAATGAGGTGGATGAAACTGGAGCTGATTATACAGAGTGAAGTAAGCCAGAAAGAAAAACACCAATACAGTATACTAACACATATATATGGAATTTAGAAAGATGATAAGGATAACCATGTGTGCGAGACAGCAAAAGAGACACAGATGTATAGCACAGTCTTTTGGATTCTGTGGGAGAGGGAGAGGGTGGGATGATTTGGGAGAATGGCATTGAAACATGTATAATATCATATATGAAATGAATCACCAGTCCAAGTTTGATGCATGATACTGGATGCTTCGGGCTGGTGCACTGGGACGACCCAGAGGGATGGTACGGGGAGGGAGGAGGGAGGGGTATTCATGATGGGGAACACGTGTATACTTGTGGCGGATTCATGTTGATGTATGGCAAAACCAATACAATATTGTAAAGTAGTGAAGAAGGCTGAGTGCCGAAGAATTGATGCTTTTGTACTGTCATGTTGGAGAAGACTCTTGAGAGTCCCTTGGACTGCAGGAGACCCAACCAGTCCATTCTGAAGGAGATCAGCCCTGAGATTTCTTTGGAAGGAATGATGCTAAAGCTGAAACTCCAGTACTTTGGCCACCTCATGCAAAGACTTGACTCATTGGAAAAGACTCTGCTGCTGGGAGGGATTGGGGGCAGGAGGAGAAGGGGACGACAGAGGATGAGATGGCTGGATGGCATCACTGACTCGATGGACGTGAGTCTGAGTGAACTCCAAGAGTTGGTGATGGACAAGGAGGTCTGACGTGCTGCGATTCATGGGGTCGCAAAGAGAGCGACTGAACTGAACTGAATTAACCTCCAAGTGAAATAAATAAATTTATATTTAAAAAATAAATTAAATAAAATAACATATACAAGGTATATAATGCTCAATAAATGTTAAATGTTTGTATACAAGGTATTTTTGAAACAGGATTTTGTCATTGTTGTTCTTTGTTCAATACTGTTTTTTGAGAAAATATTACATTTAGGCTATATCATCAAATCATTAATGATGTTAATTGCTATTATTACTATTAATAAAGAAGATTGCCAGATTTAAGATCAGAATGCAGTGGCAAACTGGGTTTCCCTGGTAGCTCAGTTGGTAAGGATTCTACCTGCAATGCAGGAGACCCAGGTTCTATCCCTGCGTGGGGAAGGTCCCCTGGAGAAGGAAATGGCAACCCACTCCAGTATTTTTGCCTGGAAAATCCCATGGACAGAGGAGCCTGGCAGGCTACAGTTCATGGAGTTGCAAAGAGTCGGACATGACTTATCAACTAAACCACTACCACAATGGTAAACATATGGGTTATTCTGTAGACACTGTCATCTATGATTAAATTTAATGACTTGCAGTGTATGTGCATTATGTTAGGTGCACAATTTGTGCTTGTTATGCTATCTTCTCTAAATCTGGAACGATTTATCACTGTGAGCCATAGAGAAGTAACAAAAACCTCTACGGGTTTGAGGCCATATTCCAATCTCACTCATCTAATGCTTATTGGAAATGAGTTTTACCCAATGCCTGTTTGGTGCCCCACAGTCCATCTCATTCCATTTCACAGCACCATAAATCAAACAAAGAGTTCCCACAAAGCATTTCAATTCAACAGAAGGTTCAACTACAAGAACTTCCTACCAAGAATTTGAGAGGTACCCTTCTGGGAAAAATGAGATGCTAAATCACTTTTCCAACAGTCAAGTAATATAGTCTCTGTTGTCCAAATCCTCAAGGTCCTTGTGATTGATTTCTAGCCCATCAGTTAAAAAAAAAGAATTTACATGACTGACTAAGTCCAATCTCCTTTTTTCCCTGGCTGGGAAATTATATATAATAAACATCTATATATAAAAAAAAGTAGTGTCCTATGGTTATTTTGCCACTGCCTTCTGTGGGAATTGGACTCAGATTCTAGATTTTGGGGAGCATATTTCATAGGATACTCAGGACTATTGAAATGTTAATTTACAACTTCCTAAGTCAACACTGGGCAGTGGTAGGGGAAGAATCAATGACATATTAGATCCCATTGGCTCTGACTGGATTACCTGTAACACTGGAAACCCAATGTTGAAGATGTTAAATATTCCAGATGGTTCTCAGACATCACTAATAAGTTACAAAGTCCTTTTATATGCCAAGCCAGTCTAAAACATTCCTGATACACTGTACATAAATGAAAAAAAGAGCTTCCATTTCATGGTTATCTCTCTGGAAACTGTCAAAAAATAAAATGTAACTGCCTCATCAAAATTGTTCTGTGACCTACTTGCTTTAGACAATAAAAAGTATAAAATTTATTATGTATGTTTTATAATCTTGAAGAAGGAAATGGCAACCCACTCCAATATTCTTGCCTGGAGAATCCCATGGACAGAGGAGCCTGGTAGGCTATAGTCCATGGGGTCACTAAGAGTCGGACATGACTGAATGACTTCACTTTCACTTTTCACTTTTATGCATTGGAAAAGGAAATGGCAACCCACTCCAGTATTCTTATCTAGAGAATCCCAGGGACAGAGGAGCCTGCCATCTATGGGTCACATACAGTTGGACATGACTGAAGCAACTTAGTAGAAGCAGCAGCATTTTATATTCTAATTTTTAGACACAGTTGCAACATCAAAATAGGATGAAGTTCACATTGGAAAATCTATTAAGAATCTTACACACTTTCCTTCTCATTTGGGACTCTGTCTACATAATGCATGGTAGAAGCAGGTGTTTGCAAGATATAAGTTCACATACACACAAATTTATATAGGTACTAAATAATTAAAAGTTTTCATTTGGTATGCAGTACATAGCACAGATGAGTTTGCAACATTAAAGTCTTTGGGGCTGTGGAATTGTATCCTGATATTCAGACTGGTGATGGATTTTTTAGTCTAGGAACAGGGAAAAGTCAACTAAACTGATGATTTTGAGATTGTACATCCCCTCTATTTCCCATCTGCTTGAGTGAAATCATAATATTGCACTGCAGTATTAAACCCGTCAGTTCATTTGCATTCACTTCTCCCTTGGGGACTATTGTCCTCTGTCTTTTTATGTTAGAGCACATGATTAATTTATTCACCCACAGTTACACTGGAAACAAAGCTTAACATTTAAGAGGTAACAGTAGTTTTAAACAGAGGTGAAAAGACAACTCTAGACTAGTGGTCCCTAATCATTTTGGCACCAGGGACCATTTTCATGGAAGAGTCTTCTTCACTGATGGTTCTCGAAGGGGTGGAGGGGATGGTTCAGGAGGTAATGTGAGTGATGGAGAGTGATGGGGGGTAGCTGAAGAAGACTTGCTTACTCCCTCACTGTTTACCTCCTGTTGTATGGCCTAGCTCCTAAGAGGTCACGGACCAGTACTGGTCCATGGCCTGGGGATTGGGGACCTCTGCCCTAGATGATATTTTCAGACTGAAATTTACTTGACAGAAAGAACTTTATGTTATTAGAGTCATTGTATATTATAAAATACATGCAGCACAATTTGATGTATCTACTTGTGTGTATATTTTTATAAAGCTGATGCAATCATATTTGTACATGTAAGGCAAATAAATATATATGTACATAGGGATAATTTGGTTTTTCTAAAACTTTAGTACTTTGCCCACATTTCCCATAAATTATTTGTTATTAATTTGAAGATTCTAGCTCCTATATTATTACTTGTCAAAATCTCTTTCAAGATATACAGTTTACAAATGAAAATAAATCAGCATATAAAAGTTAAATGATCTTATAATATAAATATTTAGGAAAGTAAATATGAAATATATGAACTTTTACCATAGCAAAATAATTTAAAAAATCAAATGAACTTATCTACTAAACAAAAATGGGTTACAACTGTAGAAAATAAACTTATGGTTTGGGGAGGGATATATTGCAAGATTGGAATTGATACATATACCCTACTGTATATAAAATAGAACTGATAAGAACCTATTCTACCACAGGGGACTCTTCAATACTCTGTAGTGACCTAAGTGGGAAAAGAATCTAAAACGTGTGGATATATGTATATGTATATGTATAATTGATTCACATTTCTGTACATCTGAAACACAACATTGTAGATGAACTATACCATAATACAAATTTAAAAATTACATCATATTTGAAATTAATGAATGACAAAATCAGCCTAAGACTAGTGTCTTCATATAGTTCTGAGTATTTTATGAAGTTTATGGGACTTAAAGTTAACAGGTTATGTTAATGACATTTATCATTCTTCATTCCTTATGTATACCTACATGCTTATCAGGTCAGTTCAGTCACTCAGTCATGTCCAACTCTTTGTGACCCCATGGACTGCAGCACGCCAAGCCTCCCTGTCCATCACCAACTCCCAGAGTTTACTCAAACTCATGTCCATTGAGTCGGTGATGCCATCCAACCATCTCATCCTCTGTTGTCCCCTTCTCCTCCCGCCTTCAATCTTTCCCAGCATCAGGGCCCTTTCCAAAGAGTCAGTTCTTTGAATCAGGTGGCCAGAGTATTGAAGTTTCAGTTTCAGCATCAGTCCTTTCAATGAATATTCAGGACTAATTTCCTTTAGGATGAACTGGTTGGAATCCTTGCAGTCCAAGGAACTCTCAAGAGTCTTCTCCAACACCACAGTTCAAAAGCATCAATTCTTCGGCGCTCAGCCTTCTTCATAGTCCAACTCTCACATCCATACATAACTACTAGAAAAACCATAGCTTTCACTAGACAGACCTTTGTTGGCAAAGTAATGTCTCTGCTTTTTAATATGCTGTTTATGTTTGTCATAACTTTTCTTCCAAGGATCAAGCATCTTTTAATTTCATGGCTGCAGTCACCATCTGCAGTGATTTTGGAGCCCACCAAAATAAAGTCTGTCACAGTTTCCATTGTTTCCCCATCTATTTGCCATGATGTGATGGGACCGAATGCCATGATCTTAGTTTTCTAAATGTTGAGCTTTAAGCCACCTTTTTCACTCTCCTCTTTCACTTTCATCAGGAAGCTCTTTAGTTTTTCTTCACTTTCTGCCATAGGGTGGTGTCATCTGCATATCTGAGGTTATTGATATTCCTCTCGGCAATCTTGATTCCAGCTTTTACTTCATCCAGCCCAGCATTTCTCATGATGTACTCTGCATATAAGTTAAATAAGCAGGGTGATAATATACAGACTTCACGTACTCCTTTCCCTATTTGAAACCATCCTGTTGTTCTATGTCCTGATCTTCCTGATCTGCATACAGATTTCTCAAGAGGCAGGTAAGGTGATCTTGTATTCCCATCTGTTTAAGAATTTTCCAGGGTCTGTTGTGGTCCACATGGTCAAAGACTTTGGCATAGTCAATAAAACAGAAGTAGATGTTTTTCTGGAACTCTTGCTTTTTCGATAATCCAAAAGATGTTGGCAACTTGATCTCTGGTTCCTCTCTGCCTTTTCCAAATCCAGCTTGAACATCTGGAAGTTCACGGTTCAGGTACTGTTGAAGCCTGCTTGGAGAATTCTGAGCGTTGCTTTACTAGCATGTGAGATGAGTGGAATACATCCTTATACATACTTGTATATTTATATTGTGTATATATATGCATGCCTACAATGCAGGAGACCTGGGTCAATCCCTGAGTTGGGAATATCCCATGGAGAAGGGAATGACTACCACTCCAGTGTTCTTATATGGAGAATCCCATGGACAGAGGAAACTGGTGGGCTACAATCTCTGAGGTTGCAAAGAGTCAGACAACTGAATAACATTTTCATATAGGCACAGTATATAACATGTACATATTTCATAGTTATGTTATTAATGTCCCTCAAATAAGCATAGAACTATAGTAATCACATATGAAGAACAACCAAATAACTCCAAAATGAGTATTCTTAATTATTAATTTTATCTACTTTGCTGTTCCTTGCTATATTTTCTATTCTCTTTCATATAATACAGATCCTGGGAATATTGAGGTATTCCAAGAGATACTTCTAGTGTGCCTTTATGATCTATTGACATTTATCTCTAATAAAGCCTACCATTTTTTGCTTTCTAGGTAAAATTTTAAGTTATGGTGACTCAATATTCCTCTACAAGTTCAAATAACACCCTGAACAGCCAGATCTATTGGCCTCTTTCTGTTAGTGTGATTTACACTCTGAATTCCATGGTTTTACTGGCAAAGTTTGAATAGGGATGTTGGGTTGTGTCATGTAGTAAAGTATTTTTATTTCCTTCATAGCTATCATTCCTCTCGACAACTAGTCACTGCTACTCATCTCTGCTTGCAGTCTTTACACACAGGTATGATGATTAAATATATTTGTTACTGATTATCACCCTCTGCAGATCAATTCATTTGTAAAAAAGAAAAAAAAAGTAGTTTCTAAATAATCAGAATGTAAGTGATGTGAGAGGAGCAAACATTGTTTGCATGCCTTTAAATGTCAATAAGAACTCATGCAGGTGTTTGGGTATTTCAAGGGCAAGGCATCAGAGGCTTTTCCTTAAATCAGGCTGTCCCTTTGAATGAGCTTCCTTTTGTATTCACTCCTTTTTCGGGTTTTGTGTCTGAAGATGTGATGAATATTTGTTTCCTCACAGAAGTTTTACAGAATTGAAGGGGATTCTAATAATTTAGAATTCAAAAGCAAAAATAATTTTGGGGGAGAATTCTGAAATCCTAGAAAAGTTACTGAAGGGAGTAAATTTCTCCCAAATGCAACTTTTTTCCTTTTTGCTTTCCCAGTTTAACCAACACTTAGCCATGCTATAATTTTTCAAATTTTCTGCAAAACTAGGTTTCTTTCTTTTTTTTTTTTTTTGCTGTTTTACTTTATTTCCACTGTTATTTTAAGCCTGGTGCTGCTTATTTGATGTATGTAAGATCCATAGCTGATTACAGATTTAAATGGGACAGAAAACATCATGAAAGAATTAGAAACTTTTAATCAGAAAAGGCCAATGTGTGCTCTTATTCCAATGTTACATTTGACAGTGGTATGCTGGTTTTGTAGCTGAGGGAATTTGTCTTATTTTAAGGGTCTCTGTTGTTAGACATTTTAGTAGAGAAGACACATACTTCCTTACTTGTTCATTCATATGGAGATATAATTATATAATATAGATTCAATATGCTAGAAAATACACGTTTTTGTTCTTCTTTTTAGTAGAGAAAACAAAAAATCAATTTCTGTGCCTCATGTTTCTTTTCCTCATTCATGGTACCACTGGAAATAGTCTTACTGTTAAGGATGACTTGGATCAGACTAGTCTTCCTGAACACACTTGACATTGCTTACTGATTCCTGCCTTTAGAGAAGACAAGATTTTGTAACATTTTATCCATTCATGTAATCAATATGTGTATTGCCTCTATTTTGCTCCAGGCACACTGCTAGCTACTAGTGATCCAGAGATAAACTCCTCTCCTCATGGAATTTGGTGAGTGTTCCTGGTGAACTTCAGAGGTGTTCTCTGCCAGGACAGTGAACTCTCTCTCTAATTCTAGCAGAACCTTCTTTATCGCCTTGCTCTAAACCTCTTGTGTTTTAGTGACACTTTTCACTATATTTTTTCTACAATAAGTAAAAATAATTTTTAAAGTAATAGAAAGTGTTAGATTGAGGAATGTGCCTTATTATCTATTCTTTCCATATTATATTTACCTGGAAAATTGAGCGGAAGATTGAAAGTACATGTACAAAGAAAAATGTACAGTTCACCTTGTAGCCACTGATAACTACTTTACATAATTTTCTCTGATTGATTTCCAATGTAACAAATTATAAAGAAAATTTTTCTAGACATTTTTCAGTCTTATTGTCTCTTTTGACAGCAAATGCTACTGGCATTTACAATTTAGCTTAATTATTAGCAAATATGAGTCCAAAAATATGCTTTATTCCAGGTCCCCTGAAATCTATGCATCTCATGATACTAAAGTTTTTCCATCTTTATTTAAAAATCTTAAATTGCACCATTTTCATCAGCAACTTTTTTCTCAGAAGCAGTTTCACAGCAGTCTCTTTTTTACCACATATCAATCAACATGATTAGTCCTGCCAAATACTCAAAAGTAAGAAATAAAAGGGCAAAAATAAGACAGACCTGCCAGGTTTAACTTTGCAGATCAAATAATATGAAACCTCTATATTTGTGATCATTGTAACCCTAGGAATATTTAGGAAATCAAACTAGTTAATTCTAGAGGAAATCAACCCTGAATATTCATTGGATGCTGAAGCTAAAGCTCCAATATTTTGGCCATCTGATGGGAAGAGCCGCCGACTCATTGGAATAGACTCTAATGCTGGGAAAGATTGAGGGCAGTGGATAAGATGCTCAGATAGCATCGCCGACTCAATCAACATGAATCTGAGTTAACTCTGGGAGATAGTAAAAGACAGGGGAGCCTGGTTTGCTGCAGTTCATAGGGTTACAAAGAGTCAGACATGACTTAGCGACTGAAAAACATCAAGGAGGAAATGGCAGCCCACTCCAGTATTCTTGCCTGGAGAATTCCATGGACAAAGGAGCCTCGCGGACCACAGTCCATAGGCTCACAAATAATCAGAGGTGACTGAGCAGCTGAGCATGCATGCAGGCACAGCCTTAAAGCTAAATTTATCACTTTTTAAACTTTTAAATAAAAATCTGCTGAAATTTTCTGAACATTGTCATTTTTAGAACAAATAGTAAATTTCTAAAACTCTAGAGTATCTCATTCTCTTTGCCATTTTACTGCTTTAAAAACTCTGGGCCAAATCAATCAGCACATAGGATTCTAAAGGTGAGAAGAGTAAGTACAATTCAAGCTAATGATAGTTCCAATGACTTCTCAGAAAAGTTCTTCACTTTTAAAATCTAGGCAACAGTCATTCCTTTCCTGCTGAATAAAAATTGCTGTTGCTTCCAGCAATCATGACTGCCAAAGGATGGCTGAAGAAGACCACAGAAAGAATGTGTGTAAATCGTGATACTATTGTGGCATTAAATCATCAGACCTAAATCCTGTGCTAGCTGTAGCTTTTCTGTTATCTGACTAAATATATATTAATATTGTTCAGAGCAATTTGAGTTGTATTTTTTGCACTTCACTGCTGAAAATGTTTTAAATAAAGCATGGTCTCTAGGTTTGATCAAATGTTAGCTTATCTTCAGTCAACAATTGATGTACCACTTGGACATTTATTAAATATCTACTGTCTCAGAAAAGACTGTATTTGGCTGCAAATCAAAGTGTCTTAAACAGGATACATGTTTATTTCTCTATTATATAAACACTCCAGAGGTAAGTGGTTACTGACTCTGCTCAATGAACTCTGCAGGGAACCAAGGTCTTTTCTGTTCAGATCTCAACCATGTTTTGAAAAGGTTTGTCTCTAACCCCAAACCTCACATTCCAAAATGAAGCATGCACATCCCAAGGGGTGACAAGGAGGGGGGGTTTGGAAATAAAGGTAGAATATATTTGCCAGCTCTCCAGATGACATTTCTGTTCATATTCCACTTGACCTGAACTTATCCACATAGCCACACTTAACTTCTGAATTGACATGTATAATTCTTGAAAAATAGGAATACATATATTGAGGACAACCAACAATTTCTGCCACTACCACTGTGTGTCAGAGATTATGTTAGTTACTGGATATTAACAAGCTTCCCTGGTGGCTCTGACAGTAAAGAATCCACCTGCAATGTGGGAACCTGGGTTTGATCCCTGGGTTGGAAAGATCCCCCAGAGGAAGGCATGGCAACCCACTCTAGTGTTCTTGCCTGGAGAGTCCCCATGGACAGAGAATCCTGGCAGGCTACAGTTCATGGGATCACAAAGAGTCAGACATGACAGAGCAACTAAGCACAGCACTAGATATTAACAAAATACATATTTCACAATAACATCATGACAAAGATATTACCAATGGATAGGAGAGCCATGAAATTTCTGACATACACCAGAACCATTTTAAGTGTAAAAGTGGCACCATTAAAAAGTATACTGGGTAATCAATGTAAAAGCTGTCTATGGACATAACCTATACATACACATACACACACATATATATACTCATATATAACAGATATTACTTATTTTAATTAAGTAGGAAAAGTACAGAAACTTCTGATACCTAAATGAGATTTCCATTTAGAGTATTTCCATTTAGATATCAGAGATGCTTCTGTACTTTTCCAACTTAATTAAAACAAGTAATATCTGTTATATAATTTTTCCTACACAGCTGTATACTGATGTTTTAAAATATAAAAGCTGAAATAAAGTTTAATGTATTAATGAAAATGTCAGAAAAATGGATGATTTTACACATTTGGAGACATTTTTAAAGCTGTAAATAAACATGTCTCTGAATCTTTAATTCTGTATGATTATACTTTAAGAGTTCTCATGTTTCTTTTTTTGAGTATTTCTTTTTCCTCTGTTGTTAATCTGTCAATGATTTACCTTCATTTTGGTCACTGTGCTTTTAAGAGTACTTCTAACACCCCCATATAAAATTGTTATTCCAAGGTAGTTTACAGTGGGCTGAACAAAGAGATAAAAAGGGCTTGTTAGAATCATGTATAAAATAAAATGCCAAGATGTATCCAACAGAGTAAAGTGCATGTATTTTAGGGCATGAAATTTTAGGCAGCTATTTCAGGTTACCTAAATGGTTGTGTGATTATTTACTTCAATTTTTGTTTTGGTTCAAGAGAGCTCAAACTACTAAGGAATCTGTGCCCAGAAAATACATGATGTCTGTTTGCTCTGCACTATATCTCATTCACTCACTTGTATGGCAAAATGAGTTTTAGACAAATTACTAATTCCCTCATCGTTGCCTTCTTGTAATATGTCAAAGACATCAGGGAAATAGAAATCAATTTGTGTTGTTCAAACAGGCTGAGTGGTTACCCAGGTGACAGAGGACTGAGTAATCAAAGTAAAGGTGACAGGAACTGAAGGAATGAAAGTGAAGAGGAGATAATATATCACAGATAATATATCACATAAGAAAACTAAGTTGCTAATACCTCTGAGCAGGAGCCTCCCAGGCTGCATCAGGTGCCACACACTAGAAGAGGGTATACTGGTAGTCCTTGGCACACCAATGGGTGATCAATATTAAAATGTCTAAAAAACGCAGAAGTCCAATAGCACCTCACTGCTACTCCTACTCCAACTCCAAGTAATTTTAATTAGAATTCTAATTGGTAACTCTATTCCAGTAACTCTAGCTCTACCATAATCAGAAAGCTTCTCTTTTCCTTCCACTTTCTGATCTACCAACACTGCTTCCTATTGGCAGAACCTATTAGAAAGCCAATTGATGAGACATAGAAAAAAGATAGTTTATAAATTCCCAGTGTCCTCAAGTACGTGGCAAAGCAGAGAAGGACACACGTGGAGGCCAAGATTAAATAGTCGAAAGATAACAATACAGACCAAAATTTGAGCTTGAGAAGATTAACCATGTAAGTAGAAAGTGACAATTGATCTTATTGGTTCTTGGATATGCCTATAATGTTTGATCCTTATCCTCCTAACTGCTTTCTAGGTTCTTATGCCTGGAAATTTTAAAGTACCTCAGCCAGGACCTCTTATTACTAGATTCAATTTGGATTTTACTTTAATCAGTTAATTAGTAGCTGCTAAGTACATGGGTCACATAGCCATATGAAGCACACGTACACAATTAGACTGAAATCTCCTGTAATTTTCTGGAAGGTTGATATGACTAAAAAATGCACTGTGTTTGTAATGAAATTATTTTGCTGCATTTAGGAATATTTTCATTGGACTAAATATACATTTTCTTCATTTTGCTTTGCTTATTCATCTAAAATATGTACATATGCTATTAATTTGTACACAGTATATTGGTCTGGTCAGGATAGCCTATGTTTTATTGTGCTAACAAATGACTCCAAAATTTCTCACACACAACATTCTATTTCTTGTTATCCCTGTGGCTGCTTGTTATCCCTGTAGTTTCAGGCATCTGTCTAGACAGTAATGTTGGACTGATTCACTTCACGCGTGAAATCAGTAATCTAGGTTGCTCAGATCTTAACATATCTCCTCTATCTCCAAACAAGGTCTTCTTACATTTTGCATCAAGCTATATAATGCAAGTGGAAAGGCTCACAACAGGTTTCCTATGCTCATACCTGGAACTGATACTTTGATTCTTGTAGCAAATCATAGACCACCATAAATGTAAGGGGGCTGGACAAATGGGAGATCTTGTTTCTTTTACACTTATTATTTGTCCATAGAAGTTATAAGGACCAGGAATATAAAGAAGGACATCTGATGTCCTTTTGGAGAAAACTAAAGGTAGGCAGCATAATTGGGAAAGAGCTATCTGAAGATGTAACACTTGAGCTCAGATCTGTATAGGATATGCTCTGACATTATGTCTGTAGTTGATTCTGACCCAGACTCTGTAGTCACATGCTAAATTATGGATATTTTTCTCTAGTAGTGGTGCAAATAATTTCTTTCCAGAAGAAGCCAGTGTTTTGATTATATTGCCTCCTACTGCTGCTGCTACTGCTAAGTCACTTCAGTCGTGTCCGACTCTGTGTGACCCCATAGATGGCAGCCCACCAGGCTCCTCTGTCCCTGGGATTCTCCAGGCAAGAACACTGGAGTGGGCTGCCATTTCCTTCTCCAATGCATGAAAGTGAAAAGTGAAAGTGAAGTCGTTCAGTTGTGTTCAACTCTTAGCGACCCCATGGACTGCAGCCTACCAGGCTCCTCCATCCATGGATTTTCCAGGCAAGAGTACTGGAGTGGGTTGCCATTTCCTTCTCCAGGGGATCTTCCCGACCCAGGGATCAAACCCGGTCTCCTGCATCCCAGGCAGACGCTTTAACCTCTGAGCCACCATTTCTGTATATAAGCTGACAAATTATCTCAATTTCAAGCATTTCAATTCTCAAAATATTATCTTTTTGCATAAATATAGTCAACTGATCTTTGACAAAGAAGCAAAAGTGAAAGTAAAAGTTGCTCGGTCATGTTCGACTCTTTGGGATCCTACAAATATAAAGTCCAAGTAATTCTCCAAGCCACAATACTGGAGTGGGTAGTCATTCCCTTCTCCAAGAGATATTCCCAACTCAGGGGTCAAACCTAGGTCTCCCACATTGCAGGCAGATTCTTTACAAGCTGAGCTACAATGGAAGCCCTTTATGACAAAGGAGCAAAGGCAATTCAATAGCAAAAGGATAGTACTTGCAATAAATGGTAGTAGAGCAATTAGATATCCACATGGCCAAAAAAGATTAATCTAAAAACAGACATTTTACTTTTCACAATTAACTCAAAATGATCATATGCCTAAACATAAAACAAAATACTGTAAAACTGCTAGAGGATAATATAGGAGAAAGTTAAGGTGATCTTGAGTTTGGCAATGACTTCTTGGACTCATTAATAACAAAGGAACAATCCATGAAAAAAATGATAAATTGGTCTTCATTAAAACTACGAATTTCTAATTTGTAAAATATTTTAACAAGAGGATGAGTTGATAAGCCACGTATTGGGAGAATATTTTTAAAACACCTATTGGATAAAAGATGAATGTCTAGAATATAAAAAGAAACCTTAAAACTAAATAATAAGAAAATAAATGACCCAGTATAAATGGGCAAAAGATCTTAGCAGAAAACTCCTCAAAGCATGTATGTAGATGGCAAATAAGCACATGAAAATATTTTCAATATCATATGTCATTATGAGTAGCAAATTAACACAACAATGAGATGTCACTATGTATCTATTGAAAGTCTAAAATTCACACAACAACAATACCACACACTGGAAAGGAC
Source organism: Aepyceros melampus (assembly GCA_006408695.1). Lineage (NCBI taxonomy): Eukaryota > Metazoa > Chordata > Mammalia > Artiodactyla > Bovidae > Aepyceros > Aepyceros melampus. Next base: position 94,832 of record SJXQ01008934.1, on the reverse strand, counting down.
ATGAGACAACTCATTGCTGGTGAGCATAAAACAGTACAGCTACTTAGAAAAACAATTTTGACAGATTCTTCCAAGTCTAAACATAGTCTTTCCATATGATCCCACAATTGTATTCCTTGGCATTTATCCAAATAAGTTGAAATATGTCCACATAAAAACCTGCATATGGATGTTTATAACAGCTTTATTCACATTGTCAAAACCTGAAAGCAACTAAGATGCCTTGCAATGGGTGAATAAACTGTGGTACATCCATACAATGGAGTGTTACTTAGCATTTGGAAAAAATAGCTATCAGGCCACAGAAAGATATTGAGGAGTCTTATTAAAAGAATATTTCTAAGAGAAAGCTTCCAAATATGAAGTCTGTGTACTATAGGATTCCAACTATATGACATTTTGGAAAAGGCAAAACTATGAAAACAGTAAGGAGATGAGTGGTCACCAAGAGTTGAGAAGGAAAGGGAAAGATAAGTAGTTGAAGCCCAGTGAAGTTTGGAGCAGTAAAACTATTCTGTGGATAAATGTTAGTATACATTGTCAAAACTAACAGAATATATAATGTAAACAGTAAATCCTGATTTAAAAATATAGATCTTAGCTGGTAATAATGTAGCAATATTGACTCATTAATCTTAACAAATGTACCATAATGTAAGACGTTAATAATAATGGAAACTGAAGGGAAGGTAAGATGGTATATGGTAAATCTCTACTTTCTGCTCAATTCTTCTATAAATCTAAAACTGCCAAAAAAATATGCTCAAAAATACTCTTTGTATCAATTCTAACACATGGCTTGTGCCATCATAAGAGAAGTTTTAAGATTTCTGACACATTTGTATTCAAGTGAGATCAAGCTTATATAAATTTTGAGTATTATTTTGACAAGTTGGTCAGAAAGAGCATATAGAATAAAATATTTAGGAGAAGTTGAAAAATATTTTAATACATAGGGCTTATTTTATTAAACATTGGTATTAAATTCAGCTATAGTAATTCAAACAATACGGTGCTGATTAGATTCAAAAAGATTAAGACTTATAGTATAATGGCTCTAAAATAGCTCAATATATTTCAAGATATTATTTAATATACAGAAGAAGTTTTACTTATAGAATTAAGGAAGTTATTCTTATGACATAGAAAAATGAACTATTCAAATAAGATGTTTACTCAACTATTATTCAAAAAATAAATACTAAACAAATAACTAACATACACAAATATATAGAAGAAAAAATAAAAGAGACTAAACTAGGATTTATGTGCCTGTCCCCTTTCCTGCCCTGGTTTCCCCTGTGGCTCAGCTGGTAAAGAATCTGCCTACAATGTGGGAGACCTGGGTTTGATCCTTGGGTTGGGAAGATCCCCTGGAGAAGGGAAAGGCAACCCACTCCAGTATTCTGGCCTAGAGAATTCCATGGACTGTACAGTTCATGGTGTCTAAATGAGTCAGACAGGACAGCAACTTTTACTTTCACTTCACTTTCCTCTTTCCCACCCAAATTTGCTAGAGCTAGCACTGGGCAGTAGGGGAGGGAGGTGTCAGGGGTGGGAAGAATGTATAATTTTACAACCACACTTAGATTGGGACAGGAGTCTATTAGAATAAATCTGGAATATTAAAAGAAAATTTACCAGCACTAAGAAATACAGAATTCCATATATATAAATTGCCTGCCAAGTTCCAAGTAGTAAGAATGAGAAATGGTCCACAAGATGCATATCATGGTAAACTCTTTGAACTCGAAAGAAAAAGAGAAACTATGGAAAGCTTTTAGAAGTAAGATGTATTGCCTGCAAAGGAAGAAAATAAGAGTGTTGTCAGCTTTCTCATTACCAAAACTAGATTATGTAGACAGTGTTTTAGGAGAAATTGATAAATATTCTTAATGCATAGGGCTCATTTTATCAGCCCAAAAATAAACATTGCAAAAACACAAGGACTTAGGTTTACATCTTATACCCACTCCAGTATTCGTGTCTGGAGAATTCATTGAAGAGGAACCTGATGGGCTAGAGTCCATAGGGTCGCAGAGTCAGACATGACCGAGCGTGTACATGCACACACACACTCTACCTGTGCTGTACTTTTACATGTATTACTTTATTCCCTCTCATAATATAAGTAGAATTGTACCTACTGTATAGATGAGGAAACTGAGGTTCCTTGTGTATAGTATGGAGAACTAGAATTCAAATACAAAATTATCTGATGCCAGTGCTTTCTTAATCAATGTGTTATAATGAGATTGCTTCAAAAACAAAGTGAGAAAGTATTGAACATCCATAATATCAAATCACATGGTAGACCTCACATCAGTAGTAATCATAATAATCATAGGAGGATTCCGATAAGCAACACTAGGAATAAAAGCAAGATAATAAAAAGCAATGAACTGTTCACTAAAAGTGAACAATTATATCTGTAGTGCTGCTGCTGCTGCTAAGTCGCTTCAGTCGTGTCCGACTCTGTGCGACCCCATAGACGGCAGCCCACCAGGCTCCCTCGTCCCTGGGATTCTCCAGGCAAGGTGGGTTGCCATTTCCTTCTCCAATGCATAAAAGTGAAAAGTGAAAGTGAAGTTGCTCAGTCGTGTCTGACTCTCAGCGACCCCATGGACCGCAGCCCACCAGGCTCCTCCATCCATGGGATTTTCCAGGCAAGAGTACTGGAGTGGGGTGCCATTGCCTTCTCCTATTTGTAGTGAATACAATATATTATGTATTAATATATTTAATAAAAGTTTATATATATGTATACATATATGTATACAGAATCATGAGAGAGAAAAATCTAAAATAATTTCAGCTTTTATGTGAAGATAATAGTTATGTAAGACTAAACTAGAATATCAGCTGGAGAAGATTCTTGAGAGCCCCTTGGACAGCAAGGAGATCCAACCAGTCAATCCTAAAGGAAACCAACTCTACGTACTCATTGGAGGGACTGATGTTGAAGCCCCAATACTTTGACCACCTGATACAAAAATCCAATGAAAAGGCACTGATGCTGGAAAGATTGAGGGCGGAAGAATTAGTTTTTTGGATGACATCACCAACTCATCAATCCTAAAGGAAACCAACTCTACGTACTCATTGGAGGGACTGATGTTGAAGCCCCAATACTTTGACCACCTGATACAAAAATCCAATGAAAAGGCACTGATGCTGGGAAAGATTGAGGGCAGGAGGAGAAGGAGACGGCAGAGGATGAGATGATTGGATGGCATCACTGACCCAATGGACATGAGTTTGAGCAAACTCCAGAAGCTAGTGAAGGACAGGGAAGCATGGCGGGTGGCAGTCTATGGGGTCACAAAGAGTTGGACATGCCTGAACAACTCAACAACATTTTTGACTGTGTTATATGTCCCAAATGTTTCTACTTTTCTAAGAAAGTAATAGAAAATCCTGTCCTATCAACATCTTTATTTCTTATGATTCTTTTTGTTCTTAGCCAATAATCTTTTATTTTGCACTTCCCCACCCCTCGTCCCTCTCCAAAAAGCACGAATGGGTAGATTTGTGTTTGTGACAATATTGTATAAAGTATGTGAGATGATTTTAAATCAATAGAACAAAAGCTACGTATCTCAACATAGATATTTTGCTTCTTTATAGAGATAGAAAAGCTTTAGCTTCTAGAACAAGGAGGGCAATGTCCGTACTCTTGAAAAGATAATTCCATTTCCACTGATTTGTAATTTAACATTCATGGCAGAACATATCTCTGATGATTCTTATTTTTTTTCTCCATAAATTCTCTCTCCACAAATTCCCTAAACTTAATGTAATAGTATTTTGTTCTTCACATATACATCTGTGACAAGCTTCTCAAGTTTTACAGTACTTTAGAATCATGAAAGATGTCCATCAAAAATAAACTACAATCATCTTAGGCCCTTTAGTGCCATTTGATTCAGAGGATCTAGCTCAAGTATGTAAATATGTATATGTTTAACAATCTCTCTGGAGATTCTAAATGGATGATCTACTGGCCATGTTTTGCTTCATTGTCTCACTAGAAGTTTCTAGCTATCCTTTATTCAAACAGTACTTTTTAGTCAAAGCTTTTAATGATCTACATTTTTAACAGTTACAATGTTAAATACTGTAGCTAGATGTTCAATGATATAGTAGTTAATACTGTAAAATTAATCATTAAATCATTTATTTATCCATTAATCAACCCTTAGATTCCTTAAAGACATATTAAAACCATATTATGTTCTAGGCATTATTGTTGCTATAGTTTTCCCAAATATCCACTGCTTCCATCTATGAGGCATCTATTTACTATTTCTATGGGATGAATATCCCAATATATCTTAATGGGATGCTTTCTCTCATTGGCATCAAAGCCATAGGCTTTTCTCTGACCAAGGGATGTAGTAAGGAGCGATATTTCACATTCAACCAGAGGTTTTCAAAGCCACTGCATGGTTTTGACACTGCCTGTTCTACCCTCTGCCACAAAATCAGCATACCAGATATGGGGCCTAAGTGGTAAAATAATAAAACACAGAAAGATATAAAAAAAGAAGACATAAAATAGGAGTGAGGAATAAACTGTCATATGAGGCCAAAGGGTGAAATCATTACCTTATAAACAGTAGAAATTAATTTTCACCAATCTGGAGGCAAGAAGTCTAAGATCAAGGCACCGGCATCATCACATCATCTGGGGAAGGCCCTTTTCTGGTTCACGGTTGGTGCCCTCCAGCTGCATCCTCACAAAGTGGAAGGGCGATGTCATAATTGTTTTGACAACAGAAATCCTGCCACTTCCATGTCTGCACTGTCTTTTTTCTCTCCATGTGGCCTCTTGAGGCATGCTGTGTACTTCCTCCAGGACTTGTGAGTAATAAACTTCTGTCTCAATTCTTGTGTGGTCTATTGAACCATGTTCACTATTTGGGATTATGTGCTCCCCTTAACAAATGTTAATTTCATAAAGTCATGGCCTCATCTGGTCCTTTGGAGCTTTTGGAGGATTTTCTCTTCAGAGATTATCATTTCTTTTTAATGGCTGGTACCTCTAGAAGGTATCATTCTACCCTTGCTTGGTAGTAGAGATGCACTGTTCAGGTTCGAGTAGTAGACTTTAACTGAGAAAATGTATTCCACTTAGATCCTCTTAATCCACTAGAGGACTCTACTGAGGTTTGTAGAAATAGCCACTTATGAATAAAGTGTGATCATTTCCATGTATGATTACTTCATACTTAGTTAAGATGCTCACTGAAATAAGTAAGACTGCATGAAGATTCAGGAGTTTAGAATGATAGTTTCTGATCAAATAGCCACATTTATATCAACATATCTTATTGTATTTTTAACTGATGAAGCTGTATAACTTTTTACTGTATCAGCAGGATATTCAGTCATTTTATATTTTCAGTCTACCAAGGCATTTGAAAAAGTTTGTTATATTTTATAGTGAAATGGAGGGATTTGTGTGTATTATAACATAATTACTTTGTTTTATACCTGTTATAACTGTTTGCTCCTTGGAAGAAAAGCTGTGACAAATATAGATGGTATATTAAAAAGAAGAGACATTACTTTGTCAACAAAGGTCTGTCTAGTCAAAGCTATGGTTTTTCCAGTAGTCATGTGTGGATGTGAGAGTTGGATGATAAAGAAAGCTGAGCACCAAAGAATTGATGCTTTTGAGCTGTGGTGTTGGAAGAAGCTCTTGAGAGTCCCTTGGACTGCAAGATCAAACCAGTTAATCCTAAAGGAAATCAGTCCTGAATATTCATTGGGAGGACTGTTGCTGAACCAGTGGTCAGGTATGGATGTGAGAGTTGGACTGTGAAGAAAGCTGAGTGCTGAAGAATTGATGCTTTTGAACTGTGGTGTTGGAGAAGACTCTTGAGAGTCCCTTGGACTGCACGAGATTCAACCAGTCCATCCTAAAGGAGACCAGTCCTGGGTGTTCATTGGAAGGACTGATGCTAAAGCTGAAACTCCAGTACTTTGGCCACCTCATGCGAAGTGTTGACTCACTAGAAAAGACCCGGATGCTGGGAGGGATTGGGGGCAGGAGGAGAAAGGGACAACAGAGGATGAGATGGCTGGATGGCATCACTGACTCGATGGACATGAGTCTGAGTGAACTCTGGGGTTGGTGATGGACAGGGAGGCCTGGGGTGCTGCAATTCATGGGGTCGCAAAGAGTCGGACACGACTGAGAGACTGAACTGAACTGAATGACACAGATCCAAAGCAAGGAGGAATAATTAACACTTGATGAGTATTCACTTCCAGATAAGCTGATTAAGAAGGAAAGAAATACTGATCCAAACAAAATTTTAAAAACGACAAGCATACAATTATGCATGTGCATGTATGTGTGCACCAATAAACCCTCACACTCTACACAGATTGCATTCCCAATTTAATTACCCAAGGCTATAAAATCATAATGGAAATGAGTTTTCCATGGTGCCAAAAATGTCAATAGATGTAGCCAGAGTCCTTCACTGGGGAAGGCTGCTGCCTGTAGCACTCTATCTGAACAAAATAGATTCTGATTAGACTCCAAAATATCAATTAGTGTCATGATTCTGAATTTTTATGCATGGGACTTTAAAATGACATTTTGGAAAATCTTAAATTATCAATCCAATATGCTGTTTTTAAGGACGTGTACACAGGTTGTGAACCAACCTCTGAATCAGCAAGGTCATACATTCTTCTAGAGAGAGGAATCAAAATTAGTGCCCAAATGACTGAAAAATATCAATATCTCTGTCCCCAGCTTTCACAAGAAATCCCCCCTTTTTCCTATATTACCACAACTAGATTTCAAAAATAAACACCAAAAATTTATCCATGATAAATGGAATATCTATAATGAAATGTAAAACCCAACAATAAGCTATATGCTTATTGTTAGACAGGGAGTCAGGGGTAACTTTGGTTCACCAAGGTAAAATGTTCATGTCAAATGTGTATTATTTCACTTTCCTAGTTCATTATGCATTTACAATAGTAAACAGCTGTATAGCGATACATTTTAATTAAAATTGTTAGTTTTAATCACAAAATTGTTACAGAGTAATATAAATGCCAAATAGCATATTATAAGAGGAATGTGGAAACATGGTTTGGAAAAGTAAACAGAATAACTATTTTCAACTACTGATGGATTTACTGATGGAAAAATGAAGATTTATTTAATATTTGAAAGACCAGGGAAAATCATAGGGAAGTTGATTTTGAGTCAAGTAAAGAAATTGACTAGAATCAAATCAATCCATTAAATGGTATCTACTGTATCAGAGGAGAAACACAAAGTGACTTGTTAAAATGAAGTTTAGATAAATATCTGCAAAAATTTTTGTAGAAGGAATTAAAATGAAACAGTTAAGTCACAAATCCATATCTAAATCTGGCTGTGAAAAATAGGTTATAAAATATAGGTCTCAACTCCATGAAAACTTTATAACAATATTGTGAAATGTAAAAGTGCCCAGGAAATAGATCCATATTAACCACATTACTAACTTCAACACTCAGGCTCATTGATACCATGGCCTAAGTTGTAAGTACATGTGACATCAAACCTTATAGGTAGATAGAAGGTCATCCATGGCTGTGGTTCTCAACCCATTAGAATAACCTAGGGGATTTTATAAACTTATTAATGCTCAGTCCTCTCCATATTCTGTCCCCTCTATATCTAGATATTTTGATATGTGTTTAATGGGTCCTTCCATAAGTATTTCTTTCAAAATTTCTTGGTAATTACACAGGTATCCACATCTGTGAGCTGTTGGTGTGGTCTAAATTTATTATAGTAGGAGTTAATGGCACTGTCAACCCCATTGGATAATTTATATACAGTTCCTCAGAAAACATTTTTTCATTTATTCATATACTAAATAAACAGCCTTTCAGCCAGGCTAAGAATGAAAGGAGAGTAAAGTAAATCTCTCCTGGATGAGAGAGATAAAGACATGAGCAATTAACTGTAAGACAGTATGAATATACATAGCAAAGAGATGAAGTTGGAAAAGTAGAAAGGTACAAATTATAACATGAAAGGACACACATCTTGAAATGGTGCTTTGGATCAGAATATTGGAAACATCCTAGAATAGGGGGGTGTCTGAGATCAGCTTGGAAAGAAGCTCCTATATCCTAAAAATTGTTACCCTGGAACAAGTATAGTGATATTTGAGGCACTTTTCCACTCCTTTTTTTTTTTTTTTTTTTCAACACATAGACATATAGGAGCAGTCTTTAATTACTCTTTGGCATGAACTATGTGTTCTTTAAACATTTCAGAATATCCAAATTTGAAATTCCCTTCTCAGTCCATGTCTCAAGAGAGGATACAATCCTTGTCATCATCTGAAAAGACCTAGAAGTGGAGGCTGAAGATTACATGGGTATGCAATAGGTAATTTCAAATAGGAAATTTTGCACTTTGGATAATCAGAGCCTCAGAACAGATTGTTTGAACTGCTAAATTTTACAAAGGAAAAAGATTTAATGAGTAATTTATTAATAGAGTTTATTTTAAGAGCTTTAGACACTAATTTAAAGCCCATATCTCAGAATCTATTTATATATGTGTTTTAATTATAGTTATTACTATTAAATATATTATTATTATACTATAGCTAATGCTTATCTGGTGCTTCCTGCATGCTTTTATTTTATAACATTATTAACTGATTAAGCAAGTTATACACAGTAAATAAAATTTAGAAATGTTATGTATTTATGAGATTATTTCAGTCACTGGGGTGAAATTACAGTGGGTACCAGGAAGTTATAAGTAAAACACACATATGTCATTTTGTTAATGCTGGCTTAAAAATAGCCCTAGAAATAGGCCACATTCTGTGTTCAAATGAGGTCATGGTCTCAATTCAAGCTTCTGTAAAACATATTTTTAGTCTTTGGCATCCCTTGTTTGTATGTGTGTGTGTGTGTAAAAAAGTGCATGTGAATAGCAGAGATCTGATAAGATTATGCAGGCATATGGCAAGAAGCTGGGTTTCTTGGCATGTTTCGGCAGAATGATTTTAGTGATTTTTGAGTTATAAGTGAGCAAAAAAAGAATACTTTTTAACTTTGTAAAACATTTGGATTTTCATAACTCTATATAATCCAAAATAACAGCATTTATAAACTTTATACTTGGCAACCTTAACATTCTTATTTCAAACTCAAAGCGCTCATGTTGTGAAGTCTATGGAAATGTAATCATCTGCAGTCTATTTCCAATGCATGCAGAAGACGAGTTTAGTTTCAGATCATATTTAACTAAATAATTAAAGTTCTTGCAGATACTCTCATTTGTTTAGCAGTATTAGCTAAAATGAGATATGAGCTAAGGATTTCTAAATTAATATACTCATTAATTTACTCATGATAGTTTGATAATATCACTTCAGAAAATATTCATTTGAATGAAGTTCCCTAATGTTTTGCAATTCAAGTCAGTTTTGGGGAGTCATAGTAAGAAAATTATTGGTGATAAGCTCCTTGTTACTCTGATGTTGATACAAGCATGATATGTTGTTTAGACATATAATGACCAGAGCAGATAAGCTTTTAAAAGCACATTCACAGTGGTTTCTGAAAAGGAAAACATATGATTTTTTTTTTAAATCATAAGGATCCATTCTAAAGCATGGAGATTACATATATAATTTTATATATATATAAAATATATATAATTATAGTTCCTTTAGAGTATAAAAGGCATTACACTTTTACACTGTGCTGGGAAGGTAAAATTCATATGGCTACTATGGGAAATAGTAGGAGGTTGTTGGAAAAATTAAAAATAGAACTCCCATATGATCCAGTAATCCCACATCTGGGCATTTATCTGAAGGAAATGAAAACACTAATTCAAACAGAAATCTGCACCCCCATGTTCACTGTAGGATTATTAAAAGTATCTAGGACACGGAAACAACCTAATTCCACTGAAGGATGAATGGATAAAGAAACCATGGAAAACATATACAGCTGACCCTTGAACATAGTGGAAGTTAGAGACATTAACCCATCCATCAGTGGAAAACTCGAGTATAATTTACAGCAGGCCCTTGATATTTGAGCTTCCTCCATATAAATGGGTGGTGGTTCCACATCTGTGAATCCAACTTATTGAGAATTAAGTAGTAGGTACTACTGAGAAAAATCTACGTATACGTGGACTTGCACAATTCAAACCCATGCTAAAGTTCAACTGTGTGTGTGTATATATATGTACATATTTACTCATACAATCACATACCATGAAATATTATTCATCCAAAGAAAGGAAGGAAGCCTTGCCATATTGTCACAACATAGATGGACCTTACAGAAAATGATGAATACCATATGACCTCATTTATATGTGGAATCTAGCAAAGAAAGCAAGAACCAAATTCATATATACAGAGAACAGATTGGTGGTTGTAGGGGTTGGGGATGGGTAAAATGGATGATCAGGATCAAAAGACACAGACTTCCAGTTATAATGTAAATAAGTCCTGAGGATATAATCTACAGCATGATGACTATAATTAATAAGCTGAACTGTATTTTTAAAAGATCCTATGAGGGTAGACCTTAAAAGATCTCATCACAAGAAAAAAGAATGGTAACTAAGTATGGTGATAGATGTTAATTAGACTTATTGGGATGATCATTTCACAATATACACAAACACAGAACAGACATTACAGGGTCAAACCTCATTATCACAGGCACAAAGTTACTCCTCAAAAACTATTGTTAAGAGTGGTTCTCAATTATAAATGTGCTTTGAAAGCTTTACCACACAGAAATTTTGACCTTGTTATAATACAGTCTGGCTCACATACAGATGGCAGTAATCACTTGATTATCACTCCCGCAAAAGGGAAACGAGAGAGATTTCTCTCGTCATAACTATAATGTGAGTACGAATGGAGAATCTTAAACACAATTGGATGACATATGGGATGTTTGTCTTCATTCCCCTTAACTAATTTCTACAAAATGTTGTATGTGTCTATTTTACCAAGATGAAGGATGTATATAACTCTTGCGACATATTCTAGTTCATTATTTTACGGGAAAAATTCAAGAAGTAATATTTTTTAATTTGTAATTAAAAAGGAAAGAAAAATTCTTGTGCTTATGTTTGTATATATATCTGTACAAGTATGCAAAATATATATACACATATACACTTATATATATACACATGCAATGTGTCTATAGTTAGGTCAGCTATTCAATCTTATATCTTTTTAAACTATCAATATGGAAAATTTATATAAAAACTTTCAAATTTTTACTCTGTTGGAATATTATACATGGTTATTCACTCTCATGCTTAAGAAATAATTAGTATTTATCACAGGTCTATCAGTTTCTAACACTTATGGCAGGTCTGAATCCAGTGAAAGTTGCCTAAAGCATGACCAGCTCTGAGATCAAATACTGGAAATAAAGGTTTGAATTTCATTATTCTAACTGTGTCATATTACTTGATAGTATCATTCAACAAATGACTTTATTTACAACAATCTAAAGTCTATAAAGCACTCACTAGTTGGAGCTGGAAAGGTTTTCAAAACATTATTTCACATTTTACCATAGAAATAAAACTTTTACATATAGGGAGCCATTTAGGTTCAGTTTGTGTTAGGAAAAAATATCCCTTCTCTAAATTGACAGTTTTGAAGTTGAGGTTTTGTGAGAGAGAATTGCCCTTTATGGCAATCCTGTGTTTAAAGCATTGGAGGTACGCTAATTAGCCTCCTGTCCAGGCTATTGATGGAAAGAATACAAAATGCATGCTAGTATTCATGATGGTGCAATTTGAAGCTGATGAAGTCAATGCAAATGTCATGTATGGGATTTTTCAGAGAGAGGGGAGGGGATGGGATAGTAACAGAGTGTTCCTCTATGAAAGGAGTGTTTGTGCAGGCTGTTCAAATGAACTGCTTGTTGTTCTGCTCAGCTGGCACAAATCCACAATGTTTAGACCTCACATGTTCTTAGAATCCCTTTGTCTGGGATACTATACTGTATTTTTAGCAGTTATGAAGATTCCTTATGTCCTTCAAGCGTTTAAAAACACAGTGGTGTTGTTATTTTTGTTACTAATCCACTCAAACAGTGTTAAGTCAAATTCCATTACACTTAAGGGCATGTGGAGATAGTGTAGACACTAGCATGAAATCAAAAGATATCTTTGGCACTGGACATTTTTTGGGTAGAAATGAAATGTTTGTGTTAATACAATGCTTGTAATCATTAGCCTCTTTTCTCTGTAATATCTTTTCAAACTATAATGTGCCAATACTTTACATTTCATAAGTGGTAAAATTTGAAAACTATTTTTTAAAATTAGAATTAAAAAAATTAAAGTTTGTCTGTTTTACTCAGAAACAGATATCAAGAAAACTCTTACACAATCTTAATTTAGCTCCAGAGCAAGAGAGGCAATGGTTAAATTAGGAGAGAGAGAGAGAGAGAGAGTGTGTGTATGTGCATATCTGTACTTTTAGAACAAACGTGATGGTTATGGTTTAAAGGAAGAAAAAAAATGTATTCATTGTCTTCCCATTATGTAAGTAAGCTGATTTTGAAGTGAATATGAGTATAGCATCTTTTCACTTAAAATGGTGATATTCCTGGATAGTTAAAAAAAAAAAAAAGTAAAAAAAAAAATCAGTACAAATCAAGGTCAAGAAAGATATTAAACCATACATATGCTTTATACATACAAACCAATTGATGCTTTTGAACTGTGGTGTTGGAGAAGACTCTTGAGAGTCCCTTGGACTGCAAGGAGATCCAACCAATCCATTCCGAAGGAGATCAGCCCTGGGATTTCCTTGGAAGGAATGATGCTAAAGCTGAAACTCTAGTACTTTGGCCACCTCATGTGAAGAACTGACTCATTGGAAAAGACTCTGCTGCTGGGAGGGATTGGGGGCAGGAGGAGAAGGGGACAACAGAGGATGAGATGGCTGGATGGCATCACTGACTTGATGGACATGAGTCTGAGTGAACTCCGGGAGATGGTGATGGACAGGGAGGCCTGGTGTGCTGTGATTCATGGGGTCGCAAAGAGTCGGACACGACTGAGAGACTGAACTGAACTGAAAACATTTTTAAGAAGCTAAATTTAAGCTTGTTATGAGAAAATTTTGAAAGCAATAGAAAATTTTTATCAGCTAAATCTCAGTCAATTATGAACTGTTAAGTTATTGAGCCAGATAAAATTGGGAAATGTATTAATTATTTCATCACTTTGAATTAAGCACATACTAAAATTACAAAAATACTTATATTTTAAAGGGCATAGACATAAAATTCTAAAGAAATTTTAATAGATCATTAATAACATATCAATCAGTAACAAAATAAATATCAATATGTGAAATATTTTCATTGGAAAAATATGCAAAAGTTATAAGCTATTTAAATTGCTGAATAGCATTGTATTGTAATGTATTGGTATAATAGTATAATTAAAGATCCAAATGTTTTTTAAGTTTAAACAAATATAGGGAAATGATGAACTGATATGCAAAACTGCAAAATGTCATTAAATTATTAAAATTAAATCTTTAATAGTATAACTCCTTAACTAAAGACATGCAAAATAGAAGAATAAAAACTACATAGTGATTCTTAAACTTCACTAGGCAATATACTTATCTGGAAGGCTTATTAAAACACATACCTTTGGGCTCTACCTCTAAGTCTCTGCTTCAGTGACTCTGGAGTCAAACTTGAGAATTTCTAGCAAGCTCTTGTAAGTGATATCAATGCTGCTGGTGTGAACTGCTGGACTAATAAATAAATAAGGAGATACTAACTTACATAATAGGTAAAATTACAAGGCCAAATTGCCATTATTTTTGAGAAAATGATCACATTTTAATTTTTACTTGTTTGCTAAATAGAGTGTGAAGCAAGCGAGATACAAACATTTAGAGATGTATTTACTCTTTGATACAATCATAGGCAGATTCTATAACTTTATGGTCCTTGCCAGATTTGAAAAATTCAGACAAGTGTCATCAAGTTTAATCTCTCATCTCCTGTGTAATTCAAGGCATGTCTTCTATAATTTTCTGCCTAGAAATGCTTGACTCTTGGCCCCAGAAACCCACATGCTAGAGGCAGAATGGTATGGTCTGCCTTTTCACTGCTCTTGTTCTTTCTTTTGAGCTCCTCTATCCTTCACTGGATTAGGGTAGGAATATGTGTCTCATTGGCTGCACTTCTAATTCTCCCTTATCTAGGTGAGCATTGATGTCACAAAATTCTGCAGACTACTTCTCATTGCAACATGGGTAAACCTACTGACAGGAGATTCCCAAAGATGGTGATTCCTCTGGCTTGCTCTATTCCAACCTTCTTCTGCTATCATTCTAGGCTTTTGTTCACTTGGCAGCCAGCCAGCCTTCCCAACTAGGCTCCTGCCACATGCTTCACATCTGATTCTTATGAGCTAAAATGGAACTGTGTCCGCATGCACTCTCAGGTTCTGCTTGCTGTTCAACCTTGCCTCTTCTTCTTGCCTAGGACTATCACTTCAGTTCTGTTCCCACCCCTGCTTAAATGAGCACATGTAGCTATGATAGTTGGATGGAGACGCAGACTTTCAGTAGAGGAACGAGGGCAACCCTTAATCTCTGAGTAATTTTGTTGGAAATAACCTTATTTGGTTAAAATGGAGGGTTCACCTCCTTCACTGTTGGTGGGAATGTAAAATGGTACAGGCACTCTGGAGAACAGTATGGAGGTTCCTTTAAAAGGTGAAAATAGAACTACCATATGGTCCAGCAATCCCACTCCTGGGCATATATCCAGAGAAAAACATCTGAAAGAATACATGCATCCCAATGTCCACAGCAGCACTGTTTATAATAACCAAGAAGTAATCTAAGTGTCCACTGACAGAAGAATGATAAGATGTGGTACAAATATACAATGGAATATTGCCTGCCAACTTGATGAAAGTCTTGATGAAATACTTGGTGAAAAGTCTTGATGAAAGCCTGGCCTCTGGATGAAACTGAAAGAGGAGAGTGAAAAATTTTGGCTTAAAGCTCTACATTCAGAAAACTAAAATCATGGCATTCAGTCCCATCACTTCATGGAAAATAGATGGGGAAACAATGGAAACTGTAAGAGATTTTATTTTGGGGGGGTTCCAAAAACACTGCAGATGATGACTGCAGCCATGAAATTAAAAGATGTTTGTTCCTTGGAAGAAAAGCTATGACCAACCTAAACAACATGTTAAAAAGCAGAGACATTACTTTGCCAAAAAAGGTCCATCTAGTCAAAGATATGTTTTCCCAGTAGTCATGTATAGATGTGAGAGTTGGACTATAAAGAAAGCTGAATGCTGGAAATTTGATAGTTTTGCACTGTGGTGTTGGAGAAGACTCTTGAAAGTCTCTTGGACTGCAAGGAGATCAAACCAGTCAATCCTAAAGGAAATCAGTCCTGAATATTCAATGGAAGGACTGATGCTGAAGCTGAAACTCCAATACTTTGACCACCTGGATGCAAAGAACTGACTCATTTGAAAAGACCCTGATGATGGGAAAGATTGAAGGTGGGAGGAGAAAGGAACAAGGATGAGATGGTTGGATGGCATCACCACCTTGATGGACATGAGTTTGAGCAAGCTTGGGGAGTTGGTGATGGACAGGAAAGCCTGGTGTGCTGCAGTCCATGGGGTCACAAAGAGTCAGAAACAATTGAGCGACTGAACTGAACTGAATTGCCTTGCCATTAAAAAGAATGAAATAATGCCATTTACAGCAACAGGGATGTACCTAGAGACTGTCATGCTGAGTGAAGGAAATCAGAGAGGAGGAGAAATATCCTCTGACATCTTTTACATGCAGAATCTAAAAAGAAATGATACAAATGAACTTATTTACAATACAGAAACAGATTAACAGACTTATGTGAGGAAGAATGAGGGAAAGGGAAGGTCAGGGAGCTTGGGACAGACATGTACACATTGCTTCATTTAAAATAGATAACCAATCAAGTTCTACTGTGTAACACAGGGAACTCTGCTCAATGTTATGTGGAAGCCTGAATGGGAAAGGAGTTTGGGGGAGAATGGATTCATGTATATGTCCCTTAGCTATCCACCTGAAACTGTCACAACATTGTTATTTGGTTATACTCCAATAAAAAAATAAAGTTTTTTTTAAAATGGAGGGTTCAGAAATTGGAGTAGGATAGGAGCATCAGGACCAGTTCCAACCCTCTTTTAAGTGCTTAGGGCAGTGTCAGGCCTCCGGCCGCTTGTTTTCATTGTTGTTGTTCAGGTGCTCAGTGTTGTCTCACTCTTTTGACCCCAAGGACAGCATTACACCAGTCTTCCCTGTCCTTCACCATCTCCCAGAGCTTACTGAACCTCATGTTCATTGTGTCAGTGATGCCACCCAACCATATTATACTCTGTTGTCCCCTTCTCCTGCCTTCTATCTTTCCCAGCATCACAATCTTTTCCAATGAGTGAGTTCTTTGCATCAGGTCGCCAAAATATCAGAGCTTCAGCTTCAACATCATTCCTTCTAATGAATATTCAGGGTTGATTTCCTTTAGTATTGACTCATTTGATCTCCTTACAGTCCAAGGGACTCTCAAGAGTCTTCTCCAGCACCACAATTTGAAAGCATCAAGTCTTTGCCTTCTTTATAGTGGTCCATCTCTCATATCCACACCTGTTACATTTTGCTTGCTGCTGCTGCTGCTGCTAAGTCACTTCAGTCATGTCCAACTCTGTGCGACCCCATAGATGGCAGCCCATCAGGCTCCACCATCCCTGGGATTCTCCAGGCAAGAACACTGGAGTGGGTTACCATTTCCTTCTCCAATGCATGAAAGTGAAAAGTGAAAGTGAAGTTGCTCAGTCGTGTCTGACTCTTAGCAACCCCATGGACTGCAGCCTACCAGGCTCCTCCATCCATGGGATTTTCCAGGCAAGAGTACTGGAGTGCCATTGCCTTATCAGTCCTCAGTTGTGGATTCCAGTACCAATATGGGGTAACAATGAAAGTGCAACTGAGTATCGTGTTGCATGACAAGAATTCAACCTCATAGCCACATTAAGAACAAAATTACAAAACTAATTTATCAGAAACTTTTGGTAGGAGGGATGGAAGATATGATAATGTTTTAAAATTAGTGTTATGATGAGGATGTAAAATTCAGGTGGAATCAAAAGGAAAATTCAATAATGGGAGTGATTTGTTTACATAATGGCAACAATGAGTAAATTTTCTCAGTAAAACAATCTGTGAGAAAGAAAGAGGCAAAATATTCAAAACAGACATTATGGAGGCAGCCTGGTGGTGATTGGTGTAGTCAATTTATAGACAGAAATGCCTAGCTCTAGGTAGAATTAAAATGTGGCTATTTTGTTTATAGTCAAAGCTATGGTTTTTTCCAGTAGTCACATACAGATATGAGAGTTGGACCATAAAAAAGGCTGAGAGCTTGCAAATTGTGGTGTTGAAGAAGACTCTTGAGAGTCCCTTGGACTGCAAGGAGGTCAAACCAGTAAACCCTAAATGAAATCAACCCTTATTATTCATTGGAAGGACTGATGCTGAAACTGAAGCTCCAATATTTTGGGCACCTGATACCTAGAGCCAACTCATTGGAAAAGACCCTGATGCTAGGAAAAATTGAAGGCAGGAGGAGAAGGGGATGACAGAGGACAAGATATCTGGATGGCATCACCAACTCAATGGACATTAGTTTGAGCAGACTCCAGGAGATGGTGAAGGATAGGGAAACCTGGCATGCTGCAGTATTTGTGGTCGCAAAGAGTTGGACATGATGAGTGACTAAACAACAGTTTGGTATATTAGGGCTTTCCTGATGGCTTAGATAGTAAAGAATCTGGCTGCAATGCAGGAGACCCACGTTTGATCCCTAGGTTGGGAAGATCCCCTGGAGAAGGGCATGGAAACCCACCCCAGTATTCTTCCCTGGAGAATTCCATAGACAATGAAGCCTGGCATGCTACAGTACATGGGGTCACAAAGAGTAGGACACGACTGAGCGACTAACACTTTCACTTTGGGTTACTGGTCTACTGCTGGTATTCTGAAGTTCCAGTTTTATTAGTTACAAACAAGATATGAGTTAAGTTACTAACTATTTAATTTTTTAATATGTAAAATTAAAATTAACCTTTCTATAGGACTGATGTGAAGATTAGATGGACAATATATGTGAAGAGCTATTGCCAATTTCAGTGTTGCACTATTAGTACAGTCCAGCAGGCCCTAAAGGAAATCAATTAAGACCACGTTTGAAATATTAGGTCTGAATTTTAAATTAATGAGGAATTTTCAGATACATAAAGAGCAAGGTTACCAAGTAGATTCAAAATGAGAATGTCTAAGAATCAACTTTGGGGGCGGGGGCAGTTGTTAAACTGCAGATATTTTCATGGCTAGGGTGAAACAAAAAAGGTAGATTAAATCCAAATTTATTTTGGATTCTTTTTTTAAATCACATGTTGAGAAGTGTGGGAGAGGGGTTGATGCTGGTTAGTGTATTATACTGAGAGAATAGAATAAAAAATATAAAATGGGATCAGAGATGAATTTTAGCATTAGCTGGAGATCCATTAAAACTCAAAAACTGAAGTGTACTCTCTCATATAGTTATTCTCCTGCACATTTGTTTAGAGATATTTTGACCTGTGCTCTCTTCTTTCATTGTCTGCTCTATTGTGCTCAGTAGTAAATAGAGAGGTATTTTAGCTATGGTTATTACATAGCCTGTATCTGCTATAGATACTTCATCTTGTTTTTTGTTACAGACTCTACTGAGGTGAAGAGGAACTAAAAAGCCTCTTGATGAAAGTAAAAGAGAAGAGTGAAAAAGTTGGCTTAAAGCTCAACATTCAGAAAATGAAGATCATGGCATCCAGTCCCATCACTTCATGGGAAATAGATGGGGAAACAGTGGAAACAGTGTCAGACTTTATTTTTTGGGGGGTTCCAAAATCACTGCAGATGGGGATTGCAGCCATGAAATTAAAAGACGCTTACTCCTTGGAAGAAAAGTTATGACCAACCTAGAAAGCATATTCAAAAGCAGAGACATTACTTTGCCGACTAAGGTCCATCTAGTCAAGGCTATGGTTTTTTCAGTAGTCATGTATGGATGTGAGAGTTGGACTGCGAAGAAGGCTGAGCACCAAAGAATTGATGCTTTTGAACTGTGGTGTTGGAGAAGACTCTTGAGAGTCCCTTGGACTGCAAGGAGATCCAACCAGTCCATTCTGAAGGAGATCAACCCTGGGATTTCTTTGGAAGGAATAATGCTAAAGCTGAAACTCCAGTACTTTGGCCACCTCATGAGAAGAGTTGACTCATTGGAAAAGACTTTGATGCGAGAGGGATTGGGGGCAGAAGGAGAAGGGAAAGACCAAGGATGAGATGGCTGGATGGCATCACTGACTCCATGGGCGTGGGTCTGAGTGAACTCTGGGAGTTGGTGATGGACAGGGAGGCCTGGCGTGCTGCGATTCATGGGGTCGCAAAGAGTCTGACACGACTGAGTGACTGAACTGAACTGAGGTAATATTTTCAGACAATGAATCAAGGCATATTTTAGTAATGGGAGAGAGAAAAACAAGAGAATTTTTTTAAATGTCCCAATCACCATCTTTTAAGAAAATAAATCTATTAATTGGAGCTAACTTATGGCATTCTAATTAAAGAGATTTAACAAAAGGCACTTCTACCAACTATGTAGAAGGATTATTACCACTGTTGGATATTTTGAGTTTTCAGAGTTAGAACAAGATTCTAAGTATTAACATACTCTAGATATTTCAGCCATGAAATTAAGGTGCTTTCTCCTTGGAAGAAAAGCTATGACAAATCTAGATAGTGTATTAAAAAGCTAGGCACATCATTTTGCCAATAAAGATCCATATTGTCAAACCTATGGTTTTTCTAGCAGTGACGTATGGATGTGAGAGTTGGACCATCAAGAAGACTGGGCACCAAAGAATTGATGCTTTCAAATTGTGGTGCTGGAGAAGACCCTTGAAAATCCCTTGGACTGCAAGGAGACCAGTCAGTCCTTTCAGGTTGGTCTTAAAAAAAAAATCAATACTGAATATTCATTCAGGAAAGACTCCAATATTTTGGCCACTTGATGTGAAGAGCTGATTCATTGGAAAAGACCCTGATGCTGGGAAAGACTGAAGGCAAAAGAAGAAGAAGGGCAGTAGAAAATGAGATAGATAGCATAATTGACTCAATGGACATAAATTTGAGCAATTTTCGGGAGAGAGTGGAGGACAGGGAGCATGGCAGGCTATAGACCATGGGGTCAGAAAGAGTTGAATATGACTTAGTGACTGAAAGACAATAGTAACTGCTCCTTATTTATTGTAGTCAGAATATTACTTTTAACACATTTCTGCCATAAATCATAAACGGTACAAATTAATTCATATGATAAATATGTAGGAATTAAATTGTATCCTGGAGGAAATCTGAGAGATCCCAAGAAACTGTTTCCCTATTGATCATATGCTATCTAGCTTAAGGTCACAAAAATGCCTGACAAAGTAATTGTAAGAACTGATAGTTACATGGTGGTTAACTATGTTTAGTAAGATATTGTGAAGGGTCTGAAATTTTATCCTACTTGCAAGCAGCCCGTTAGTCTGGTAGAGTTATATATCCATATACTGACAAAAGAACATGGGCCTCTGTGTCAGAGATAGTTTATTATTCACAGAAAAAAAGAGTAGCTATAGCAATGCCATGCACTGGTTCACCCAGTCCCATTTCTTGCAGGGAGACATTGTGAGGACCTGTCACTATAAGAGAAGAACTCTGAAGTTTAGTAGAAGATTCTGACCTTTATCAGAACTGTTTGTGACATTGACCTTCCCATCCTTCCTTCTAGAGAGACTGAGATTACTCATTACCCAGGGATGAAGCTAATTTCCTCCATGGGAGAGTAGGATGCTATCTTTAAGGTTATTACCCCATAATGTAAGCAAATGTTTCAAGTAAGAGGAAGTAGAAGACGTCATCTTCAATATCCTAGGATGATTCTAAATATCTCCAGAGGGATATACGCTTTGCAACATCCAATTCCAGTTGCTATTCATACATGCCCTTTGCTCAGAAGTGAAGAGACCACACAGAAACATAAGGATCCATGGAGAATTATATTCTAAGATTGTGTAGCATAATTTTTATGCATGGTTTCTAATTTCAATTCCTATGATGGTAGGTTTTTTATTTTGTAGGTAAAGAGCAAATAAAATTTAAGTAGCTGTCAAGATAGATTAAAACAGCCCTCATTTCAGCTTTATTTTCTGTGTTCTTTCAGAGCATCAGTAGCTGTCATGGGCTGAATTTCTCCCCATAAAGTTCAAATGTTAAAGTTCTAAACCCCAGTACCTCAGAAGCAACCAGATTTAGAGAGAAGACTTTTAAAGAGGTGATTAAGCAAGAAAGAGTCCTTTCAGGTTGGTCTTAATCCAGTCTGACTGGGGTCCTTAAAGAAAGGGGAGATTAGGATACACAGACACAAGGATGCATCCACAGAGAGAGAAGACCAGATGGAGACACGTCAAGAAGGTGGCATTCTGCAAGATGCAGAGAGAGGCCACAGGAGAAACCAACCCTGCCACTACCTTGATCTTGGACTCCCAGCTTCCAGAACTCTGAGAACATAATTTCTATTGTGTGAGCCACAGAATCTATGGTATTTTCAAACATGCCTAGAAAAAATAATATACTACCCTAGCCTCAGATAGCTTGTGCTTCAGACTCAAATAGCCAGGTATTCAGAGATGTAATGCTGGATGTATTATACAAAAAAAAAAAAATGGTTACACTGCGAAGAACTTTGATAGGTACAATTCAAGCAGGTCACTACATTCAAGATTAGGTTTTATGCCTTGATATTCTACAACATCAAACATTCTCAGAGCCTGGGGGTATTTAGACTGGAGACCATGCCCTTAATAAAGAATATACTGATAATTATGAACTAGCAATAAGTAGAAAGATGGAGACTACTAAGGGAAGTATGGACTTCTCAGGTGGTGCTAGTGATAAAGAGCCCTCCTGCTAACGCATGAGCATTCAAGCCCTGGATCAGGAAGATCCCCTGGAGGAGGGCATGGAAACCCACTCCAATATTTTTGCCTGGAGTATACTATGGACAGAGGACCCTGGTGGGCTACTGTCTGTAGGGTTGCAAAGAGTTGGATATGATTGAGGGACTAACACACACACAATATTACTAAGGCTCAGCTTCTTCAACTATAGAGCATTTTTGCTTGGGCTACTCCCATACCCGCTCCTGCCATCTCAGTCAGCATGGTGGTTCTTCCAGGGCAGCATTGACTGTGAAAACAAGAAGCTTCCATGGAAGAAGAAGCTGACTGTTTCAGTGTGGAAAGTCCAACCTCAATGATAATATAAAAATTGGAGCAAACACAACTGGAATCAAATACAGAAAGCTTGCAGCTCTATTGGCTTAAGGTCACAATTGGAATTGTGGTTAGTCCACCGGGCAACCAAAACTTTTAGCAAAGTGATCCTAGAAATAAGAGCCAAGGACTCTCCCATATTTCTGCTGGGGAGCTATGTGTACTTGGAGAGGAGACCCAAAAGGGCCCAAGACCTCCAAGCAACTATGGCTGAATGGAATGCTCTGAGCTGCACATGGTGTCTGAAGGAACTTTAGTAGAAACATGTGCAAACTACCTGGACTTTGGAAATACCCTCCAATCTGGTACAATCATTGCTGAAGAGTGTGGAACCTTTACTGGTTTTCAGTTCAGTTGCTCAGTCGTGTCCAACTCTTTGCGACCCCATGAATTGCAGCATGCCAGGCCTCCCTGTCTATCACCAACTCTCGGAGTTCACTCAGACTCAAGTCCATCAAGTCAGTGATGCCATCCAGCCATCTCATCCTCTGGCGTCCCCTTCTTCTCCTGCCCTCAGTCCCTCCCAGCATCAGAGTCTTTTCCAATGAGTCAACTCTTCGCATGAGGTGCCCAAAGTACTGGAGTTTCAGCTTTAGCATCATTCCTTCCAAAGAAATCCCAGGGCTGATCTCCTTCAGAATGGACAGGTTGGATCTCCTTGCAGTCCAAGGGACTCTCAAGAGTCTTCTCCAACACCACAGTTCAAAAGCATCAATTCTTTGGCTCTCAGCTTTCTTCACAGTCCAACTCTCACGTTCATACATGACCACTGGAAAAACCATAGCCTTGACTAGTTGGACCATAGTCGGCAAAGTAATGGCTCTGCTTTTGAATATGCTATCTAGGTTGGTCCTAACTTTTCTTCCAAGGTAAGCATCTTTTAATTTCATGGCTGCAGTCACCATCTGCAGTGATTTTGGAGCCCCCAAAAATAAAATCTGACACTGTTTCCACTGTTTCCCCATCTATTTCCCATGAAGTGATGGGACCAGATTGGGTTTGAACAAACTTCACCAATCATTGGCTATCTGGCAAGCTGTGCAGACACATGTAGCATCGTTAGGAATCAAGGGCAAAACCAACAAGCAAAAAACAGACAGAATAAAAGTGAGTGAAGCATCATTGAATGATCACACAAAGGAGAGGAAAGGAGTCCACAGATTAAGTCCAGGAAAGTTATAGCATAAAGCAAATCAAAGCAAAATATCAAAGATAAGCAATGATAAGAAAGTGTTGCTCAGTTAAGAAAATCAGAACCCAGAAATGCTACAACACCCTGTGTTGTGAGAAAGGTACAATCTACAAATTAAAAAAAAAATGAATCATGTAAAGAAATAAGAGAGTGAATTTTGCTCAGTAAAACTATTAGATGATAGAAACTGTCTCCAATGGACCTACATATTAGATTTTGCAGACAATGATTTCAAAATGACCACTGTATCAATGTTCAAAGAATCAAAGGAAACAATGCTTAAATAATTATATAAGATATGAAAATGTCTCACTAAAAAGGTAATATCAGTAAGAAATAAAAATTCTAAAAATATACCAAATGGAAATTCTAGTGTGAAAATTTTAAATCTGAAATAAGACATTTTCTAGATGGCCTGAATAGAAGGATTGAGTTAGCAGAAGAAAACTAAATCAGAGAACATGAATATGGATCAACAGAAATACATAATCTGAAGAAAACAAAGGGAAAACAAAGGATAAACAGAACCTCAGAGACCTTTAGGACAATATCAGGCACACTGACATAGATGTATTAGGAAGCCCTGGAGCCGAGCAAAGAGAGAAAGGGCAGGAAAAGAAAAGATAATGGCACACAACTCCCCAAATTTGATTCTTAAAAATGACACCAAAGAAGTTTAAAAGCAAAGAGATCCACACACAGATATAAAATAGACAAACTGTTGAAAGCCAAAACAAAAGAAAGTTCTTGAAAGGAGCAACAGAAAAACAATTCATCACAAACAAGACAAAAAGATTAATATCTTAGTTCTCATGAAAATCACCCGAACCTATAAGTTTATGGATGGTATGTTCAAAATGCTAAATATATATGTATCTATTTAATGATATATAGGTACTATTCTTTAAAAATAGAGAAATGAAAGCATTCCTGGATAAACAAAAACTGTGATAAATCATTGCTAGTATACCTGCCCTTCAAGATATGGTAAAGGGAATTGTAAGCTGAAAGAAAATGTTACCAGATGTTAACACAAATATGAAGAAAGCAAGATCACTGGAAGTGATAGTTATGTGGGTAAATGCAAATTGTTTTTCAAATGTACCTCTTTTCCCTTCTCAATTTCTTTAAAGGATGCATGCTTCTATATAGCAATAATTATACTACTGTGCTTTTCATATTATCATATATAATATACAAATACATAATATATATGAAATTATAGCAAAGAAGAGAGAGAAGGATGGAATTATATTACAGAAAAATTGCTGTGGTTGTCACTCAGTCACCTAGTTATATCCAACTCTTTGTGACACCATGGACTGCAACTATATTTAACCGGAATTAAACATGCATTAATTGTTGGGATATAATTCCTCATGGGTTTCTCTCATTTCTATATACCTTGTCAGCAGAGACATTTTTGCTTTTTGCTAGACTGTCCTTTCAAGAATATTTGTATAGTGAGCAGCCACACAGGACAGAGATACTGTCTTCTCACTGGAGCAAAACATAGGCAAACTTGCTGTCCTTGTATGAGATTCAGGTAAGCTAAACCTCAGGGTCACTTTCTGTCATGAAACTCATTTTGTGGGCATGTGCCACCCTGACCATTTGCAATTTGCCCTTGTAGGAATTAGATCCAGGGCATAAACATGATAGTCTTTTGGCTTCCAATACTGTGTGGATAATAAAGTCCTTTGCTTGCAGACACAGTATCAGTATCTGCTTTCTGTCAGTGTTCGTGAGAATGTTGCAATCTGTTTTTGAAATTAGGGTAAAATCTCAAAGTTTCTATAGTTCTTCAAATTTATTGGAAGTAGTCAATAGACTGTGAGAAATTAAAATCTATGTTGTAATTCTAGAGCAACCAAGAAAAAATTGAAATATATAGTTAAAAAATCACTGTGGAATTAAAATGGACACAAACAATAGTTTACACAAAATTTGGGAGGAAGAAGCAACAGAGAAAGAAATACATAAGAAAATATTTAAAAATGAATGAGCTGACAAAATTCAAGCATAATGATCACTATATTAAATGAATTTTGACTAATCATCCAACCAAAATGCAAGATGAAAATGCAACATTCAATGCATGTTGTCTACAAAAAGTACACTTAGATCAAAGATATCAATGCCAAATTCTCAGTAATTACTAAAACAACTGTATTTAAAGAATCAGCATGAATACAGAAGACTTACCAGCTCAACTCTCACCTGTAGAATACAGTACACAGCAAACATATAATTTCTAGCTTTCCCCAGTGCACATGAAATATTTTTTAGGATGTGGCAACTACTACATCACAAAACAAGACTCAAATTCAAAAGGATTGAAGTAATTGAAAGTATGTTCTTCAAATATACTAGGATTAAATTAGAAACAACAACAACAAAACATGGTTAGGAAATCTTCAAATATTTGTAAGTGCAGCACAATTTAAAACCTACAGCTGAAAGAATAACAACAGGAAAATTAGAAAATATTTTGAGGTGAATGGAAATAAAATCAACACATATAAATTAGCCCCAATTTAAAAAATAGAGAAATCTTTATTCAAAAAAATAAATTCAATATTCTGAAAATAGCCAAAAAAGAAAAAAAAGCAGAAGAAATGAAATAATTAATATCTGAGAATTCAGAAAATCAATAAATAAAACTAATAGAAATAAAAGATGATTTTGATTAAAAAAATAAAAATTGACAATTTTTTGGCTAATCAAAATAAAAGAGAAGACAAAATCAGAAAATTTAGAAATCCATTAGTAATAAATCAACAGAAATTAAAAGTACTGAAAGAGAATATTATGAATAATTTCATGTCAATAAATTAAAAAATGTAATTAAATTGACAAATTAATGCAAAAGAGAGCAATTATAAAATTGACTCAGGAAGAAAACAGAAAATCTGAATTGACCCATTACTGGTTAAGAAATTGATTTAAGAATTTAATAAAAATATCTCATGAAGAAAGTTTCAGGCTCTTACAAATTGACCACGGAGTTTTATCAGATACTTAAAATATACATAATGATTTTAAACTCTCCAGAAACAAAAAAGTGGAAGCACTTTCCAACTCTTTCTAAGACTATCTTACCCAGATATTAAAATTAGGTGTAAGTAGCACAGTTCAGTTCAGTTCGGTCACTCAGTCATGTCCGACTTTTTGTGACCCCATGAATTGCAGCACGCCAGGCCTCCCTGTCCATCACCAACTCCCAGAGTTCACTCAGACTCACATCCATCGAGTCTGTGATGCCATCCAGCCACCTCATCCTCTGGCGTCCCCTTCTCCTCCTGCCCCCAATCCCTCCCAGCATCAGAGTCTTTTCCAATGAGTCAACTCTTCGCATGAGGTGGCCAAAGTACTGGAGTTTCAGCTTTAGCATCATTCCTTACAAAGAAATCCCAGGGCTGATCTCCTTCAGAATGGACTGGTTGGATCTCCTTGCAGTCCAAGGGACTCTCAAGAGTCTTCTCCAACACCACAGTTCAAAAGCATCAATTCTTCAGTGCTCAGTCTTCTTCACAGTCCAACTCTCACATCCATACATGACCACAGGAAAAACCATAGCCTTGACTAGTCGGACCGCAGTCGGCAAAGTAATGTCTCTGCTTTTGAATATGCTTTCTAGGTTGGTCATAACTTTTCTTCCAAGGAGTAAGTGCCTTTTAATTTCATGGCTGCAGTTACCATCTGCAGTGATTTTGGAGCCCCCAAAAATAAAGTCTGACACTGTTTCTACTGTTTCCCCATCTATTTCCCATGAAGTGATGGGAACTTGACTAGATGGACCTTAGTCGACAAAGTAATGTCTCTGCTTTTTAATATACTATCTAGGTTGGTCATAACTTTTCTTCCAAGGAGTAAGCATCTTTTAATTTCATGGCTGCAGTCACCATCTGTAATGATTTTGGAGCCCTGAAAAATAAAGTCTGACAATGTTTCTACTGTTTCCCCATCTATTTCCCATTAAGTGATGGGACCAGATGCTATGATCTTCATTTTCTGAATGTTGAGCTTTAAGCCAACATTTTCACTTTCCTCTTTCACTTTCATCAAGAGGCTTTTTAGCTCCTCTTCACTTTCTGCCATAAGGGTGGTGTCATCTGCATATCTGAGATTATTGATATTTCTCCCGGCAATCTTGATTCCAGCTTGTGTTTCTTCCAGTCCAGCGTTTCTCATGATGTACTCTGCATAGAAGTTAAATGAGCAGGGTGACAATATACAGCCTTGACGTACTCCTTTTCCTATTTGGAACCAGTCTGTTGTTCCATGTCCAGTTCTAACTGTTGCTTCCGACCTGCATACAGATTTCTCAAGAGGCAGGTCAGATGGTCTGGTATTCCCATCTCTTTCAGAATTTCCCACAGTTTATTGTGATCCACACAGTCAAAGGCTTTGGCATAGTCAATAAAGCAGAAAGAGATGTTTTTTCTGGAACTCTCTTGCTTTTTAAATGATCCAGCGGATGTTGGCAATTTGATCTCTGGTTCATTTCCTTTGTTTGCCAGGTCAATCTGCTGTACTTTATTTTTGCTACACTGTTTTGATTTTGCTTATGGGTATATATGTATATGTGTATATTCCATTATTTTAATTATTATTTGCTTGATTTTGTAACTGCCATTTGTCAGGGGTTCATCTTTGGTTTCTTGTTTTGGGGTATTTGTTTTAATCTCACAATGCCATAACAAACCACATATGGAATCTTCATTCCTGACGAGAGATCAAGCCATGAGCCTTTGGAGTCAGAGCATTGACCTCAAGGCCCTAGACTACCAGAGAACTAACCCTGGGGAGTATCAAATAGTGAGAACTCACACAAAGGAAACCACTTGAATACAAGACCTGGCCTCACTCAACCACTAGTAGCACCCTGTGCAGGACAAACAAAACAAAAATATAAACCCAATCATTAGCATGCAGGATTACTACCACACTCAGGCTTGTCCATCAAGGGAAAACCAACCAACCAAACAAACAAAAACTCAGCACAATTATCACCCTATACAAAGCCTACACAATCACTGGACCAACCTTAGGAGAACAGAAACCAAAAGGAAGAAAGAATTCAACCTTAAATCCTGTGAAAAGGAGACCTCAAACACAGTAAGTTAAAAAAAAAAAAAAAAGAAAAGGCAGAGAAATACTACACAAATGAAGGAACAAGCTAGAAACACAGAAGTCCAAATTAAAGAGAGGAAATAGGTAAACTACCTGAAAAAGAATTCAGAATAATGATAGTAAAGGTGATCAAAAATCTTGAAAACAGAGTGGAAAAAAATGTAAGAATTAATTAACAAAGACCTAGAATTAAAGAATAAACATAGAGAGATGAACAACACAATTACTGAAATTAAAAATGTTCTAGAAGGAATCAATAGCAGAATATTTGAATCAGAAGGATGAATCAGTGAGCTGGAAGATAAAATGGTGGAAATAACTTCTGAAGAGCAGAATAAAGTAAAACGGATTAAAAGAACTGTGGATAGTCTCAGAAACCTCTGGGACAATACAAACACATCAACATTCAAATTATAGGGATCCCAGAAGAAGAAGAGAAAAAGAAAGGATATTATAAAATTTTAAAAGAGATTATAGTTGAAAATTTCCCCAACATGGAAAAGGAAATAGTCAATCAAGTTCAAGAGATGCAAAGAGTCCCATACAGGATAAACCAAGGAGAAACACACCAAGACACACACTAAGCAAACTAACAAAGACTAAACACAAGGAAAAAATATTAAAAGCAGCAAGGGAAAAGCAACAAGTAGCATACAAGGGAAACCCCATGTGTTTAACAGCTGATCTTTCAGCAGAAATGCTGCAGGCCAGGAGGGAATGGCAGGATATATTTAATGTATTGAAAGGGAAGAATCTACAACCAAGATTACTGTAAAGAGCAATCCTGTTTACAGTATTTTATAAAAATACTGTAATAAAAAGCTTTTCAGACAAGCAAAAGTTAAGAGAATTCAGTACCACCACACCATCTTTACAACAAGTGTTAAAGGGACTTAAATCGTCAAGAAATACAAGGGAAGAAAAAGAGCGACAAAATCAACCCCAAACAACTAAGCAAATGGCAATAGGAACATATATATCCATGCTGCTACTGCTGCTGCTGTTGCTGCTAAGTTGCTTCAGTCGTGTCCAACTCTGTGTGACCCCATAGGCGGCAGCCCACCAGGCTCCCCCATACCTGGGATTCTCCAGGCAAGAACACTGGATTGGGTTGCCATTTCCTTCTCCAATATATATCCATAATTACTTTAAATGTAAACAGATTAAATACTCCAACCAAAAGACACAGGCTGGCTGAAAGAATACAAAAACAAGACCTATATATATGCTGTCTACAAGAAACCACTTAAAGACACATATAGACTGAAAGTGAGAGGATGGAAAAAATGTATTCCATCAAATGGGAAGCAAAAGAAAGCTGGAGTAGCAATCCTCATATCAGACAAAATAGACCTTAAAATAGAGAAGATTACAAGAGATAAGGAAGGACACTACATAATGATCAAGGGATCATCCAAGAGGAAGACATAACAATTGTAAATATCTATGCACCCAAACTAGGAGCACCTCAAAACATAGACAAACACTAACAGACATAAAAGGAAATTTTGACAGTAACACAATAATAGTAGGAGACTTTAACATCCCATTCACACCCATGGACAGATCATCAAAATAGGAAATTAATAAGGAAACACAAGTCTTAAATGATACATTAGATGAGATGGATCTCACAGATATCTTCAGGACATTCCCTCCAAATGTGGAAGAATACACATTCTTTTCAAGTGCTCATGGAACGTTCTCCAGGATAGACCACATCTTGGGTCACAAATCAAACCTCAGTAAATTTAAGAAAATTGAAATTGTATCAGGCATCTTCTCTGACCACAAAGCTATGAGACTAGATATCAATTACAAAAAAAAAAAGTAAAAATACACAAACACATTGATATTAAGCACACATTGATATTAAGACATTGATATGTTTCTAAATAACCAACAGGATACTGAAGAAATCAAATGGGAAATCAAAAAATTTCTATGAAAATCCGACAACTCAAAACCTATGGGATGCAGCAAAAGCAGTTCTCAGAAGGAAGTTTATAGGAATACAATCCTATCTCAAGAAAGAAGAAAACATCAAATAGACAACCTTACTTTACACCTAATACACCTGGAAAAAGAACAATAACAACAAAATAATCGCACAATTAGCAGAAGGAAAGAAATCATAAAAATCAGAGCAGAAATACATGAAAAAGAAATGAAAGAAACAACAGTAAAGATTAATAAAGCTAAAAGCTGGTTGAGAAAATAAACAAAATTGACAAAACTCTAGCCAGACTCATCAAGAAAAAAAGAAGAATGAAATCACACAAAATTCAAAATGAAAAAGGAGAGGTTACAACAGATAATGCAGAAATACAATGGATTATAAAAAACTATTATGAATAACTATATGGCAATAAAATGGATAACCTGGAAGAAATGGACAGATTCATACAAAAGTTCAATCTTCGAAGATTGAACCAGAAGAACTGGAAATTATGGAAAACCCAATTACAAGCACTGAAATTGAAGCTGTCATTATAAATCTCCCCAAAAAACAAAAGACCACGACCAGATGGCTTTACAGGAGAATTCTATCAAACATTTAGAGTAGAGCTTATGCCTATCCTTCTAAGTCTTTCAAAAAACTGCAGAGGAAGGAACACTTCCAAACTCATTCTATGAGGCCATCATCACCCTGATACCAAAACCAGACAAAGACAACACACAAAAAAGAAAAACACAGACCAGTATCACTGATGAACATAGATGCAAAAATCCTCAACAAAATTTTAGCAAACAGAATTAGGCAACACATCAAATAGCTCATGCACCATGATCAAGTTGGCTTTATTCCAGGAATGCAAGGATTCTTCAAAATATGGAAATCAAACAGTGTGATACACCATTTTAAAAAATTGAAAGATAAAAACCATATGATAATCTCAATAGATGCAAAAAAAGCCTTTGACAAAATTCAGCACCCATTTATGGTATAAAGACTTCCAAAAATGGGCTTGGAAGAAACCTATCTCAACATAGTAAAGGCCATATATGATAAGCCTACAGCAAACATTATTTTCAACGGTGGAAAACTGAAAGCATTCCCCCTAAGGTCAGGAACAAAATAAGGGTGTCCACTTTTCATGACTATTATTCAACATAGTTCTGGAAGTCCTAGCTACAGCAATCAGAGAAGAAAGGGAAATAAAAATAATTCAGATCAGAAAAGAAGTAAAGCTCTCACTGTTTGTTGATGACATGATACTGTACATAGAAAACCATAAAGGTACTATCAGAAAATTACTAGAGCTAATCAGTGAATTTAGCAACGTTGTAGGACACAAAATCAATACACAGAAATCATTTGCATTTCTATATACTGCCAATGAAAAATCAGAAAGAGAAATTAAGAAATCAACCTCATTCGCCATTGCAACAAAAAGATTTAAATATCTGGAAATAAACTTACCTAATGACACAAAAGAACTGTACACAGAAAATTTAAGGCACTGATGAAAGAAATCAAAGATGACATAAACAGATGGAGAGATATTCCACGTTCCTGGGTAGGAAGAATCAATATTGTGAAAAGTCTATACTACCAAATGCAATCTACAGATTCAGTGTAATCCCTATCAAATTTCCAATGGCATTTTTCACATAGCTAGAACAAAATGTTTCACAATTCATATGGAAACACAAAAGGCCCCAAATAGCCAAAGCAGTCTTGACAAAGAAGAATGGACTTGGAGGAATTAACCTTCCTGACTTCAGATTGTACTACAAAGCTATAGTCATCAAGACAGTATGATACTGGTACAAAAACAGAAATATAGACCAATGGAGCAAGATAGAAAGCCCAGAAATAAACCTATGCACCTATGGGTACTTTATTTTTGACAAAGTAAGCAAGAATATACAATGGGGCAAAGACAGTCTCTTCAATGAACAGTGCTGGGAAAATTGGACAGCTACTTATAAAATAATGAAATTAGAACACTTCCTATCACCATACACAAAGATAAACTCAAAATGGATTAAAGATCTAAATGTAAGACCATAAACTATAAAACTCTTAGAGGAAAACATAGCCAGAACAGTCAATGACATAAATCAAAGCAAGATCTTCTATGACCCATCTACTAGAGTAATGCAAATAAAAGCAAAAATAAGCAAGTGGGACCTGATTAAACTTAAAAGCTTTTGCACAGCAAAGGAGACTATAAACAAAGTGAAAAGACAACCCCCAGAATGTGAGAAAATAATAGGAAATGAAACAACTGACAAAGGATTAATTTCTAAAATATACAACTCAATACCAGAAAAATAAGCAACCCAATCAAAAAGTGGGGAAAAGAACTAAAGAGACATTTCTCCAAAGAAGACATACAGATGGCTAACAAACACATGAAAAGATGCTCAGCATTGCTTATTATCAGGGAAATGCAAATCAAAACTACAATGAGCTATCACCTCACACCAGTCAGAATGGCTATCATCAAAAAGTCTACACACAATAAATGCGGAGAGGGTGTGGAGAAAAAGGAATGCTCTTGCACTGTTGGTGGGAATATAAATTGATACAGCCACTATGAAAGACAGTATGGAGATTCCTTTAAAAACTAAGAATAAAATCACCATATGACCTAGCAATCCCACTCTTAGGCATATACCCTGAGGAAAATAAAATTGAAAAAGCTTCATGTATCCCTTTGTTCATTACAGCACTATTTACAGTAGCTAGAACATGGAATCAACCTAGATGTCCATGAACAGATGAATGGATAAAGAAGTTGTGATATGTGTACACAATGGAGTATTACTCAGCCATAAAAAGAACACATTTGAGTCAGTTCTAATGAAGTAGATGAACCTAGAACCTATTATACAGACTCAAGTAAGTCAGAAAGAGAAAGATAAATATAATATTCTAATACATATATATGGAATCTAGAAAAATGGTACTGAAGAATTTATTTACAGGGTAGCAATGGAGAAATAGACATAGAGAATAGGCTTATGGACATGGGGAGAGGGGAGGAGAGGGTGAGATGTATGGAAAGAGTAACATGGAAACTTACACTACCGTATGTAAACTAGAAAGCCACCAGGAATTTGCTGTATGGCTCAGGAAACTCAAACAGGGGCTCTGTATCAGACTAAAGGGATGGGCAGGGAGATGGGAGGCACTTTCAAAAATGAGGGGATATATGTATACCTATGGCTGATTTATGTTGAAGTTTGACAGAAAACAACCAAATTCTGTAAGGCAATCATTTTTCAATTTAAAAATAAATAAATTTAAAAAATCAGTTTAATCAAAGAAATGAGAAAACATAGAAACAAAGGAAAACAGTCAAAGGAGATCAATTAATAATTTTTAGTCATTAAGCATAGTCAAGGACTTTTAGTTCATCCTCAAGGCATGGCACCCCACTCCAGTACTCTTGCCTGGAAAATCCCATGGATGGAGGAGCCTGGTGAGCTGCAGCCCATGGGGTCGCTAAGAGTCCGACATGACTGAGTGACTTCACTTTCACTTTTCATTTGATGCATTGGAGAAGGAAATGGCAACCCACTCCAGTGTTCTTGCCTGGAGAATCCCAGGGACCGGGAGCCCGGTAGGCTGCCCTCTATGGGGTCGTATAGAATCGGACATGACTGAAGCGACTTAGCAGCAGCAGCAGCAGCAGCAAGGGCTATAGATAATATTGAGCCATGTCTTGTAAGCTATGTTATACAGACTGAAACCCTACCAGGTGAAAGAATTTAACCACGTGATGACCAGACTGTTCACTTCAGTTCAGTCGCTCAGCCCTGTCCGACTCTTTGCGACCCTATGAATCGCAGCACTCCAGGCCTCAGTGTCCATCACCAACTCCCGGAGTTCATCCAGACCCACGCCCGTGGAGCCATTGACGCCATCCAGCCATCTCATCCTCGGTCGTCCCCTTCTCTTGCCCCCAGTCCCTCCCAGCATCACAGTCTTTTCCAATGAGTCAACTCTTCGCATGAGGTGGCCAAAGTACTGGAGCTTCAGCTTCAGCATCATTCCTTCCAAAGAAGTCCCAGGGCCGATCTCCTTCAGAATGGACTGGTTGGATCTCCTTGCAGTCCAAGGGACTCTCAAGAGTCTTCTCCAACACCACAGTTCAATAGCATCAATTCTTTAGTGCTCAGCTTTCTTCACAGTCCAACTCTCACATCCATACATGACCACAGGAAAGACCATAGCCTTGACTAGACGGACCTTAGTCAGCAAAGTAATGTCTCTGCTTTTGAATATACTATCTAGGTTGGTCATAACTTTTCTTCCAAGGAGTAAGTGTCTTTTAATTTCATGGCTGCAATCAACATATACAGTGATTTTGGAGCCCCCCAAAATAAAGTCTGACACTGTTTCCACTGTTTCCCCATCTATTTCGCATGAAGTGATGGGAGTGGATGCCATGATCTTCATTTTCTGAATGTTGAGCTTTAAGCCAACTTTTTCACTCTCCTCTTTCACTTTCATCAAGAGGCTCTTTAGTTCCTCTTCCTTTTCTGCCATAAGAGTGGTGTCATCTTCATACCTGAGGTTATTGATATTTCTCCCAGCAATCTTGATTCCAGCTTGTGTTTCTTCCAGTCCAGCATTTCTCATGATGTACTNATTTTCTGAATATTGAGCTTTAAGCCAACTTTTTCACTCTCCTCTTTCACTTTCATCAAGAGGCTCTTTAGTTCCTCTTCCTTTTCTGCCATAAGAGTGGTGTCATCTTCATACCTGAGGTTATTGATATTTCTCCCAGCAATCTTGATTCCAGCTTGTGTTTCTTCCAGTCCAGCATTTCTCATGATGTACTCTGCATAGAAGTTAAATAAGCAGGGTGACAATATACAGCCTTGACGTACTC
Organism: Aepyceros melampus; assembly: GCA_006408695.1. NCBI lineage: Eukaryota > Metazoa > Chordata > Mammalia > Artiodactyla > Bovidae > Aepyceros > Aepyceros melampus. The sequence goes on along the minus strand of SJXQ01008934.1, from coordinate 59,155 downwards.
CTTTTCCTATTTGGAACCAGTCTGTTGTTCCATGTCCAGTACTAACTGTTGCTTCCTGACCTGCATATAGGTTTCTCAAGAGGCAGGTCAGGTGGTCTGGTATTCCCATCTCTGTCAGAATTTTCCACAGTTTATTGTGATCCACACAGTCAAAGGCTGTGGCATAGTCAATAGGGAATCCTTATTTAGGTTTTTCCCCGACGAATTAATTTCCTTCTGCTACCCAGCTCTTCTCAGTTGCCCTGGACTTCTTTCCAGAATAGTCTGGAATAAATGCACACAAACCCATTGCTGATATGTGATACTAAATACAGGAGACTAAGAACAGGTAAGCCAGAGAATTTAAACAATGATAAACACTTTTGGCACTATGGTCATCTAAGGGTTCCTTTGCTTTTATCTGCATCTGTGCTGAATTATGTACTTTTTGCTGAATAAATAAATACTTTTTCCTTGTAATTCAGAAAAGTGAACTCCGTCACCTAAGTCCTCATTCATTTAAGCTCGATCAAGCTAAGCTAAATACTTTCTTCTGGCCTAAATACTTATAATACTCAGGCATGTAGGTTCTTATTTTCCCTTCAGAAACCTTAACTTTCAGTCAGATTTGGTCCAAGGGAAAAAAAATGAAAATAGGTCACGTTTAACTTTAGTGGTTATTCTTTTCCTTTCACTGATATTTGTTTCCTCATGTCTATTTCCACATTTCTCTTTTCCCCTTTAGTGAGCTAAATAATGTAAAAAGTGAACTGACACTTTTTTTTTTTTAGGATAGTAAGTCTGAGGAATACAGACATTTTATCCCAAGTTCCATTTTTATGCAAGCGGTACAAATCTCACATTTTCCATGGTCCGTGGTTTTGCTTTTAACTATGAGAAAATGTACTCCAACATATCCAACATATAGACTGGCCAATCTGACAGTCTTAAGATTGTATAGCCTGTCTCTTCTCAGTTCTGAGGGCTCAGTCATTCATTCCTCAGCAAGTGGGGGCATTCCAGGGCTGTTCATATCATACAGCACAAACTACATCTGATTATGTGATACAGTGTGAGTTCTGTTGATTAAATCAAGGTTCTCAACAGTTTACAGTAATTTTTCAATGGCTCACAGAAAGTTTTTTTTCTTGTAAATTCAAGATAAGTGATTTTTAAAAATTCCTAAATGGGTTGTGATTGTCCTCATACATTTTTTATTTCTTATTTTTCTGCCTTGAGAAATAATGGCAACCCCTTGCTCCTTTATTCTTAGAGCAGGCCTTTGGGCCTTTATTTCTCAATTACTCGTCTATCATTTGAGTGGCTGAATAGATTTCTTCACTGAATACAGACCTTCATATCTAGAGTAAAATTATTTTCCAGTGGAGCTCTGGGACTCTCTGGTGACCAATAGAATTTTCCCTGATTGATATTTTACAATATTATGATACATGATAAAAAACTATGAATATGATTGTATTTCTAGCTTTATCTACCTTCAGAGAATTTTTAAAGATTGCTTGTTTAACTCCTCTGGCAACCAACATCTATATTAAATTGTAAGATTCTAACACAAATAAAGGGACCAAAAGCAATGCTATCTTATAGAGATTTTGTAACCTTGAATATGGTTGACCTAGGTTTGGGAGAAATATTAAAAATAGTTATTGAGAATCTACTCTCAAAACATTTTTTAAAACTTATTGTTACTATTTTACCCCATTTGCTTTATCATTTGTTATTTACTTTCATTGAATACCTACTCTTTTACCATGGCCAACTGCTTGTCATTTTTAATCTTCACCCCAACCATAGGTGACATCAATCATATTTTAATAATAAGGGAGCTAAGGCTTTAAGAGATAACGCAGACATTTTTATTTTTTGCCTTTTCTTCTCCTTAGAAGAATATCCTCATTTTCCTTTTGAGAACTCTTACTGTCCATCCATGTGCTCAGACTATTGGATCATTCTTTGGTCTAGACCTAGGTTTCTTCACAGTTTTGTGCCTCTTTTATTGTCATTGCTGGGAAAATTACAGTAAATATAAATTTCCATAAGTTGTAAGCACTTTAAAATGTACTTTGAAGTTGGTCACCAGATGATGCTTACTGTGAAATAATCTTCATCTGTTACTGCTCTCTGAGCTCTGCTCCTCTCTGCCAAGTGAAAACACTACCTCCATTCAGAATCTTGTTGAACAAGATTCACACCCCCTCCACAAAACTGTGAAGAACTTTGTCCTTGGGAAAAGTTAGCTTACATGTGATTTGATTACAATTCTTTAAGTTATTACTAAGACAATATGATTACTGTAGAATATACAAAGAAAAAAGAAAGAAAAGGAAAATCATCCATATTAATCTAGAATTATCCATGATTAACATTTTGGATTAGCTATAAATCACCTCTAGATGGCCATGGAAAAAATTTCATTTTGAGATGGTGGGAATTATAATTCCCACCCCACAGTGTTCCCAATAAAAACTTGAAGAAAATATAACCAACTCAGTCATAAATCATTGATAATTGAACAACTATTATCACTCCTTAGTTTTACACACCAGAACAGAGGTTTGACCAAGAGTATTTAAAATTGATTGTGTATGAGTGCTAAGTTGCTTCAGTCATGTCCAACTCTTTGTGACCCTATAGATCATAGTCTGCCAGCCTCCTCTGTTCATTGCATTCTCCAGGCAAGAATGCTGGAGTGGGTTACCATGCATTCCTCCAAGATATCTTCCTGACCCAGGGTTTGAACTCCATCTCTTAAGTCTCCTGCGTTGGCAGGCAGGTTCTTTACCACTAGTGCCACCTGGGAAGCCCTATAATTACCTGTAAGTAATTAAAAGACATTTATAAGAATTGATGTAACTTACTAGTTTCACTACAAATCCGTGGCAATTTTGCTTTGATTCAGAAAAGCTGATTTTCAGTGTCACAGTGTTTTGGGTTGGCAAAACTACAGTTTACACAGCGCTTAAACCTGATGAGGAAGGATGAAAAATCTGCAAAAACATGCTGAAAATGTTAGACTAATCTTTAGGGGAAAACAGGATTCCATCTGTAACTCTAGTTCAAGTTTCTACAGTTTTCCTTCTATCCCCAAACCATTTCTGTCAACCATCTTTCTAAATAAATTAATGATAAAGCTAGCAAGAATAGCAAGAGTTTTACTGAATGCTGATCTATTTTCATTCCTTCACTTGAATATCATGGGAAGTAAATCTGAGGTTATGAATATTAAATTTCATGGCCTGGTTAACACTCTTATCTCTGTGTCCTGTCCCCACATTTCTGGGCCAGGTTTGGAGCTCCCAGTAATGTCAAATGGTGCTTTGCCCTGAGGCAGGAAATGGATGGGTTTTAGGAACAGAATGAGGATTTGCCCAGTGGGAATGAGTAAAGGAAAAGCAAGTTAGCTTTTGTTAAAGAAGCAAAAAAAGTGTGTCTAGAAGTTGAAATAAAACTTTTTCAGATATCTTTGTTATTTGATATAGGAGCTGTGGCAACATTTGACTTTAGTGATTTAGAAGTTTTCATTCAATTGCCTTTTAGAAATAGTAGTATTTGTAAGCAGTGGTGTCCTGTGGCCTCGCTAGTCTTTTTTGAAACTCTTTTCTTATTAGAGATCATAAAAAACTTGGGATAGGAATTTAACAAAACACTGACTGTTTAAGAAATTAAGATTCCATCTTGGATGTTCTTATGGTGGAAAAGAGAAAAAAGTCACTGTGTACTTCAGCAATATGACCCTTAGAGAACTGGGAAATGACCAAAGATATGGAAAGGAACTTATTTTACATATCTCTAGAAAAGTTCTGTAAAAGAAAGGGCAGAGCCAGCTTTTGGCTGAATGTCTACCAAAACAAAAGCCAAAAAAGGCAAAGAAACCAATCATCTTGGAAAACCACAAAGATTAGTATCCTAGGCTTATTGTCCAACTTGTTTCCTATGGAATTTGCATGGGGATATATTGCGTTTCACCTCAGGCAAGTCAGTTGGTTTGGGAAGCCCTTGCTGGCCTGCCTGTTTCCAGGGAAAGGACAAAAGGCAGCATCCATTGGGCTGAACCATTTGAAATTGATGGCAATAAATAGTAGGCACCTTAGATATATTCAGTTCAGTTTAGTTCAGTGTCTCAGTTGTGTCCGACTCCATGAATTGCAGCACACCAGGCCTCCCTGTCCATCACCATCTCCCGGAGTTCACACAGACTCACAACCATCGAGTCAGTGATGCCATCCAGCCATCTCATCCTCGGTCGTCCCCTTCTCCTCCTGCCCCCAATCCCTCCCAGCATCAGGGTCTTTTCCAATGAGTCAACTCTTCGCATGAGGTGGCCAAAGTACTGAAGTTTCAGCCTTAGCATCATTCCTTCCAAAGAAATCCCAGGGCTGATCTCCTTCACAATGGACGGGTTGGATCTCCTTGCGCTGCTTTAATCCCTACACTTCTGCTTTGAGGTAAGCATTACTGCCTACAGGAATCTGGCCAGAAAGGGAATCAGAAGAGTAGTGTGATTTACCTAAACTAGGATCACTTGGTGGTGTAGGAGTTGGAGTTCAAATAAAATCCAACTCCGAAACAAGTGATGAGTTCGTTTATCAGAAAACAAAAGTTCTAAAGACAATCTTGAAATGTTTCCTTGGAGGTCCAAAATTAAAAGTGTTCCGCTAAAGGTGTTAAGGTAGAAAGAAGATCTAGGGGTTCCATGGCGGCTCAGACAGTAAAGAATCTGCCTGTGATTCAGGAGAAGTGGGTTTGATCCCTGGGTCAGGAAGATCCCCTGAAGAAGGGAATGACTACCCACTTCAGTATTCTTGCCTGGAGAATTCCATGAACAGAGGAGTCTGAAGGGCTACAGTCCATGGGGTCCCAAAGAATCAGACATGACTGAGCAACTAAGCATGTGCACCTACATGCACACACACACACACACACGCACACACACACATGCACACACACACACACACACACACACACAGAAAGATCTACTGTCTTTGGAAAGAAAAAGGGAAAGAATGAGGGAAAGCTAAGTGTGTGTAGGAGATTGTAATTAATTACTTCAGCAAAGGACAGAGTCAATCTTGATCAAGCTGTATACCTGGGACAAAATAAAAGCAATCATTTGTTTCGTAATGAGGAAAAGCAAGATGTAGTATATGCATGCAATGGTAATTTGGAATGCAAAAGGAAATTAAAGAATTAAAGAAAATACAGATTGTTGTTTTGAAATAGTTTTAAAATTCTACTGTAAACAGTGAGAGGATCTTTTAACCATGTGTAGTGAATCAGACCCAGATTATTAGGTTGGTCAAAGAGTAATTGCAATTTTGGACCATGAATTTTAAATCATTATTAGTTCATTTCAGTCACTTAGTCATGTCCAACTCTTTGCGACCCCATGAATCACAGCACGCCACTCCTCCCTGCCCATCACCAACTCCGGAGTTCACTCAAATTCATGTCCATCGAGTCGGTAATGCCATCCAACCATCTCATCCTCTGTCATCCCCTTCTTTTCCTGCCCCCAATCCCTCCCAACATCAGGGTCTTTTCCAAAGAGTCAACTCTTCGCATGAGGTGGCCAAAGTATTGGATCAGTTTCAGCATCAGTCCTTCCAGTGAACACTCAGGACTGATCTCCTTTAGAATGGACTGGTTGGATCTCCTTGCAGTCCAAGGAACTCTCAAGAGTCTTCAACACCACAGTTCTCAGCACTCAGCTTTCTTCATAGTCCAACTCTCACATGCATACATGACTACTGGAAAAACCATAGCCTTGACTAGATGGACCTTTGTTGACAAAGTAATATCTCTACTTTTCAGTATGCTATCTAGGTTGGTCATAACTTTCCTTCCAAGGAGTAAGCGTCTTTTAATTTCATGGCTGCAATCACCATCTGCAGTGGCCTGGCGTGCTGCGACTCATGGGCTCGCAAAGAGTTGGACACGACTGAGCGACTGAACTGAACTGACAAATCATTATAACTAGGCTCAAATACATTTTTATTAATTAAAATAAAACCCATTACAATCAACACATTTTTGCCAGTGAGAAAATTTGTTTTTGGAAAAGGAAATGGCGATCCACTCCAGCACTCTTGCCTGGAAAATCCCATGGACGGAGGAGCCAGATAAGCTACAGTACATGGGGTCGCAAAGAGTCAGACACAACTGAGCGACTTCACTTCACTTCACTTCATTCCTATAGAATAAAAAAATCTGTGCTTTGGGATGCAAAGAACTCTTGGAAAGCACATTCTGGCTCATGTTGGTTATGGAAGCATTTTCCCTGCAAAATTTGTTGAGATGCTTGAAGAAAGAGTAGTCATTTGGTGAGAGATCAGGTAAATATGGTGGATGAGACAAAATTTCATAGCCCCATTCATTCAACTTTTGAAGCATTGGTTTAACAACAAGCATGTGTGTAGTTATGGAGAAGAATTGGACCCTTTTCTGTTGACCAATACCAGCTTGGTCATCTCATTAATTTGCTGAGCATACTGCTCAGATATAATGGCTTCACTGGCATTCAGCAAGCTGTAGATGGTCACCAGACCACTAAACAGTGACCATGACCTTTTTTGGTGCAAATTTGGCTTTGGAAATTGCTTTGGAGCTTCTTCTCGGTCCAACCACTGAGCTGGTTATCACTTGTTTTCATATAAAATCCACTTTTTGTAGAAAGTCACAGTCGTCTGAGAAATGTTTTGTTGTTGCATAGAATAAGAGAAGATGACACTTTAAAATGACAATTTTTTTGAGTTTTGGTCAGCTTATAAAGGCACTCTATTGAACTTTTTCACCTTTCCAATTTGCTTGAAATGCTGGATGACTGTAGAATAGTCAAATTTGAGTTCTTTGGCAGCTTCTTGTGTAGTTGTAAGAGGATCAGCTTTAATGATCCTCTCAGTTAGTCATTGTCAACTTCTGATGGCCAGCAACTGTGCTCATATCTTCAAGCTCTTGTCTCCTTTGCAAAACTTCTTTAACCACCACTGCACTGTACGTTCATTAGCAGTTCCTGAACCAAATGCATTGTTGATGATGTGAGTTGTCTCTGCTGATTTATAACCCATTTGGACTTGAATAAGGAAACAGCTCAAATTTGTTTTTTGCTTAACCTTATTTCCCTAGTCTAAAACAAATATAAAATAAATAGCAAGTAATGTCATTAGCAAAAAAATAATAAAGTGAGAAATGCACATTAAAATGATATATAACATAACCACACTTATTTAAGAATGCGTTCCAATATAAAAAAGCAAAGTCAACAATGCAAAGCCGCAATTACTTTTGCACCAACCTAATAACATGAAAAATATTTCTACCTCTAAACTCATTACCTATACCCACTGGGGTGAATTGCCATTTCCTTCTACAAAATTATGACTCTAGGACATTAATTATTTTGTCAACTGTAGGAAACAAATGCATCAATTTTCTGAGTTCACCTACTGATATGCAGATGTAGCTAGGTTATACTTTTTGCAACCCCAAATGTTTGATCTGCTTTCTAAAGGACTTAGAGGGATTCATTCAGTTACTTTATTATAGATAGTTTCTTCACTCTGAGATTTAGACCAAATACACTGAAGAAAAATATGTTTTCTGTCTTTGAGTGAGCCTATTATGTATGCTAATAATCAACAATTTAGAAAAAAAAATCACCAAAAAGCAAACTCATTGTATCTCTACGTATTTGATCTCTACCACTTAGCTGAGTAAAATATGTTCAGTTAAGTTACTCAAGAAATGGTATTTCCACTTGAAACAGTGTAGAAGTGAGTTAACCAGGATTCCTGTATTATTCATGGACTCTGTGGTATATAGTGACATAAAGTCATAGACAAAAAAATCTATTACTTTTGTAATTCTTAATGATAATATTTTTTCCTTTCAAAAATTTTATTTACTTTAAATCTACATTAGGGATCAAATATCTACAGCTGGGCTGTAAACAAAATAATTGTAATAGTATCTCTGAAAATAGAAAAGAAAACACTAGTAAATAGCAAAGCTTAATGTTGCTCAAAATAAGATTAAACCATTCAAAATACCACAAGTGAAAAACTATTAGGGAAATACAGTCAACTTTCACATTTAGTACATTGCTTTTTTGCTGTTTTGCTTTGCATTATCAATCTTCATTTTTAAAATTCCTTTCTTATCCTGTCTGACTTTTTAATCACCTAACTGTTCCCGAGAAAGTTTCCAAAGGCTTGGTTCAATGAACAAGCTGAATGGAAAAGAAACTTTGAAGCTGAATTAAACCTTAACTTAATTACAATAATGGACAGGGCTGGACTAGCATTAGTCCCACTTGCCTTGAAGTAAAATTTAAGGGGCACTCAAAAAATAAAGTTTTAATGCAATGGTTAATGCAATACATAAAACATCCATGATGAACAAATAAAAATTTTAAATAAAGGCAAGCTGTTGGGCAAGTTTATTTGTTTTACCACCCCTCATTGTTGCACAACTGTTTCTAATCAGCTCATAGTTCCTAGCCAGTGCCCCTCGTGCCCTCTGACAGGTGGTCTATGAGAGTTGACACTTGTATGTGAACAGTATTTTGATCATAGAATTTTATTAACTTTTTTTCCTTGGTTCAAAATAGGGAAAGATATAATACATAGTTTTTCTTTTGTCCTATTCCAACATGGGCCATCTAGTTAAAGCTATGATTTGTCCAGTAGTCATGTATAGATGTGAGAGTTGAACTATAAAGAAAGCTTAGCAGCAAAGAATTGATGCTTTTAAATTGTGGTATTGGAGAAGACTCTTGAGAATTCCTTGGAGTGCAAGGAGATCAAACGAGTAAATCCTAAGGGAAATCAGTCCTGAATATTCACTGGAAGGACTGATGCTGAAGCTGAAACTCCAATATTTTGGCCACCTCATGTGAAGAATATTGGAAAAGACTCTGATGCTGGAAAAGATTGAAGACAGGAGGAGAAGGGGATGACAGAGGATGAGATGGTTGGATGGCATTACCAACGCGACAGACATGAGTTTGAGCAAGTTCCAGGAGTTGGTGATGGACAGGGAATACTGGCGGGCTTCAGTCCATGGGTTCGTGAAGAGTGGGACATGACTGAGCTACTGAACTGAACCCAAACGTGCTCTGCTCAGCACTGTTAATGAAGTGAGTCCCAATCAGCTGATAATACAGACTTCATCAGCATTTACCTTTGGGTTTGAAAATGAATGCATTTAATGTCCTGAGAATTTGCTGCAGACAAAGCTTGGAAATATTTCATGGAGAAATAATTCCTTTAGATTAGGAATTAAAACATATTCTAGTTTTCCTAGCAACATTTTGGAGTGCCAAGGTCAATTCTGGCACTGCTCTAAGCTGAAAGATGTATGACTAATCCCTAGTGTAGGGCCTGATGTGGGTTAGCTGCCCAATGAATATTAGTTTTCTGATCTCTCAGATTCTCACAGGTGGAAAAAACACTGTGGTTTTAGTTGTTAAATAGAAAGTAATAGCAATAACAAACAGTATTCGTTCAAATTTATTAAGAACACTTGAAGGTCTTAAATTATTGCACTTGGTAACCTTAAAAATGAATTTTTTGCTAGTCTTTTATATTCTTTTTCAAGGCTATTTAGTCTTGGGTCCCATTTCTCAAAACCAAAATTAAATATAACTAAGAATCCATTTCCCAGCTCCTTTCTCCTATAAGCAAAGACTAAAAGATATACCATGTAGGTTTCTGTGAGATTCTGCTTTATCTCAATGTGCGAAACCGCTTGAGGTCTTGTTCAGTGCCTTAAACATATTTTTCGTAAAAAATGAATATGAAATTAAATGCTATGGTTTGACTGTAGCAACAACCTGACTACCAATTTTTGTCATTTTTTTCCCAGGCTTCAAGAGGATGGTAGCTTTGATGTGCTTGGCTAATTTCAGCTTGCTGCTGCTGCTGCTGCTGCTGCTGCTAAGTCGCTTCAGTCGTGTCTGACTCTGTGAAACCCCATAGACGGCAGCCCACCAGGCTCCCCCATCCCCGGGATTCTCCAGGCAAGAACACTGGAGTGGGTTGCCATTTCCTTCTCCAATGCATGAAAGTGAAAAGTGAAAGTGAAGTCGCCTAGTCGTGTCCAACTCTTAGCGACCTTATGGACTGTAGCTTGGAGCACACATTTCTTCGTGTGGAAACAATTAAAAATACCTGCTGCTGCTGCTGCTGCTAAGTCGCTTCAGTTGTGTCTAACTCTGTGCGACCCCATAGATGGCAGCCCACCAGGCTCCCCCGTCCCTGGAGAGAGCCAAATCCCCAGAAAATTCCACCTGTACTAAGCTCTGTGAGATCCCAGGGAGAAGTTCAAAAGAGTTCTAGGCAAAATAGCTTTGTTGCCTGGTTGCTGCTGCTGCTGCTGCGTCACTTCAGTCGAGCCTGACTCTTAGCGACCCCATGGACTGCAGCCTATCAGGCTCTCCATCCGTGAGATTTTCCAGGCAAGAGTACTGGAGTGGATTGCCATTGCCTTCTCCGTGTTGCCTGGTTAGAAGGCTTCAAAGTAGCCTGAATCTCTCTCCCACCCGTATGAAGATATTTTTTTCCTGCATGTAATATCAAAAAAGTAAAACAAAGCAAACCTAAACTCAGAAATAGAAGATAATAGCAAGCTGTAATGCAATTTCATTCAGTGAAAGGTTAGAGAGGAACTTGTCATTCAGTAGCTTGAAGATCTCCTACAACTGCACTCTGCATTTCTGGCATTTCTCATTTTCCCTTCAGTTTGTCAAATTTATTCCTGAAACAGAAAAATAACATAACCTAGAATAATAATAATAATGGTGGGGATTTTAGATGTCATTATTAGACTCATAGATCACAGATTAGGGGGTGGGGGATTTCAAGGCACATTATAGAAGCAACCACCTTGAGGACAGGTAGTTGCAGAAACCAGCCAAGGAATAAGAAGGTTAATGTAGAAGGTTTTCAAATAGCACATTCACCTTTTGGTTTTAAGAGCAGTCAAAGAAAATACATCTAAAGCAACACTGTTGAGGATACACAATGATGTGTATATACAATTTTTATACAATCTTCAAAACACGTAACTAGCCTCTGGGAAAAAAAAAAGTAAACTGTTTGATGCTGCTTAAAACATAGTAGGATGTTCATAGTAGGTATTTAATACTTCTGAGGTTCATTTTGTTACTGATTTTGCTTACATTTGTTTTTGTTGTTCAGTCACTCAGTCCTGTCTGACTCTTTGTGACCCTATGGACTGCAGCACACCAGACTTCCTTGTTTTTCACTATCTCCTAGTATTTCACTTTGCTCAGTGAAAAGTATTTCACTTTGTTCAGACTCCTGTCCATTGAGTCCGTAGTGCCATCCAACCATCTCATCCTCTGCTTATATGCTAACCTCTTAAAAGCAATATGCTATATGGCTTTGAGTTTTGCTCAGTAGAGAAATGCATTTTTCCCCCAAATCAAAAGCTTTTTATCTTTTAACTATAAAATCATTAATAATCCTATTATATTTAAAACATATTCATTAGTCATTACAATATAAATAATGGATTCCTTGGTGTTGTTTTCTTAAGGGATTCAAAATCTAAACTGAAACACGATTCTGTCTGCTTGCTGAAAAATAATTACAAACTTTACAAAACAATGTTAGTTATACAGGAAAAAAATTTAGCCATGTATTACTGATTTTGCAGAGATAATTTTATAGAGATAATCTTGAACAAAGCTAGCTTACAACGTCCTAAAACACAGTTATTAAAGGAAATATTTTTGATGACTTGAGCATAGAACAATTTGACTTGGATTTTGAAAGCCATGACCTTGTTTTAAAAATGATAGGTAGTGATGTAGCTGGTATTACTGCTGTTCTAAAGGGAAAAAGAATTTAAGTAACATTTTTAACTTGAAACCCATGGATTGAAATGGAAGGAGAATATATGAGATAGGCTGTAATAGCTTAGAGTCAGTCACATTTTCTTTCAGTCTAGTTGTCTGGGATGATAATGGGTCAAAAACCTTAATGTGCAGCATTTGGAAATAAACATTTTAGGACTTCTAGATCGTTTCAGTGGATCCACAATAAAACGTTCATGTTGTTCATCCAGGGGAAGAATGTAGAACAGGGTAAGAACAGGCTTACTCAGATCAGTGCATTGCTCCATGATAGAAGAGAAATCTCAGGCTTCTCCATGTTTTAAAGGAGTCTCTGTGAGAATACTGACAGTTAGTTTGGTATTCATCTGGATGTTGACAAGCTGTCAACTCCCCAGGTCAATTTGAGTCATGTTAAAAATACTTTGGTATGTGTGGTTTGTTAACTGCAGGTGTTTGGCTGTGAAAGTTGAGGAAGCAAAAACACGCAGCTAGAACATTGTGCTGATATGATGGGTTTACAATGATTTGAAGGGAAGCTGAGAGAAAACATTGTTTATTACCAATTTATTTATTTCCTTTTCACAAGTGTCTCTGTGAAGCCAAACATCTGGGTAAGGAAACCAAAAGCCTTAGAGAATCCTTTGCAAAGATTTTTTTCTTCACTCATCCAATTGTTTATTTATTCAACAAATATTTATTGGGTGTTTATTATGGAGGTCTTTCTGCCAAAGAGCTTAGAAGGGGAGAAAGTTATGCACATATAGTAATATTATTATAGAAGTTAGAAATAAATTGGAGAGTGCCACAGGAGAGATGTAAATAAACTGTTATACCTGAACAGCTTACTTATGCATAGCTGGGAGATTCAGGGATACCCTCTTGACAAGATGGCACTGAGCAGAGTTAAAAGGTTTTCATTCTAACTGAAGTTGAGGCTCTGTAACAGAGACACTTTTGATTGCAAAATGCAGAAAACACAACTAAAACTTGAATTAGGATTCAGGGAAGAGCAAAATCTAAAGTATGCTGGTGCTCATTTATATGTGCTCTGAATACAGTGAGAGCATGTTCTGCAAGTTGGGAAGAGGACTGGAGGGCTTACTCCAGAGTGTGAGAAGAGACTGGCTTGTAAAGCTGTAGGTATCCAACAATAGCCTAAGATGTAAGGCTGTGAAGATAGATGCAGCTGCAAGTGTCAGAAAAAGGACTTAACAGAACATAGAACAACAACAACAAAAAAAAGTAGGAAGTAGAAAACTATTGCAGTAGCAAAAGTAAGGAAAGTTAAAGTGTTTGGATTACGATCATGAGAGTGAAGTTAGAGGGATGGGAATGTATTCTGATCTGCCAGTTGTAGAACCAATAGCACTTGGCATCCAATTTGAATGCAAATGTTGATGAGTTTCATCAATATTTCTGTCATAAACTGAATTAGTATACAGGAAGATATATGTGATGGATGAGGCTTTATTTACTTTGGTGCATACTGAGCTTCAGAGGAACTGTACAAAAAAAGGTCTTCATGACCTGGATAATCACGATGGTGTGATCACTCATCTAGAGCCAGACATCCTGGAATGTGAAGTCAAGTGGGCCTTAGAAAGCGTCACTATGAACAAAGCTAGTGGAGGTGATGGAATTCCAGTTGAGCGGTTTCAAATCCTGGAAGATGATACTGTGAAAGTGCTGCACTCAATATGCCAGCAAATTTGGAAAACTCAGCAGTGGCCACAGGACTAGAGAAGGTCAGTTTTCATTCCAATCTCAAAGAAAGGCAATGCCAAAGAATGCTCAAACTACCGCACAATTACACTCAACAGACATGCTAGTCAAGTAATGCTCAAAATTCTCCAAGCCAGGCTTCAGCAATACATGCACCATGAACCAGCAGATGTTCAAGCTGGTTTTATAAAAGGCAGAGGAACCAGAGATCAAATTGCCAACATCTGCTGGATCATGGAAAAAGCAAGAGAGTTCCAGAAAAACATCTATTTCTGCTTTATTGACTATGCCAAAGCCTTTGACTGTGTGGATTACAATACACTGGAAAATTCCAAGAGAGATGGGAATACCAGATCACCTGACCTGCCTCTTGAGAAATCTGTATGCAGGTCAGCAACAGTTAGAACTGGACATGGAACAACAGACTGGTTCCAAATAGGAAAAGGAGTACGTCAAGGCTGTATATTGTCACCCTGCTTATTTAACTTCTATGCAGAGTACATCATGAGAAACACTGGACTGGAAGAAACACAAGCTGGAATCAAGATTGCCAGGAGAAATATCAACAACCTCAGATATGCAGATGACACCACCCTTATGGCAGAAAGTGAAGAGCAACTAAAAAGCCTCTTGATGAAAGTAAAGAGGAGAGTAAAAATGTTGGCTTAAAGCTCAACATTCAGAAAATGAAGATCATGGCATCTGGTCCCATCACTCCATGGGAAATAGATGGGGAAACAGTGGAAACAGTGTCAGACTTTATTTTTGGGCTCTAAAATCACTGCAGATGGTGACTGCAGCCATGAAATTAAAAGATGCTTACTCCTTGGAAGAAAAGTTATGACCAACCTAGATAGTATATTCAAAACAGAGACATTACTTTGCTGACCAAAGTCTGTCTAGTCAAGGCTATGGTTTTTCCTGTGGTCATGTATGGATGTGAGAGTTGGACTGTGAAGAAGGCTGAGTGCCGAAGAATTGATGCTTTTGAAGTGTGGTGTTGGAGAAGACTCTTGAGAGTCCCTTGGACTGCAAGGAGATCCAACCAGTCCATTCTGAAGGAGATCAGCCCTGGGATTTCTTTGGAAGGAATGATGCTAAAGCTGAAACTCCAGTACTTTGGCCACCTCATGTGAAGAGTTGACTCATTGGAAAAGACTGTGATGCTGGGAGGGATTGGGGGCAGGAGGAGAAGGGGACGATAGAGGATGAGATGGCTGGATGGCATCACCGACTCAATGGAGATGAATTTGAGTAAACTCTGGGAATTGGTGATGGACAGGGAGGCCGGGCGTGCTGTGATTCATGGCATCGCAAAGAGTTGGACACGACTGAGCGACTGAACCGAACTGAACTGAGCTTCAAGTGTAGGTAGGATATGCAAGTAGAAATATGGAGTAACTTTTTTGATATTAGTGCTGGAGCAATGTCAGGATGGGGTCACAGATCTAGGAGCTTTGCAGAAGTGATAATATTAACATTAGTCTAGTGAATGTCAAGAGAGTATTGTTGCATGAGCAAAAGAAGAGAAGATGATCAAAATATTTGATGACTTAAACACCAGGACATTTAGAAAAGTATAGATATTTTGTTTTCCTAAACCAACTGAAAACCTACTTGAATTTTCACTTCATTTACCTAGTTTTGTAGATGAGGACATTTATGTTTGTTTGTGATTTTAAAATTTAGTATTATATGTGTGAAAGTGTGATGATGTTTAACCACATTTTCCCACATATAGTGTAATATTACATCTTCTTTAAATCTTTACTTTTTCAGTTTGAAAAGTTTGAAAAATCCAAGGATTTTTTTCCTAATTGATCTCAAGTACGGACATAATTCATTCAGTCTTATGTGTTATGCCAAGCATATTTTGATATTTTGTATGTTGGAGATTAAACCCTTTAGTCTTAAAGGAAATCAACACTGAATTTTCATTGGAAGGACTATGACTGAAGCTAAAGCTCCAATATTTTGGCTACCTGATACAAAGAGCTGACTCACTGAAAAAGACCCTGATGCTGGGAAAGATTGAAGGCAAAAGAGAAGAGGGTGGCAGAGGATGAGATGGTTGGATAGTATCACTGACTCAGTGGACAGAATTTAAGCAAACTCCAGGAGACAGTGGAGGAGACGGAAGTGTGGTGTGCTACAGTCCATGGGGTCGCAAAGAATCAGAAATGATTTAGCAAGTGAACAATAACACAACATTAGTCTTCTAAAGTACTTATCAAACCTCTATCTGACTTCCTTATCGCTATACTTATAAGCTGCTCTAAATTTATAGTAAACATTTGAGAACATATTTTTATATAATTTGTATTGGTTAGCATTTGCAAAAAGGATATTTCAAAATGCAAGGCCAGAACAGTATTTGGGCATCTAATGTAGATTTAGCAAATATGTCTATACTTCCCTTGTGTTGATATTACTCACAAAGACCTAGGAAATAATCTTAGTGTGTAAAGTAACTGGCCAGAACAGTATTTGGACGTCTAATGTAGATTTAGCATATATGTATATACTTCCCTTTGTTGATATCATTCACAAAGACCTATAAAATAATCTTAGTATGTAAAGTAATCTCATTGAAGACAGTTTATATATATATGTTAGTGAAAGCAGAAAGTAAGGTACCTCATATATAGTAGACATGTAATGAATGCTAGATACCATATTAAAAAGTAGAGACATTACTTTGCCAACAAAGGTCCATCTAGTCAAAGCTATGGTTTTTCCAGTGGTTATGTATGGATGTGAGAGGTGGACTGTGAAGAAAGCTGAACGCCGAAGAATTAATGCTTTTGAACTGTGGTGTTGGAGAAGACTCTTGAGAGTCCCTTGGGCTACAAGGAGATCCAACCAGTCTATCTTAAAGGAGATCAGTCCTGGGTGTTCATTGGAAGGACTGATGCTAAAGCTGAAACTCCAGTACTTTGGCCACCTCATGCAAAGAGTTGACTCATTGGAAAAGACTCTGATGCTGGGAGGGATTGGGAGCAGGAGGAGAAGGAGACGACAGAGGATGAGATAGCTGGATGGCACCACCAACTCGATGGACATGAGTTTGGGTCAACTCCGGGGGTTGGTGATGGACAGGGAGGCTTGGTGTGCTGCAATTCATGGGGTCACAAAGAGTCACACATGACTGAGCGACTGAATTGAACTGAACTGAATTGAAGTAAAAGTGACCTAAGCTGGATGGCACCACCAACTCGATGGACATGAGTTTGGGTCAACTCCGGGGGTTGGTGATGGACAGGGAGGCTTGGTGTGCTGCAATTCATGGGGTCACAAAGAGTCACACATGACTGAGCGACTGAATTGAACTGAACTGAATTGAAGTAAAAGTGACCTATAAAGGAGATTGGCACTTATTAATACCCTAGAAATGTTAATGTTGTCTAGCTCTGTAAATGGAGAAACACATCACTGTGGATGGATGGACTGATGGAATAACTAATAATTGCCATGGTTAGAAAACAATATTTTAGAATAACAGGTCATCTGTGCATGGAAATATGCCTATGTTAACAAGATAACTCCACTCAAAACAATAAATAATTTGACATCTGTGCTGGAAGTATGGGGAAAAAATACTAAAGAAATTCAGTTAAAGATTTTTAACAGAGTTAAATGACGAACACATTTTATAGACCGCAAGATAAAAGAAAATATGATATATCTGAGTATACTTTACTTCCTAGAATGCGTTATTACACAAGGTTCTTGAAATTGTATTTTGGAGAGAATAAATATAATTTTGAATGGCTAAGAAAGTTATTCAGCCTAAACACTGAGAGATAGACTAAAGGTTAATTTGTAATAAATTCCTCTAGTGAATACAGTATTGTAAAGCAAAACAAACTAAAAACTAAAAATTAATTTAAAAAATTGCTCTAGTATTGTGGATCTTTAAAGGTTATTTGGGTCAATTTATTTCCTTTCATGCCAAAAATAATAAAATATTAAAGCTATTTTATAATTGCAGAGTTGAGTTAAAATTGGCTTTTTAAAAATGCATTTTCCTCTCAGTTTAGTATGTTTTTTTAACAAGACAACTGTAATTTTGCACTTTCAAGTCACTTGAAAAAAATCTATAATTTTTAAGTACAATATAATCCATGCTACAATGATTATATTTTCTGATCTACGTGTCCTCAGCTTAACTTCCAAATATAAAACTGTTTTCACAAAATACAAAGGAACATAAGCATTGAGAGGTTTTGTTAATGACAATATAAAAACAAGTAAGTTTCATTAAAAATTGCACAATGATTTTTTTCTTAGGACTTTAATCTCTCCGCCTCCATCTTTACATGGTCTTCTTTTCTGTCTCCGGGGACAATAATTTTAAGCCAGACTACCTGTGTTCTCTCAAGGAATAAATGAAATCATTACATGAATAAACTCTTTTCCTTTTCTCTGTAGGTAAATTCTTAAGACAAACCATACTTCACTTTCAAGTGAATTTTAGGTAAACATTTTACCTTTTTTTTTCTTCATCCTTGAAAATTCAGAGAACTAACTAAATGCTTAGGAAAGGTTTCTCTTCTAATCAAAAACACATAAGAGCTGAAAGAATGCTTATTTTAAGGGAAATTTAATGATATATTTTTGGATTACTTAATTCCTTATACACACATATTGTTTTGTATAAACTCAAAAGAAGTCTTTGAGTCTTTGTCTTAAGAGCAGGAAGTTCTTTTTTTCCCAAGGATAAGGGAGTTTCAAGTTTTACTTAAGTTACAACTCATATTTGAGGAAAACTGGCAAAAATCTGGCAATATGTCAACACTGGAAAACAAAAGCAGCTTTTGATTTGTTGGTATCTAACAAAATAGTCAAAAGGACAATACAATCCATTTTCTTTATGAGTGACAACTGAGCCATCATGAATTTCTGAGAAAAAATTTGCAAACTGGAAAAATTTTAACATAAAATTTTATCACAAATATACAACCACGATAGCTTACTTTCTTAAGCTCCAGGTGCTTTGAGAAGGGCTTTGTAAACCTGATGTAATTTAATCTCAAGAGCAGTAGGAGGTAGAAGCTATTATATGAGAAAACGAAACAAGAAAAATTTTAGACAACATCTCCAGTTTATAGAGCTGGCAAGAAGTGGATCTGGGATTTGAACCTGAGGATGTGACAGTAGCCAGGCTCTCATCCAGTTATTATGATGCATTCCACTAAAATGCAAATGTATATAAGGGAAGAGCATGAATAGTGATAATAGTTTAACCTCTGGTGAAAATGCTTTTTGGTATCCCTTCAATTCAGTGTGGAAAGTGGATGTTTTATGAGTTCTAACATGTTACCTTTATACTTGTGATTTTTAAATATTTTCTCGGTTCCTGATTGCTTTAGCAATTAGACAAAAGCTAAGGATACTCTTTCCGTAAAAAACACATGATCATAAACCGTTGTTTAGAGTTTCAGAAGAATCACAGATAAAAGCCTCATCTTGCCCTCTCCTGGTAACATCATCTTCCTGGAAAATCAAATTTTGGCTTATTACCAGGATGGAGAGTCCTATTTATCCTATATACTTGCTTATTTATTAGATGTGTTACTTATTAGATCAGTAAAACTGCCTTGCTCAGTTACACTTGATCTTTTGTAGATAGAAAACTCACCAACATAAACAAGTACCTGTTTATGGCAGAAGGAAGACGTTTGAACTGAATTGGATAATCTCAAACACCACTTGAAAAGCTGACCTGAATTTCAATGATGCATTCTAAATTTCACTGGATAAATGCCTGAATCCAACTAACTGTGAGTTCTCAAACTCAAAATGGGATTAAATGTGTGATTTGAAGAAGTTTAAATTTACCTTTTTCCAGCCATTCCTTGCTTAGTAGAGTCCTGTTCCTGCAAGTTAGAGATTCACCCCAGCACTCCCTGGGCTGTGATGCCAAATTCCAGAATTGAAGAACTGTCAGTTTGACAAGATACTGGTGGTTTTCTGCCCCCTGTCAAATGGAGTCGTTCTCAAAGGTTATATATAGCACTTGGAACATAATTATGAAGGCTGACTTCTATACACAGAGTCATGATCTTTCTAAATTGCTCCACTGTGGTGGCCGGTGGTTACCTCCTGACACTGAGTACACCAGCTTTGCTTTTTTTCACCGCATCCCAGGAGGACCAGCAGCACCTGTGCCTGGCACATGGACTTTCTTTGTTCCATATCCTCCACTCTTGGTCCCTCATATTCAGCAGAACTCTAACGACTAGTGGGCCTGTGACTTGGAATTGGGAACAGCCAGGTCGTCCTCAATGAGAGAGACGTACTGCTTTTCCTATTTGGGACCAGTCTGTTGTTCCATGTCCAGTTCTAACTGTTGCTTCCTGACCTGCATATAGGTTTCTCAAGAGGCAGGTCAGGTGGTCTGGTATTCCCATCTCTTTCAGAATTTTCCACAGTTTACTGTGATCCACATAGTGTTTTTCTGGAACTCTCTTGCTTTTTCCAGCCCTTCCTGACCTTCAACATGAGCTAGCTCCTCTAGGCCCTCTTGTGCCTGCGCAGCCACTGCTCCTCGAGTTGCTCCTCCCAGCCGCCGCCCCTGGCCTCCGGCATGAGGTGACTTCTCCTGTCTGCCCCTGGCCTCAGACGCGGGGTAGCTCCTCTCGGCGGCTGCGACCCGGCGAACTAAGTGCGGGACCTTTGTTGGTAAAGTAATGTCTCTGCTTTTAAATATGCTATCTAGGCTGGTCATATCTTTTCTTCCAAGGAGCAAGTGTTTTTAATTTCAGGCTGCAGTCATCATCTGCAGTGATTTTGGAGCCCAAGAAAATAAAGTCTCTCACTTTCTCCATTATTTCAGATACTTTAAAATGGATTGAGTAAACAAACAAATTAATTCTAAAAATAATTGGGAACAGCCAGGTCGTCCTCAATGAGAACCTGGAGGGGGATTCTTTACCATTGTGTTTATGTGTCACTCATTTCTGCTTGTCTTTCCATGCTTCAGTTTCCTCTTCTACAAAGTTGGGAGAATAATAGGATTATCAGTGAAGACTAAACGAGTTAATGCATATGAAGAACTGAGAAGCATGTCTGGCACTATTGAAATGTTGTGTTGGTTGTTACTAACAGTATTGTTAGTATTATTATTGCCCAGGCTTGGGCTCAGTCAAGGATGGCATGTAGTCATTTCTCAGCCACAGTTAATGGTAGCTACAGTTAATAAACAGTTTGAGTGGGAAAATTCAAATCTATTCATTTGGATATTTTTTGTGATATTCACTATGTGCCAGGCACAGTGTTATTTGCTGACGACTTCCTATAATCTAATAAAGTCAGAAGAGTTGTGTTTCGATGCAGGATGCAGGATGCTTGGGACTGATGCATGGGGATAATCCAGAGAGAAGGTGTGGGGCAGGAGGGGGGAGGTGGGGGTCAGGATTGGGAGTCCATGTACACTCATGGCTGATTCATGTGAATGTATAGCAAAACGAATACAGTATTGTAAAGCAAAACAAACTAAAAAAATAAAAATTAATTAAAAGAAAAAAAAACAATGTTATACATTGAAGATATTTTGTAATAAATATACTAAATACACTAATTTTTTTGTTTAATGGCTATAAAATATAAACTCCCGCAGTTGCTCTATTGATTAGAAATCTGCATGCATTTATGAAGGTGTTCTGGAGGCCATCCATAAGCAACAGTTTAAATGTGTATCCTATATGTGAGTGTCATATCTTAAACAGCTTCTTGTTTCCCCAAACTGTGAAACTGAATTTGGTGTTTCATTGTGCCTCTGAAATTAAATCCACTACCAAATCATTAGTGAGCTATGTAGATTTTATTTGTCAGATTCAAGAAAAGAGAAGATAGGGTTTATACCAAACTTTATATGGAAAAGGCCTTAATAAATATCCCATTTTACATTTCGGTCATCCCATAAATTCTTTATTCAGTTGTCACTGTTTTATCTCAACATTCCCTCCACTAGTCTAAACCTGTTTGTCTCTGCTTCCTTTGTTACACAGATTTCATGATGATCTCACAGATTTACTCAACTGTCAGCTAACATATAGCCCTAGACAACTTCCAAGTAAGTTCCTTATGGCCTTAACTCAGTAAAAATGATGGTATTTTGTTGCCTGTATGCAAGAAACATTTTCACTTTATCTACTGCTACTGCTGCTGCTGCAAAGTCACTTCAGTCGTGTCCAACTCTGTGCGACCCCATAACCGGCAGCCCACCAGGCTCAGCCATCCCTGGGATTCTCCAGGCAAGAACACTGGAGTGGGTTGCCAGTTTCTTCTCCAATGCATGAAAGTGAAAAGTCAAAGTGAAGTCGTTCAGTCGAGTCCTACTCTTCACGACCCCTCCTCCATCCATGGGATTTTCCAGGCAAGAGTTCTGGAGTGGGTTGCCATTGCCTTCTCCTCTCTTTATCTAGATCCTTATAATTAAATAAAGGGTCTTATTAAGGTAATTTATTAAGTGAATCATTAGCATGTTCATGATGAGTAAACTTTGCAATTCAGTTGGACAACCATTTATTGACACAGTGTGTTCAGATAACTTGGTAGACATTGGATACATACAAGTACATGGTACTTGTGCTTAAGTCAAGTCCTTTCACAAATGACCTAGATTAACATTCTTCCAATACTGTAAAGAAACTCAGGCTCAAATAAAGTAAGGAAAAAAAGGCTCAAGAAGATCCTGTTGAGTCACGTACCCAGTGTCCAGATTTGTGCTCACAGTTTCTAATAATAAATGTTTTCTTTTTAAATTTGACCAGTGAGTCACACTAACTATAAAACGTATGCATACATTATCTTATTTAGGTTTCATAAAATTCCATTCACAGATTCCAAAAACATTTAATTAGTATACTTTGTATATGTATTTTTAGGCCCTATATCTGTCAGGGCTCTTATTTACGTAAGATAGGATCTGCTATGGCTAATTTGAGCAGAGAGGAATTTACTGCAGGGCAATCAATGCTGTTGAGTGGGTTTTTGTTGTGATAGTGAGAGGTGCAGTCTCATTTTGATAACTTACAAAGTTTCCAGTCCCACGTATTCTAGTTTGGGGAGTGAAGTATACAGAACCATGTACTGCTATCTGAGGAACATTTTAATGTGTATTTCCAAGCAAGTACTGTAGCTGTCTTCAGTATTCCTGTCCACTGGTCTATAGTTTTAGTGATTTCTGGGTGATAAGACATGTGGTAAGTCTAATGAATCCTATGAACAAGAGCTTCTTTCATTCTGAACATGAGTTTCTTGATCAGAAGAGATAATAAGATAATATGGTGGTAAATATTTCATAAAATACACATACTGCTACTTTTAGAAGTGTGATGGGCAATAAAGTAAAAACTATATACAAAATAACTGTCTATTAAAACAGGAAAAATTTTAGGAAGTAATTTATTTGCCATCAAGTGATTTGTTACTCAGATATTGGCCATGTGGAAGGCTTAAGGTTAGACATAGCTGATAGTATATCAGGCGAAATTGGTAGAAAATATCAACTTAGATGATGGTTATCCTGTGTTTTCACATCTGTCCACTACCTCCATTCCTTCTACCATAACTATTTTGTCAATAAATTCATTAGGCGAGTTATGGAGATGCTTGGGTAAAAAGACTGACTGATACCTGTACAGTAGTTTATTTTGTCAGCATAAGATTTATTCCAAGAGGAAAGTTTTCCAAATTTTTACCAATTCTCCATTCCTACTCTTTCCAAATCCTTGACAATCTTGGCAAACCATTCTTCAGCTCATTCTCTGATGTTTAGGCGTCTATACTTTGGAATATATCTCCTTCCTGGAAAAAATATTTCCTACCTACAAGGAAGCTTTCTCTACTATCCTTCAGTGTCAAGCTTAGCTTGAGCTGTACTACTCCACTATTCTGCTTCTAACAAGCGCAGCCATTCTGTACAAAGAGACTTGTAAGTTAAGCTTGTTATTGTTCCTCCTTATTAAACTAGAGAACTCCATATGAGGCTGAAGCTGTGGTCTGGGGGCACTTGGGCAGCACAGCAGGAGTGAACACACTGAGAATGTGAGCCGTCTGCTTTCGGCCTTCTTCACTGATAGCACCACCTTATATCACATCAAATACTTCAAGTACTGTGGGATAATCCTGCTAATGTCAGAATTTATGGCTTGCTGCATCAGAAGACATCCAAGTCATGACAGACAGCTGCGGTTGAATGTTCACCTGGCGTCCCATGGCCGCAGAGCAGACGTTCCAGGTGGCACCAGTGGCAAAGAATCTGCCTGCTCTTGCAGGAGATGCAGGAGACTGAGGTTTGATCCCTGGGTCGGGAAGATCCTCCGGAGTGGGGAATGGCACCCCACTCTAGTATTCTTGCCTGGAAAATTCCATGAACAGGAGAGCTTAGTGGGCTACAGTCCATGGGGTCCCAAAGAGATGGACAGGACTGAGCCTGCAGTATGCATGCGCGCGCGCGCACACACACACACACACACGGCCCAAGAGTGAATTGAGAGCTAACAGGGCTCCCCTGTGACTGAGTTAGTGCAGTTTGCCTATCTTCCTTATCAAGCACTGACATTTTAAACCAATGTGCTTGACCAAGACGGCCAAATGGCAAGACTGCTTGCGCCGCAGATTGTGTCTCTAATGAGAACTAAGAGCATTGTGCTTCCTGCAAATACGCACTGTAGTTTAGAGTTCTCAGACAAATATAACCTGAGATAGCTTACAACAACAGGCATTATTACATAAAATGCTAAGGGTTTACTTTACAAATGAGAAAACATTTTTTAAATAAGGAAGATCCGAGATGT
Source organism: Aepyceros melampus (assembly GCA_006408695.1). Classification (NCBI taxonomy): domain Eukaryota; kingdom Metazoa; phylum Chordata; class Mammalia; order Artiodactyla; family Bovidae; genus Aepyceros; species Aepyceros melampus. The sequence continues at coordinate 34,771 of SJXQ01008934.1, read as the reverse complement.
ATAAAGCAATAATGAACAAAGAAATTGGTAAATATCTGGCAATATGAATTATCAATCCTGTTATCTAATTTTAAAAGTTAAAAACCAATAGAAACATATTAGACAATAACATATAAGCCAAAAAGAGAGATATGAGAAGATTTAAAGTGTTCCAAAATCCTAGTTTGTAGGCTAGGATTAACCTTTGAATGATTATGTATCTATGGTAAAAGTACAATGGCAACCACTGAAATATTTGAAGTGTGTGTAACTTCCAAAAGAAGGATTTAGAGTTTTAAAAAAAATCAATCCTGAAAAACAGTATAGTAAGGAAACATCAAACAATATAGATAAAATAGAACAAAACAAGAGAGATATCAAGTCATACATATTTGTGATTGAAATACATATAGAGGAAATAAACCACCAGGAAAAAAAAAAAAAAATAAATGAACAAACAAAAATGAAGGCACTGATGCTAGGTAAAATTCACATATATGTTGTTTATAAAAAATAAAGTTAAAATAGGTGTATAGGCATGAAAGTCAGAATCACAGTGGCATAAGATGTCTTTTGTTTGTGTTCCATTTATCAACAATGAAAATCTGGCATCCACAAACAAAAGTGCCTTTGAAAAAACTAGGGGGTTAGTCACCATATGTGAAGGGATATAAGAGGAGTCTTATCCATCTTTGTGTCAAGTAATAGGCAGAGGGTCCCGGGTTCTGGCTGTGGATTCTGCAGTGCCCTGTAAACCAGCTCCAGTCCCTCTCAGTTATGGTCCAGCAGGCCCTGGGGAAAGCTAATGAAGATGATCGCTCATGAATCAGAGAGCCTCTATGGAAGTCCAGGTTTCCAGAAAAGAAATTTCAACATTTTGTCAGAGGAAAAATTACAGATCTTCCATGACTTACAATGGCGTTATATCTTGGTAAACCCTCCTGAGCTGAGAGAACCATAATTTGAAAACGTGTTTAATACACCTAATCTACCAAACATTATAACTTAGCCTAACCTCCCTTAAACATCCGCAGAGCACGGACATTAGCCTAGAGTTGGCAAAATCATCTAACACAAAACCATTATTTAATAACAGTGTTGACTATCTCATGTATGTAATGAACTGAATGCTGTACTAAAAGTAAAAATCAGAATGGTTGTGTGGGCACAGAATGCCCATAAATATGTTGGTTGTTTACTGTGATGGACTAGGAGCTGTAGTTCACTGTCACTACCCAGCATCACAAGAGAATATCATTTGTCATCAGCCTAGCCCTTTACTTCAGAATTTGAAGTAAAGCTTTTACTGAAAGCATGTTGTTTTTGCACCATCATAAAACTGAAAAATTTTAAGTAGTTATTCCACTTACAAATGAAACCATCTTAAGTTGGGATTCATCTGTATATATTTGGACCCACTGCAGTGGGCAGGAGAAATACTTTTGCTTTACCTACATCCCTTTCCTCAAGGAAGTACAGCATAGGATCAAGAAACATCTTTTTTTTTTTTTTTTTTTGGCCTATGATTTATTCAATCAAGGAAAGAGAGAGTGTGTGAGTGAAAACCTGGCTTCCTCAGCTCTGCAGGATGCTGCCAAAATGACTAATTTCTATCTCATATCATCTAGAGCACTGAGCCATGACTGTGGGATGGAAAGAGGCAGGGAGAATGGTAGCTGGAACTGCTGAGGATATTAAAGGCATATCTCAGAGATGCTGAAGGTGTGGTTCCAAACTACCACAATAAAGTAAATATTGCCATAAAACAAGTCACATGAATGTCTTACTTTACCAGTGCATAAAAAGCTCTATTTAGACTACACTGTAGTCTAGTAAGTGTGCAATAGCATTATGTTTAAGAAACACTGCACATACCTTAATTAAAAAATGCTTTATTACCAAAAAATGCTAACCATCATCTGCCAATGTAAGGTTGCCGTAAGCCTTTCATTTCTAAAAAATGTATTGTCTATGAAGTGCAATAAAGCAAAATAGCATAAAATGAGGGATGCCTGTAAGCAGCTGTGGTTCTTAACTGCATTGGGGATTCCATCAAGAAGGCAATCCACAAGTGACTGGAACTACCGCACTTGAGGATACCCCCCTGCCTTATGGGCAACTTCTGCATTCTATATGCTTCACCACAAGTACACACCTGCCCTGTGGTCAGCTCTATACATAGAGTCTCCACAGTGTCAAGAGAGAGTTTTGACAGGCAGCTAAGGAATAGCCAAAGAAAGTCAGTCGAATCTGTGGACCATGGTGAAACCACAAACTTCAGCTTTAGCACCTTGTTTGAAAAAACAAGAAAGACTGTCAGCACTTGGCCTGGTATATTGCAGCATCCAGAGAAAGCCCACAATATTAAATATTCTGCCATAAGATAGAAAGCAAGAGCAAGAGTGAGGCAAGTATCCTACAAGAAGTCTGAGATAGCCTCAAAATCTCTAGCGGGGGCAATGGAAGGTATCTCTCTTCTGAAGGCACTCTGTAAAGACTGGAGGAAGTGACTATTCCTTCAGATATGAAGGCAACAACACAAAACTACAAAGAATATGAAAAATCAAAGTATATGATACGACCAAGGGATCACAGTAATCTCCTGGTAAATGAACCCAGAGACATGAAGATCTGCTTGAATATGAAAAATCAAAGTATATGATACCACCAAGGGATCACAGTAATCTCCTGGTAAATGAACCCAGAGTCATGAAGATCTGCTTTCATCAGATAAAGAATCCAAATAGCTATTTTAAGAAAATTCAATGAAATACATGAAAATGTAGAAAGAGAGTTCAATGAAATTGGGAAAATAATATAAGAACAAAATAAGAATTTCAACAAAGAGATAGAAATCATGATAAAAAGAACTGGAGAGAAATTATGGAGATGTCATAGAAATTCAGAATTGTAAGTATTGATATGAAAAGTGCAATAGAGAGAATTAAAAACAGAATATACCAAACAGAAGAAAGAATCTATGAGATCAAATACAGGAAATTTGAAATAATCCAGTTGGAGGATAACAAGAAAAAAGGATAAAAAAGAATAAAGTAGAAGTGATATATTGGGTATCAACAAAAGTATCAATTTAAGAATTATTGGAGACCCAAGGAGAAGAGAGAAGAAGAAGGCAGAAAGCTTATTTAAAGAAATAATTGCTGGGAAATTCCCAAATTTAGGGGGAAATTTGATACACAAATTCTTGAAAGTCATAGATCACCAAACAAAATAAATATGAAAATACCCTCCTTGATATTTTTATCAAAGACAAAGAGAGACACTTAAGAAAGAGAAAAACTTGTAAATTGTAATGGAACCCCAGTACAACTGCTAGTTACTCAGTAGAAACCTTATAGCCCAGGAGAGAATAAAATGACATAGTCAAAGTACTGGAAGAAACTGTTCTATCTAGCATATTATAGCACACCAAGAATACTCTTTTAGGAAAGCAATTCCTCAGAAATAAAAAAGAAATAAAGACTTTCCCAGACAAACAATAGCTGAGGTTATTCATCACCTTCACTGCCTGACAGAAAAAGGCTGAAAGGAGTTCTACAAGCTGAAATGAAAGGATGCTAATTGGTAATATAAAAACATATAAAAATATACAACAAACCATTAAACATAAATGAATAGTCAAATTCAGCATGTTCTATTAGTATAATGTTGTTGTTCAGTCGCTCAGTTGTTTCTGATTCTGTGACCCCGTGGACTGCAGCATGCAAGGCTTCTCTGTCCTTTACCATCTCCCAAAGTTTGCTCAAACTCATACCCATTGAGTTGGCCATCCTATCCAACCATCTCATCCTCTGTCGTCCCCTTCTCCTCCTGCTCTCAATCATTCCAAACATCAGGGTCTTTTCCAATGAGCTGGGTCTTTGTATCAGGTGGCCAAAGTATTGGAGCTTCAGTTTCAGCATCAGTACTTCCAAAGAATATTCAGGGTTGGTTACCTTTAGGATTTACTGGTTTGATCTCAGGAGTTTTCTCCAGCCTGAGAAGATCTCAGGAGTCTTCTCTCAGGAGTCTTCTTCAGCAGCACAGGTTGAAAGCATTAGTTCTTTGGTGCTCAGTCTTCTTTTTGGTCTCTCACATCCATACATGGCTACTGGAAAAACCATAGTTTTGACTACACAGACCTTTGCAGCAAAATGATGTTTCTGCTTTTTAATATACTGTCTAGATTTGTCATAGCTTTTCTTCCAAGGAGCAAATGTCTTTTAATTTCATGTCTACAGTCATTGTCCACAGTGATTTTGAGCCCAAGAAAATAAAATCTGCTACAACATCCACTTTTTCCTCATCTATTTACAATGAAGTGATGGGACCAGATGCCATGATCTTAGCTTTTTGAATGTCGAGTTTTAAGCCACCTTTTTCAGTTTCCTCTTTCACCTTCATCAAGAGGCTCTTTAGTTCCTCTTTGCTTTCTGCCATTAGAGTGCTATCATCTGCATATCTGAGTTTATTGATATTTCTCCAAGCAGTCTTGATTCCAGCCTGTGATTCATCTAGCCCAGCATTTCACATGATGTATTCTGCATAGAAATTGAATCAGTAGAGTGACAACGTACAGCCTTGGTGTATACTTTTCCCAATTTTGAACCAGTCCATTGTCCCATGTCTGGTTCTAACTGTTGCTTCTTATCCCGAATACAGGTTTCTGAAGAGACATGTAATGTAGTCTGGTAGTCCCATCTCTTTAAGAATTTGTATAGTAGCCAATGAAACCCATGTCCAAATTCTAGCCAATAGAATTGTAAGATAATAAATTTATATTGTTTTAAGTCACTAAGCTTGTAGTAATTTGTTAAAGTAACAAAAGAAAAATAGTACATTCTTTGGATAATTTTATGAAGCTCATATATTTTTGTTAATATAAATTAAGGACAAGAAAGGGAAATTAATCTTCTTTTTGAGCCAAAGAAAAGAAAAATACCAGCAAACTAAATCCACCAATGTATAAAAATAATACATTTTAAATAAGTACGATTTGACAGAGATGCAAGGATGGTTTAATACTAACAGAGTAAAGGAAAAATCTGTTATGATCACCTCAGTAGATTAAAAATCTTTCCTCCAAAAAAATTTCACCATGCATTCATGATTAGAACCAGAAATAAAAAGGAATTTTTTAACTGTGTATATTCTAACTTATGAAAACCTCATGAAGTAAACTCATTGGTGAAATGCTAAAGTAATTACCTTTGAAAGTAGAAATAGGACAAGAATACTCACCACCACTTTCCCAAGGATATTCTGTAGACTCTAACTAATTCAGGATAGTAATAATAATAAATAAATGATTTAAGAAAAGGATAAATGAAGAAAACTGTCATTTAACTGTCATCTACTTACATAAAAAAGAAATTTTTTTTACATGTTTGTAGAAAGGGATTTACTTATGACTTCATTAGTACTGCTAATATATTGTTTCTTAAGCTATGTGATATCTACATTGATGTACATAATAGTATTATTCAATCCTATGAATAATATATTGAATATTTAATTCTTATTCTTACATATATACTATGACAAAACATTTTATTTTAATCACACAAAGAGATTTCTTTTGTTTGCTTTTTTCTATTTTATATCTATAGTTTCCTATCAAATATTGTATCTAATTTGATATTTTGCTATCATTGTTTAATATACTTTGTTGTGTTGTTTAGGTCTGAAATATATAAGCATATATTTTTGTATGATTCCACAGATCAGAATGACTATTGATTATTTTCCTAAAGGTAGATGTTGTATGTTCTTTATTGACACAAACTTAGTCTTAAATATTATCGACTATTTAATAGCCACATTGCTACTAATTTGTACTAATTTTTCATTTAACTAAGATTTATAACACTGCTGCTAAGTCGCTTAAGTCATGTCATGACCCCATAGACAGCAGCCCACCAGGCTCCCCCATCCCTGGGATTCTCCAGGCAAGAACACTGGAGTGGGTTGCCATTTCCTTCTCCAATGTGTGAAAGTGAAGTTGCTCAGTCGTGTCTGACTCTTCGCAACCCCATGGACTGCAGCCCACCAGGCTCCTCTGTCCATGGGATTTTCCAGGCAAGAGTACTGGAGTGGGGTGCCATCGCCTAAGCTTCATAATTAAATGAACCTGTACCTCATTCACAGCTTATACATTCAAGTATGAATTGAGTGATATATATTAAAAATTCGTTTGACACTGGGGCTTATGTAGCTCATAGTCTAATAGGAAAGACTGACAATGAATCAATTAAACATACCATGTAAATTTTATGTCAGATTGTGATGGAAGGAAGTCAAAAGAACTTGACTTCTTCAGATAGGCCCCAGTATTGGCCTTTGGCACAGATATATCATGGCACATTCATTTAAGCAGTTTGAAATCTGAAACTCAGTGTGCATGGCAAGAAAAAAATGAAGCAGAAATTAGAAAGTTTGTTTCTGCTCTTGTTACCATGTTAAAGAGTTAGATTCCTTCCTAAAGGTGTTAGATACTAACCTCCTTGCAACTTATGCAAGGAAATGAGAACATGTTTTACACTTCCAAAATATTATTTTCATCACCAAGACACAGTAGATTAAAGAAGTTCCATTATACATTATCACCAATATATAAAGTATATTATCACAAATTATAGATTGATTTAAAGGTAGGATAATTGACTGTTAAGGGCATAGGCTTTTGAATGAGAATACCCAAAGTAAATCTATTACTGTCTTAGCCTCCGAAAGCTCCCTTAATATCGTTCTCAAATTGCATGATTCAATCCTGCAGTCTAAGGTGTGGCATGAGTGAAAATATAGTTTTTAGAAAAACTACTATATGAAGAGTTACTGCCATACACTATTATATCAGTAAAGAATGATATCAGCAAATAATGCATGCCTTTTTTGCAGTGACCACACAAACTTTTCACTCATGGAAAGTTTATTTCTACAACTAACTGCATTAGCTTATAATACATTGCAGCCTCTTAGCACTTCTTCAAAATCTGTTACATGAAATACTTGTAATTCAAATAATTACAAATGGCAATAGGGTCAATTAAATTCCAGCCTTAAAAAGATGTTAAATAGGCTCCTTTTAAAAACCCACCTTCTAATTACTCTCGGAAATAGTAACTAGGCATCAACTCTATAAATACTAAGATTGTTGTTTTAGGACACAAGCTTCAAGACAGAAATAGAGTTTTATATAACCCCCTCCCATCCTCCTTTCAGCCACTTCAACGGCAGCCCTTGACAGGCCCCTGAGGGTGCTATATGACTCTAAGTCAAATGCTCCACAAGAGTTAAGCTGAAGTTCTTCTATAGTTGAAGTTATTTGCATCTGAGTTCAAACATTTCAAGTCAAAATAAGTTTTCCCTATTGTGAGCTATAGAGCCAAGAGTCATGATGAATCAATTATCTAAATGTTTAAGTAAGCTTCAAAGGAATTTTTAAAATCACCAATTGGAGCAGTGTGCAGATATTCTATGCCCTACATGCACTCTGATAAGTACTGATACGATGGTGTCTCGGGCCAGTTTGCCCAATTGCCCACAGCATTCACCTGCAGATGACAACTCTGTTTCCTGAGTATCTTGTACCTAAAATCTGTGGATTATTCTTTGTTCAGCCTTCTACTCAGAGGGAACAGAGTGGTCTTCTGAAATTTTAAGTAAATTAGTAGCACCACCCTCTCCCTAAAAACCCTCTCTTGGATGTGGGATGAACTCCAAATTCTGTAATATGGCCCCAGGGCTCTGCAAAATCTGGCCAGGGCCTTCTCTCACTAAACCTTCTCCATCAGACCAACGAGATAGTTGCTCAAGCACACAAAGCTCTTATCTATTTTGGGATCAGTTTAGTCAGTTTAGTCACTCAGTTGTGACCGACTCTTCATGACCCCATGGACTGTAGCATGCCAGGCTTCCCTGTCCATCACCAACTCCCAGAACCTACTTAAAGTCATGTCCATTGCATCAGTGATGCCATCGAACCATCTTAACCTCTGTTGCTGCTACTGCTAAGTCACTTCAGTCGTGTCCGACTCTATGCGACCCCATAGACGGCAGCCCACCAGGCTCCCCCGTCCCTGGCATTCTCCAGGCAAGAACAATGGAGTGGGTTGCCATTTCCTTCTCCAAGGCATAAAAGTGAAAAGTGAAAGGGAAGTCGCTTAGTCGTGTCTGACTCTTAGCGACCCATTGGACTACAGCCTACCAGGCTCCGCCATCCATGGGATTTTCCAGCAAGAGTACTGGAGTGGGGTGCCATTGCCTTCTCCATATTAACCTCTGTGGTCCCCTTCTATTCCTGCCTTCAATCTTTCCCCGCATCAGGGTCTTTTCAAATTAGTCCGTTCTTCGCATCAGGTGGCCAAAGTATTAGAATTTCAGCTTTAGCATCAGTCCTTCCAATGAGTGCTCAGGACTAATCTCCTTTAGAATGGACTGGTTGGATCTCCTTGCAGTCCAATGGACCCTCAAGAGTCTTCTCCAGCATCAGAGTTTAAAAGCATCAATTCTTCAGTGCTCAGCTTTCTTTATAGTCCAATTATCACATCCATACATAACCAATGGAAAAACCATAGCATTGACTAGACAGACCTTTGTTGGCAAAGTAATGTCTCTGTTTTTTAATATGCTGTCTAGGTTGGTCATAGCTTTTCTTCCAAGGGGTTAGTGTCTTTTAATTTCATGGCTGCAATCACCATCTTCAGTGATTTTGGAGCCCCCAAAATAAAGTCTCTCACTATTTCCATTGTTTCCCCATCTGTTTGCCATGAAGTGAATGTGAAGTCGAGTGGGCCTTAGAAAGCATCACTACGAACAAAGCTAGTGGAGGTGATGTAATTCCAGTTGAGCTGTTTCAAATCCTGAAAGATGATGCTGTGGAAGTGCTGCACTCAATATGCCAGCAAATTTGGAAAACTCAGCAGTGGCCACAGGACTGGAAAAGATCAGTTTTCATTCCTATTCCAAAGAAAGGCAATGCCAAAGAATGTTCAAACTACCACACAATTGCACTCATCTCACATGCTAGTAAAGTAATGGTCAAAATTCTCCAAGCCAGGCTTCAGCAATATGTGAACCGTGAACTTCCTGATGTTCAAGCTGGTTTTAGAAAAGGCAGAGGAACCAGAGATCAAATTGCCAACATCTGCTGGATCATGGAAAAAGCCAGAGAGTTCCAGAAAAACATCTATTTCTGCTTTATTGACTATGCCAAAGCCTTTGACTGTGTGGATGACAGCAAACTGTGGAAAACACTTAAGAGATGAGAATACCACACCACCTGACTTGCCTCTTGAGAAACCTGTATTTAAGTCAAGAAGCAACAGTTAGAACTGGACATGGAACAACAAACTTGTTCTATATTGGGAAAGAAGAACATCAAGGCTTGTGTTTTGCCACCCTGCTTATTTAACTTCTATACAGAGTACATCATGAGAAATGCTGGACTGGATGAGGCACAAGCTGAAATCAAGATTGCCAGGAGAAATATCAGTAACCTCAGATATGCAGATGGCACCACCCTTTTGGCAGAAAGTGAAGAAGAACTAAAGAGCCTCTCGATGAAGGTGAAACAAGAGAGTGAAAAAGTTGGCTTAAAACTCAACATTCAGAAAGCTAAGATCATGCCATCTGGTCTCATCATTTCATGGCAAATAGTTGGAGAAACAGTGGAAACAGTGACAGACTTTTTTTTTTTTTTTTTGGCTCCCAAATCACTGAAGATGGTGACTGCAGCCATGAAATTAAAAGATGCTTGTTCCTTGAAAGAAAAACTATGACCAACCTAGACAGTATATTAAAAAGCAGAGACATTACTTTGCCGACAAAGGTCCATCTAGTCAAAGCTATGTTTTTTTCCAGTAGTCATGTATGGATGTGAGAGTTGGACTGTAAAGAAAGCTGAGCACCGAATAATTGATGCTTTTGAACTGTGGTGTTGGAGAAGACTCTTGAAAGTCCCTTGAGCAGCAATGAGATACAGCCAGTCCGTTGTAAAGGAAATCAGTCCTGAGCATTCATTGGAAGGACTGATGTTAAAGATGAAACTCTAATACTTTGGCCACCTGATGCAAAGATCTGACTCATTTGAAAAGACCCTGATGCTGGGAAAAATTGAAGGTGGGAGGAGAAGGAGATGACAGAGGATGAGATGGTTGGATGGCATCACTGACTCAATGGACATAAGTTTGAGTAAACTCCAGGAGTTGGTGATGGACAGCCTAGTATACTGCAGTCCATGGGGTCACAAAGAGTAGGACACGACTGAGTGAATGAACTGAGTGAACTGCAAATTCATGATAGCTTACAGTGAACAATGTCAGATTCATGATCTCTGAAGAAGAAGGTTTAGCTTTGGAACCAGGGACCAGGCTTGATCACTCAAGAGCTTTTGTGTAGCAGAGTTTTATTAAAGTAATAAAAGGGATGGAGAAAGCTTCTGACATAAACATCAGAAGTGGCATGGAGAGTGCCCTCCATCCCTAGTCTTAGCAAGATAATTATATACTTTTTTAATTGGTTAGTACAATAAATCAAAAGTATGTCTCAAGATTGTAATGATCCTACTAGACCCATTCCCATAATATACATTTTAAGATAACAGGTTTAGCAAGAGGTTTTTCAGGAAGGAGAAACATGTCCTCAAGCAGTACACATTATTGTTATATAATCCTTACTACAGAATGTAGGGGGAAAAAAAAAAGTTTGTCCTTTTCTCCTCCTTGAGAATTCCAGACCCCTCTCTCCTCCTTGAGAGCCTAGGCCCCTTCCTCTTCCTCGAGGAACCCAGACTTCTTATCAACCTGCCTAGGAATTGACTGTCTCATTCATATGGGATTTGATTTAAGTCATACTTGGCTGGCCTAGTGTTTTTCCTGATTTTCTTTAGTTTAAGCCTGCATTTTTCTATAAGAAGTTGATGATCTGAGCCACAGTCAGGTCCAGGTCATGGTTGTTTCTTGGGGTTTTTGTTTGTTTGTTTGTTTGTTTTTGTTTTTTTGTTTGTTTGTTTTTACTGTATGCAGCTTCACCATCTTTGGCTACAAAGAATGTAACCAATTTGATTTCGGTATTAACCATTTGGTGATGTCCATGTGTAAAGTTGTTTCATGTTGTTGAAAAAAGAGTATTTTTCTATGACTAGTGCATTTTCTTGGCAGAATTCAGTTAACCTTTTCCCTGCTTTATTTTGTTCTCCAAGGCCAAACTTGCCTGTTATTTCAGGTATATCTTGACTTCCTACTTTTGCATTCCCATCCCTGATGATGAATAGAACATCTTTTTTAGGTGTTACTTCTAGGAGTCTTCTAGTTCTTTATAGAACTGATTGATTTCAGCATCTTCAGCACCGGGTAGGGGCATAGAGTTGGATTACTGTGATGTTGAATGGCTTGCTTTGGAAATGAACCCAGATCATTCTATCATTTTAGAGATTGTTCCCAAGAACTATATTTTGGACTCTTGTTGATTATGAGTGCTACTCCATTTCTTCTACAAGATTCTTGTCTACATTAGTAGAAATAAAGATCATCTTTATTAAATTCCCCCATTCCTGTCCATTTTAGTTCATTGATTGCTAGGATGTTGATGTTTATTCTTGCCATCTCCTGCTTGACCACATCCAATTTTCCTTGATTCACAGATGTAACATTCCAGTTCCTATATAGTACTGTTTGCAGCATCAGATTTTACTTTCCTCATCAGACACAGCCACAGCTGAGCATTGTTTCCACTTTGGCCCAGCCTCTTCATTCATTATGGGGCTATTGGTAATTCTCTTCCACTCTTCCCCAGTAGCATACTGGATACCTTCTGACCTGGGGGACTCATCTTTTGGTATCATATCTTTTGGGCCTTTTATACAGTTCATGTGGTTTTCACAGAAAGTATACTGTGGTGATTTGCCATTCCCTCCTTCAGAGGATCACATTTTGTCAGAACTCTCTGCCATGACCTGTCCATCTTGGGTGGCCCTGCATGGCATGGCTCATAGCTTCACTGTGTTATGCAAGCCCCTTCGCCATGACAAGACAGTGATCCATGAAAGGGCTTATATCTGTGCCATGGTCGTTTTATCATCATTTAAGTTTGATGTCACATTTGCACAAAACCCGTGTTTGGATTGTGTAAATGTGAAAAATATTGAAACCACAATTGTCAAAAGAAAAATTAATCTCTGATCCCTAACTGAAGATAGTCTGGATAATTGATATGTTCATCACATGAGATGAAATATGTGATTATACTTTCAGTGTTAATAATCTCAGTGAGAAATACTGAGTGTTGTTACCTCTTTCTCTGTTGCCCTTTTATGCTATTCGACTTAGAATCCTGTTGCTTGGACTTTGAGGCATTTTTGAAATAGAATTGAAGTGTTTTCTTCTCTCTTCCAGATGTCCACAATAATGTGTGACTGACATAAATTCTAACAATAAAAAGATACTTTCTCATAGGAAATAGTTTGCAAATCATAGTAACTCATGGTAAAAAAGAGACAAGGTTAAAAACCTTATTGTAAATGCAAAGAGCTGGCTGCTGATCCACACAGAGCTATACCCATGATCAGCATATCAGGAGATCCAAATGAGAAAAGGAAGCTTGAAAAGATATCCTGTAAGAGGGATGAGACTTTGAAGCATATGTATATACTAAGACAAGTTGCAAAACAAGATATTGTATGAACAAATATTAATATTATATTGCCCAGATATTGTATTGGGCAGTCAAATATAAGACATATAATTAGTTTTTAGACTTAAAGGAAATATATTGTTTCCTCATTCTTTCTATTTTAATTAAATCCGTTTACCTCCAAATTAAAAATGATCTGTTAAATATCTATTGTAATATGCTAATCATAGAAACATAGCCTTTACTTTTAATAATTTTCCTGACAAGACAGAGAATATTTGTATAGATAGACATTAATTGTACATTTATATAAATGGTTACATAATGGATACTTTTATAATATATTATCTATTATACATAAATATAAAATTATCTAAATATAAAATGTTACATAAATACCTGCATTGAACACAAAAGAAATTAAGGCATTCTTTTAACATTTTCCAAAAATGTATAGTTGACAAGGATAAGGTTAATTGGCATAAATAAATGTATAAAAAGTATTTTATATGTGTGACTAACATCTGTTGCTATAAACCACCCCCCCACCCAGGAATATATAGTGGATGCCAGGACAAATGACATACAGATATCAATAGATGTGAAATAGAATTTATTACTAAGATAGTAAACCATGAAAGGATTTCCCAAAGTGAAGGGTTAAAGTTCCTTAAAGAGTGAAGCAAGAGCAAAGCAGAGAGAGTACATTGGATACTGTAGTGACTAGGATATGGAGCAGGGGGAGACCCCACATGCTGCCTGGGATTGGCCAGGGAGGTCACCACTGACTTCACAGGATGAATGGCTCACAGACGCTCTTTTATCTTGCTTGCCCTAGGTAGGGCAACAGCAAATGGACTTGATCAACTAAAACGATGACAGGTCAAACATAAAAAATGGAGCCAAATTCTATTTTATAAGAATAAATATAGAAGAAATCATTCACTGTTTTAGAAATTGTAGTTGAGTGAAAATGGCTTCTTTGATGGCTCAGTGGTAAAGAATCTGCCCCCAAAGCAGGAGATGTGGGTTCAGTCCTTGGGTTGTGGATATCCCCTGGAGAAGGAAATGGCACCCACTCCAGTATTTTTGCCTGGAGAATCCCATGGACAGAGGGGCCTGGTGTGCAATAGCCCAAGGGGTCTCAAGGAATTAGACATAACTTACAGGCTAAACAACAACAACAAAGTCAAGTGAGAAGAGAGGATAAGCGAATAAAACAGAGCTTTGAATTAGAGAGTGAGATACTTGTATAGGTCCGTCAGATGACAGAATATTGTCTACAAGGCTAAGAACTTTGGCAGGGCCTGAGCATTGAAAAGGGAGAGATTTTTGTGATGGTCTTAAAAGTGACCATTAGCAGGTTGTGCTAAATCAAGAAGTAATTGTGGCAGAGAGAGATTAAGGATGGTTTAGAGAAGACCCATTTAAATGATGATACTAATGATAAGAAAAGGAAGAGTGAAGGTGACAGATGATTTCTTTTTCTCAGTCGGAAAATGTCTAAAGAACTTAGAAACATGATACACATTTTCTCTACTGACTTACTCAGTTTAGCATTCCAGTGGATGTTTGGATAGAGAATGTAAAAATAATCACCTTTAGTAGACAGTATATTTAAAATCATGTAAAAAAATTTTACTTTTCTGAAAAATATTGTTATCTATTAATATTTATGGTATAGACCTTGTATTATGTACTGTGTTAGATTTTCTACTGTGTATAAGAATTGATATTTCAAAAATATGAGTATAATCTAAATACATAAAAATTTTTTCCACAAATAGAGATTTTTTTGTGGGATAGATTACAAAAGACTTGACTTTTTTTCCTATACACAATATTCAGTCAATGTTTTTGCCTAAGGAAAGGGATAAAACTATATGATTTCTGTCCAGAAATTGTCTGTAGATGATTTAATTAATACTTGATAGGTTTAATGAAATGTTTCCTAAGATTACATAATATTTATAGAAAAATTCAGATTTACTTTCTATCTATCCCAATATGAGGATTCTTTTTATTTATGCTCAGTTCAGTTCACTTCATTGGCTCAGTCGTGTCCGACTCTTTGCAACCCCATGAATCGCAGCATGCCAGGCCTGCCTGTCCATCACCAACTCCTGGAGTTCACTCAGACTCATGTCCATCGAGTCAGTGATGCCATCCAGCCATCTCATCCTCTGTCGTCCCCTTTTCCTCCTGCCCCCAATCCCTCCCATCATCAGAGTCTTTTCCAATGAATCAACTCTTCACATGAAGTGGCCAAAGTACTGGAGCTTCAGCTTTAGCATCACTCCTTCACAAGAACACCCAGGACTGATCTCCTTCAGAATGGACTGGTTGGAACTCCTTGCAGTCCAAAGGACTCTCAAGAGTCTTCTCAAACACCACAGTTCAAAAGCATCAATTCTTCGGTGCTTAGCTTTCTTCACAGTCCAACTCTCACATCCATACATGACCACAGGAAAAACCATCGCCTTGACTGGACGGACCTTTGTTGGCAAAGTAATGTCTCTCGAATATGCTATCTAGGTTGGTCATAACTTTCCTTCCAAGGAGTAAGCATCTTTTAATTTCATGGCTGCAGTCACCATTTGCAGTGATTTTGGAGACCCAAAAAATAAAGTCTGACACTGTTTCTACTGTTTCCCCATCTATTTCCCATGAAGTGATGGGACCAGATGCCATGATCTTGTTTTCTGAATGTTGAGCTTTAAGCCAACTTTTTCACTCTCCTCTTTCACTTTCATCAAGAGGCTTTTTAGTTCCTCTTCACTTTCTGCCATAAGGGTGGTGTCATCTGCATATCTGAGGTTATTGATATTTCTCCCGGCAATCTTGATTCCAGCTAGTGCTTCTTCCAGCCCAGCGTTTCTCATGATGTACTCTGCATATAAGTCAAATAAGCAGAGTGACAATATACAGCCTTGACATACTCCTATCCTATTTGGAACCAGACTGTTGTTCTATGTCCAGTTCTAACTGATGCTTCCTGACCTGCATACAGGTTTCTCAATAGGCCAGTCAGGTGGTATTCCCATCTCTTTCAGAATTTTCCAGTTTATTGTGATCCACACAGTCAAAGGCTTTGGCATAGTCAATAAAGCAGAAGTAGATGTTTTTCTGGAACTCTCTTCCTTTTTCCATGATCCAGCGGATGTTGGCAATTTGATCTCTGGTTCCTCTGCCTTTTCTAAAACCAACCTGAACATCAGGAAGTTCACGGTCCATGTATTGCTGAAGCCTGGCTTGGAGAATTTTGACCATTACTTTACTAGCATGTGAGATGAGTGAAATTGTGCAGTAGTTTGAGCATTATTTGACATTGCCTTTCTTTGGGATTGGAATGAAACTGACCTTTTCCAGTCCTGTGGCCACTGCTGAGTTTTCCAGATTTGCTGGCATATTGAGTACAGCACTTTTACAGCATCATCTTTCAGGATTTGAAACAGCTCAACTGGAATTCCGTCACCTTCACTAGCTTTATTCTTTGATGATGTTTCCTAAGGCCCACTTGACTTCACGTTCCAGGATGTCTGGCTCTCGGTGAGTGATCACACCATCATGATTATCTTGGTCATGAAGATCATTTTTGTAGAGTTCTGTGTATTCTTGCCCACCTCTTCTTAACATCTTCTGCTTCTGTTAGGTCCATACCATTTCTGTCCTTTATTGAGCCCATCTTTGCATGAAATGTTCCCTTGGTATCTCTAATTTTCTTGACGAGATCTCTAGTCTTTCCCATTTTGTTGTTTTCCTCTATTTCTTTGCATTGATTGCTGAGGAAGGCTTTCTTAGCTCTTCTTGGTATTCTTTGGAACTCTGCGTTCAGATGCTTATATCTTTACTTTTCTCCTTTGTTTTTCACTTCTAACCATCATGATTATCTTGGTCATGAAGATCATTTTTGTAGAGTTCTGTGTATTCTTGCCCACCTCTTCTTAACATCTTCTGCTTCTGTTAGGTCCATACCATTTCTGTCCTTTATTGAGCCCATCTTTGCATGAAATGTTCCCTTGGTATCTCTAATTTTCTTGACGAGATCTCTAGTCTTTCCCATTTTGTTGTTTTCCTCTATTTCTTTGCATTGATTGCTGAGGAAGGCTTTCTTAGCTCTTCTTGGTATTCTTTGGAACTCTGCGTTCAGATGCTTATATCTTTACTTTTCTCCTTTGTTTTTCACTTCTCTCCTTTTTACAGCTATTTTTAAGGCCTCCTCAGAAAGCCATTTTGCTTTTTTGTATTTCTTTTCCAAGGGGGGTGGTCTTGATCCCTGTCTTCTGTACAGTGTTATAAACCCAGTCCATAGTTCATCAGGCACTCTGTCTATCAGATCTAGGCCCTTAAATCTATTTCTCATTTCTACTGTATAATCATAAGGGATTTGATTTAGGTCATACTTGAATGGTCTCGTGGTTTTCTCTACTTTCTTCAATTTAAGTCTGAATTTAGCAATAAGGAGTTCATGATCTGAGCCACAGTCAGCTCCTGGTCTTGTTTTTGCTGACTGTATAGAGCTTCTCCACCTTTGGCTGCAAAGAATATAATCAATCTGATTTCAGTGTTATCTGGTGATGTCCATGTGTAGAGTCTTCTCTTGTGTTGTTGGAAGAGGGTGTTTGCTATGACCAGTGCATTTTCTTGGCAAAACTCTATTAGCCTTTGCCCTACTTTATTCCATATTCCAAAGCCAAATTTGCCTGTTACTCCAGGTGTTTCTTGACTTCCTACTTTTGCATTCCAGTCCCCTGTAAAGAAAAGGACATCTTTTTTGAGTGTTCATTCTAAAAGATCTTGTAGGTCTTCATAGAACCATTCAACTTCAACTTCTTCAGCATTACTGGTTGGGACATAGACTTAGATAACTGTGATATTGAATGGTTTGCCTTGAAAATGAACAGAAATCATTCTGTTGTTTTTGAGATTGCATCCAAGTACTGCATTTCAGAATCTTTTGTTGACCATGATGGTGCCTCCATTTCTTCTGAGGAATTCCTGCCCACAGTAGCAGATATAATGGTCATCTGAGTTAAATTCACCCATTCCAGTCCATTTTAGTTTGCTGATTCCTAGAATGTCAATGTTCACTCTTGCAATCTCCTGTTTGACCACTTCCAATTTGCCTTGATTCATAGACCTAACATTCCAGGTTCCTATGCAATATTGCTTTTTACAGCATTGGACCTTGCTTCTACCACCAGTCACATCCACAGCTGGGTATTGTTTTTGCTTTGACTCCATCCCTTCATTCTTTCTGGAGTTATTTCTCCACTGATCTCCAGTAGCATATTGGGCACCTACCAACCTGGGGAGTTCCTCTTCAGGATCCTATCATTTTTCCTTTTCATACTGTTCATGGGATTCTCAAGGCAATACTGAAGTGGTTTGCCATTCCCTTCTCCAGTGGACCACATTCTGTCAGACCTCCTCACCATGACCCAGCCATCTTGGGTGGCCCCACAGGGTATGGCTTAGTTTCACTGAGTTAGACCAGGCTGTGGTCTGTGTGATTAGATTGACTAGTTTTCTGTGATTATGGTTTCAGTGTGTCTGCCCTCTGATGGCTTCTTGCAATACTTACCGTGTTACTTGGGTTTCTCTTACCTTGGACGTGGGTTATCTCTTCACGGCTACTCCAGCAAAGCGCAGGCGCTGCTCCTCACCTTGGACGAGGGGTATAAAAGAAATGTTAATTAACACAAAATACTTTCCTATATATAGTCCATTCCAGTGAAATAGTCCAGCAACCTCTGAGGGCTGAGTGCTCAGTGGTGTGTGTTTACAAGAAAGACATTTTCTAGGCAGTGTTTTAAGATATGTTTTGTTTGCAAAATTAAGAAAAACAATGGATAGTCTCTCCTACTTCACAAAATAGAGGATGAAACATATACCAATGGCATTTAGTAGTTTTTATTCCTAAAATTTTGGGTATACAAAGAATTTACCTACAATTTGATTAAAAAGTGGACCAAAGGGTCCCCTGATGATCTAATGGCTAAGACTCCATTCTCCCATCATAGGGACCCTGGTTCAAACCCTGGTCAGGGAACTAGATCCCACAAGCCACAAAAAAGATTGAAGATCCTGCATGTGACAACTAAAGTCTGGTGCAGCCAAATAAATATTCATTTTTTATAAAGTGGACTAAAGATCATAACAGACACCTCACCAAAGAAGATAGGTGCTAAATAAGCATATGAAAAGCTGTCCCACATCATATGTCATCAAATAATTGCACAGTGTATGTTTTCTTTAAATAAATTAGCCTCAGGTTTTGGGTTGGCAAGATCCCCTAGAGGGGGGTTTAGCAACCCACCCTAGCATTCTTGCCTGAAAAATTCCAGGACAGAGGAGCCTGGAAGGCTGAAGTCAATAGGGTCACAAAGAGCCAGACATGACTGAAGGGATTGAGCATGCACACAAGTACTTAATAGCAGCAAGTTATTATTCATTTAAAAATATTATATAAGAACTGATAAGATCTTTTGATGATGAGATACACAGTGAGTTTAGATTTTTTTCATGTCCATTTAGTTCTAATAATCAAGACAGAAGAAGAGACACTAAGAATTATACCATGTACATTGTGAAAACATATATTGTAGTTTATTGACTCAGCTGGGCAAAACTGTATGTTAAGTAACTATATTATAGTTCTCACTAGGGCAGGTTAGCTGTGTTTTTTCCAAGGTCATAGATTGTACTCTGAATCTTAGCCATCTCTTTTTATTTCATGCCATTGATAGCAAGGAAAAATGGAACAAGAGCAATGAGTCAACACATATCTATAAATTATACTAGAAAAACATCTCAAAATACATCTCCAGCAGAGTCAGGCAGTGGTGTCACCTCCAAGTTCACCATTATTACCATGTAATTAGTACATAATACGGATCTTCCCTAGTGGCTCAGATGGTGCAAGGAACCTGGGTTTGATCCCTGGATGAGGAAGATCCCTTGGACAAGGGCATGGAAACCCACTCCAGTATTCCTGCCTGGAAAATCACATGGACGGAAGAGCCTGGTGGGCTAAAGTCCATGGGGTTGCAAAGAGTTGGACACGACTGATCGACTAACACATGGTATGTAATACAGTTGAATTCATCTTCCAAGGTGGTGTTACTCTAGGAGATCACTGTATTTATTATGTTTATCAGAGAAAATGTTTATGTATAACATTAGGTTAAACTTTGCAAAGGTCTTGTAGTACTGCATATAATATTTCTAAACCAAGAGAATTTCTGATTTTTGCTTATCTTTCAATTTATACATAATTCACATTTACTTACTCTTCATCTGATCAATACCAGATTGTTAGAATCTCAAGTCTCTTGAGTGATTTATCATCTATTGAGGCACATAGCATTTTCAAGAACACAAGTCAAAACTTTAGAGAATCACAAATTACATTACACATACACAACTTCTGTCAATTTTATCACACTCAAAACATAGCCAGCTGCTTCTGAGATGATATCAAGTGACAATTAAAATAGCAACACTGATGTTATCCTACAGTTAGGTACAGAAAATATTTTATCTGGAAAAAAAAGCAGGAAGTATATTTAGACAGTTAGGATTTATGTTCCATGTTAAGAGAACAGATGTCTTAAAAGATTAATCTTTGGTGCCATCATGTCTATTTGTGCAGAATGTTGGATACAATGGGGCTTGTGAGGGCCTGATGCCTGCCTTGTCCAACTTCAGTCCTCTAAGCAGTGATATCCAAATATCTTCTGCAGACCATTAGTTCAATAGAATACTAATACATATAGTGTCAAAAATGGGGTCTAAGGTTAAATACAATTTGGAAACACTGTTTTAAGTCTGCACATTTTCCTCTCCAATGAGCTGTCAGACTCATTAATATACTCACATGCATTATGGATCTTCTAGAGAAAATGCCTCACTTACCCAAATTATTTAGCTGTCGAACCTGTGCCAGAGCAACCATTAACCATTAGGCAAATAAAATACATGTTTGGGACACCAGCAAAACTGGGAAGGAAGATTATGTCAGAATTTAATATTTTTTGAAAGCATCAAGGAGTTAACACCAGGGAAAAATCAGAATTTTGTTGGACTTGTTACTTTTATTCCATAATCTAATGTGCTTATTTTACATGATGGGTGTAAACTTTATTATTTTTTTTCAGTACTTTAAGACCTTTGATGGAATAGATCCAAAACCCTTTTTGTTTTCCCCCTAAGGAGCATCTGCTGGGGTAATGATGTATGGAACACACTTAGGGAATTGTTGTTCTAAATCCTACTTGCCATATTTGTCTTTCTGCTCATCTAAGAATATGATAATACTGTTCATGCTTGGAACCTTCTGGCACTACAGTTCTCTTGAGATGACTGTGGGTCTGATGTGGTTGCCTTGGGTTTTCTGGTTAAGGAGGACCTAGCTATCTCCTGAGAATATATAAGGACCAATGATTGATTTAGGAGATGTGGTAAGACTGCATGGGTCTCTTGCTTTGAGCAGTTGCAGACAGTGGGGCAAGGTCACCTACTTTAACCTATATCTCCTCTCTCTGAGCTGAAAAGAACTCTGCTTAACCCAAGAACTAACTAATCACCAACATTTGGACCAAACCACGCCACAATAACAAAGCAGGCAATTTATTTTTAATAACAAAGCAGGCAATTTATTTTTAGCATTCTTTTTTTCTCTCCTCTCATATCCCAGGCAGCCATGCACTCTGGAACCCCTCACACAGCCTTTTCTCTCAATCAGAGATTTCCTACTTCAACAATTCATTTCTCCACTGCATTAAAGTTACTACCTCCCTGATCTACTGCTGGTGTTCATACGCTCTCTCTTCAAAAACTTAGCTAAATAACAGTCAATGAATTTTTTATGACAGCTTCATCACATGAGAAGAAGAAGAATAACTTCTATTTTTAAGTATAAGACTTTGAAAGGTTTTTTTTACCACTATGTGCATTTATTACTGTGATGATAATGTAATTCATTTTTAAAATGAGCATACAAACAAGGTAAGGGCAATGAGAGCCTTAGCGTTTTCAGCTATGGTGAAGACTGAGTAGGGTCAAGCAGAAGAAGGGACTCCTCCCCCATTTCTTAGTCACACTTGCCTGAACTTAGTCTCAACAACACATAACTGGGGGTACGATAAAAAATGCTGATGGTCTCAGCTCCTGAGACCATAGACCTCTGAATGGGAGCCACAGGAGAGGGATCCTGTTCTGGGCTGCACCTTGAATGAGTGGAATCTCAGTCTCTGAGCCCCAAGGAGGAAGGAAGGAGTGGGTCTTCATTCAAGTATCACAGACTCTTCTTTTTGAGTTTTAGTATGTACTTTTTAAAGAAATGTTTCTTCTTTTGCTGTATGCTCTTAAAACGATTTCTGGAAACGTAAAATGATTTTTCTTAGAAAATATTTTCCCCAGTTTCATGGGGTACTCTAGCCATTAAACCGGAAGTATCTCTCTAGTTTTATATCAGTAACTCAACTTTTGTTAGATTCAGCTACCTATTCTTTAAAATGAAACAAATACTACCTAATTTTTAAGATTTTTCTTAGCATTAAATAACTATAAAGTATTTATAGCTTATGGTAGCTTATGGTGAATGATGTTGAATTTGTGATCTCTGAAGATTTACCTTCCAGACGAAGACCAGGCTTGACCACTCAAGGATTTGGTGAAGCGTAAGTTTTACTACAGTGAACAGGGACAGAGAAAGATTCTGATAAAGACATTAAAAGGGATGGAGAGTGGCCAGCTCACTAGTCTTTAGCAAGGGAGCTATATACATTTTTTAAAATATAAATTTATTATTAATTTTTTTCCCTGATACACTATTTTTTTTAATTTTTTTTTAAATTTTACTTTATTTTACTTTACAATACTGTATTGGTTTTCCCATACATTGACATGAATCTGCCACGGGTGTACATGAGTTCCCAATCCTGAACCCCCCTCCCACCTCCCTCCCCATACCATTCCTCTGGATCATCCCAGTGCACCAGACCCAAGCATCCTGTATCCTGCATTGAACCTGGACTGGGAATTTATTTCTTATATGATATTATACATGTTTCAATGTCATTCTCCCAAATCATCCCACCCTCTCCCTCTCCCACAGAGTCCAAAAGTCTGTTCTATACATCTGTGTCTCTTTTGCTGTCTCGCATACAGGGTTATCATTACCATCTTTCTAAATTCCATATATATGCGTTAGTATGCTGTATTGGTGTTTTTCTTTCTGGCTTACTTCACTCTGTATAATAGGCTCCAGTTTCATCCACCTCATTAGAACTGATTCAAATGTATTCTTTTTAATGGCTGAGTAATACTCCATTGTGTATATGTACCACTGCTTTCTTATCCATTCATCTGCTGATGGACATCTAGGTTGCTTCCATGTCCTGGCTATTATAAACAGTGCTGTGATGAACACTGGGGTACATGTGTCTCTTTCAATTCTACAAATGTATTCTTTTTAATGGCTGAGTAATACTCCATTGTGTATATGTACCACTGCTTTCTTATCCATTCATCTGCTGATGGACATCTAGGTTGCTTCCATGTCCTGGCTATTATAAACAGTGCTGTGATGAACACTGGGGTACATGTGTCTCTTTCAATTCTGGTTTCCTCAGTGTGTATGCCCAGCAGTGGGATTGCTGGATCATAAGGCAGTTCTATTTGCAATTTTTTAAGGAATCTCCACACTGTTCTCCACAGTGGCTGTACTAGTTTGCATTCCCACCAACAGTGTAAGAGGGCTCCCTTTTCTCCACACCCTCCCCAGCATTTATTGCTTGTTGACTTTTGGATCGCAGCCATTCTGACTGGTGTGAGATGGTACCTCATTGTGGTTTTGACTTGCATTTCTCTGATAATGAGTGATGTTGAGCATCTTTTCATGTGTGTATTAGCCATTGTGTGTCTTCTTTGACTCACACATGGTCCCGCGGAAGAGAGCAAAGGAAAAGATTAGACTCAGTGGACCTAAGGCCTCTCCCGTCTACATACCTGATACAGGGTGGGGTCTGGCTAACTAAATGTCTGTTTAGTTCTTTGGCCCATTTATTGATTGAGTTGTTTATTTTTCTGGAATTGAGCTGCAGGAGTTGCTTGTATATTTTTGAAATTAGTTCTTTGTCAGTTGCTTCATTTGCTATTATTTTCTCCCATTCTGAAGGCTGTCTTTTCACCTTGCTTATAGTTTCCTTTGTTGTGCAGAAGCTTTTAATTTTAATTAGGTCCCATTTTATTTTTGCTTTTATTTCCAATATTCTGGGAGGTGGGTCATAGAGGATCCTGCTGTGATTTATTGCTTATGTTCTCCTCTAGGAGTTTTATAGTTTCTGGTCTTAGGTTTAGTTCATTTTGAGTTTATTTTTGTGTATGGTGTTACTTTTTAAATTAGATAGTTCATTAGTTCAGTCAGTTAGCCATGTCTGATGCTTTGCAACCCCATGGACTGCAGTATGCCAGGCTTCCCTGTCCGTCACCAACCCCTGGAGTTTATTCAAACTTATGCCCACTGAGTCAGTGATGCCATCCAACCATCTCATCCTCTGTCATCCCCCACTCCTCCCACCCTCAATTTTTCCCAGCATCAGGGTCTTTTCAAATGAGTCAGTTCTTCACATCAGGTGGCCAAAGTATTGGAGTTTCAGATTCAGCATCAGTCCTTCCGAACAATGTTCACGACTGACTTTCTTTAGGATGGACCAGCTGGATCTTCTTGCTATCCAAGGGACTCTCAAGAGTCTTCTCCAACACCACAGTTCAAAAGCATCAATTCTTTGGCACTCAGCTTTCTTTATAGTCCAACTCTCACATCCGTACATGAAGAAGGAAACATGACTACTAGAAAAACCATAGCCTTGATAGACAGACCTTTGTTGGCAAAGAAATGTTTCTGCTTTTTAATATGCAGTCTAGGTTGGTCATAATTTCGTTCCAAGGAGAAAGCATCATTTAATTTCATGGTTGCAGTCACCATCTGCCATAATTTTGGAGCCAAAAATAAATAAATAAAGTTTTCCACTTTTTTCCAATCTATTTCTCATGAAGTGATGGGACCGGATGCCATGATGTTAGTTTTCTGAATGTTGAGCTTTAAGCCAACTTTTCACTGTCTTCTTTCACTTTCATCAAGAGGCTCTTTAGTTCTTCTGCACTTTCTGCCATAAGAGTGGTGTCATTTGTATATCTGAGGTTATTGATATTTCTCCTGGCAATGTTGATTATAGCTTGTGCTTCATCCAGCCCAACATTTCTAATGAGGTACTCTGAATATAGTTAAACAAGCAGGGTGACAATGTACAGCCTTGACGTACTCATTTTCCTAATCGGAACCCGTCTGTTGTTCCATGTCCAGTTCTAACTGTTGCTTCTTTACCTGCATACAGATTTCTCAAGAGGCAGGTCAGGTGGTTTGGTATTCCCATCTCTTGCATAATCTTCCACAGTTTATTGTGATCCACACATTCAAAGGCTTTGGCATAGTCAATAAAGCAGAAGTATATGATTTTCTGGAACTCTCTTGCTTTTTTGATGATCCACCAGATGTTGGAAATTTGACCTCTAGTTCCTCTGCCTTTTCTAAATCCAGCTTGAACAGCTGGAATTTCAATATTCATGTACTGTTGAAGCCTGGCTTGGAAATTTTGACCATTAATTTATTAGCATATGAGATGAGTGGAATTGTGCAGTAGTTTGAGCATTCTTGGGCTTTGCTTTTCTTGAGGTTGGAATGAAAACTGACCTTTTCCAGTCCTGTGGCCACTTCTGATTTTTGCAGATTTGCTGGCATATTGAGTGTAGCACTTTCACAGCATCATCTTTAAAGATTTGAAATAGCTCAACTGGAATTCCATCACCTCCACTACCTTTGTTCTCAGTGATGCTTCCTAAGCCCCACTTGACTTCATATTCCAAGAAGTATGGCTCTATGTGATTGAAGATCACATAGTAGATCACCATCGTGATTATCTGGGTCATGAAGATCTTTTTTGTACAGTTCTTCTGTGTATTATTGCCACCTCTTCTTAATATCTTCTGCTTCTGCTAGGTCCATACAGTTTTTGCCCTTTATTGAGACCATCTTTGCATGAAAATTTTCTTGGTATCTCTAATTTTCTTGAAGAGATCTCTAGTCTTATCCGTTCTGTTGTTTTCATCTTTTTTTCTTTTTTTTTTTTTTTTTGCACTGATCACTAAGGAAGGCTTTCTTACCTCTCCTTGCTTTTCTTTCAAATTCTGCACTCAAACAGGTATATCTTTTCTTTTCTCCTTTGTTTTTCACTTCTCTTATTTTCACAGCTATTTGTAAGGCCTCCTCAGACAGCCATTTCGCTTTTACGCATTTCTTTTTCTTGGGGATAGTCTTGCACCCTGTCTCCTGTACAATGTTACAAACCTCCATCCATAGTTCATCAGGCACTCTGTCTATCAGATCTAGTCCCTTAAATCAATTTCTCACTTCCACTGTATAATTGTAAGAGATTTGATTTAAGTCATACCTGAATGGTCTAGAGGTTTTCCCCACTTTCTTCAATTTAAGTCTGAATTTGGCAATAAAGAGTACAATAAATCAAAAGAACGTCTCAAAGTTTTAGAAATTTTACCAGACCCACTCCCACAATTTACATTTTCAGATAACAGGATTAGAACTTAACAATAGAAAAAACTTACCAGACCCAGTCACATAATATACATTTTAAGATAAAAGTAATTATTACAGTATTAACAGCATTTAAGATAACATGGAACAACAGACTGGTTCCAGATAGGAAAAGGAGTACTTCAAGGCTTTATATTTTCACCCTGCTTATTTAACTTATATGCAGAGTACTCATGAGAAACCCTGGGCTGGAAGAAGCACAAGCTGGAATCAAGATTGCCCGGAGAAATATGAACAACCTCAGATATGCAGATGACACCACACTTATGGCAGAAAGTGAAGAGGAACTAAAAAGCCTCTTGATAAAAGTGAAGAGGAGAGTGAAAAAGTTGGATTAAAGCTCAGCATTCAGAAAATAAAGATCATGGCATCCGGTCCCATCACTTCATTGGAAATAGACGGGGAAACAGTGGAAACAATGTCAGACTTTATTTTTGGGGCTCCAAAATCACTGCAGATGGTGATCACAGCAATGAAATTAAAAGATGCTTACTCCTTGGAAGGAAAGTTATGACCAACCTAGATAGCGTATTCAAAAGCAGAGACATTACTTTGCCAACAAAGGTCCATCTAGTCAAGGCTATGGTTTTTTCAGTGGTCATGTATGGATGTGAGAGTTGGACTGTGAAGAAAGCTGAGCACTGAAGAATTTATGCTTTTGAATTGTGGTGTTGGAGAAGACTCTTGAGAGTCCCTTGGACTGCAAGGAGACCCAACAAGTCCTTTCTAAAGGAGATCAGCCCTGGGTGTTCTTTGGAAGGAATGATGCTAAAGTGGAAACTCCAGTACTTTGGCCACCTCCTGCGAAGAGTTGACTCATTGGAAAAGACTCTGATGCTGGGTGGAATTGGGGGCAGAAGGAGAAGGGGACGACAGAGGATGAGATAACTGGATGGCATCACTGACTCGATGGACATGAGTTTGAGTGAGCTCTGGGAGTTGGTGATGGACAGGGAGGCCTGGCGTGCTGTGATTCATGGGATCACAAGAGTCAGACACGACTGAGCGACTGAACTGAACTGAAGATGATATTCAATATCACAGTAATCTAAGTCTAAGCCCTAATCAGTAATGCTGAAGAAGCTGAAGTTGAGTGGTTCTATGAAGACCTACAAGACCTCCTAGAACTAACACCCAAAACAGATGTTCTTTTCACTATAGTGGACTGGAATGCAGAAGTATGAAGTCAAGAAATACCTAGGGTATCAGGCATCTTTGTCCTTCGAGTACAGATGTTAGTAAAATAATGCTCAAAATTCTCCAAGCCAGATTTCAACAGTATGTGAACCATGAACTTCCAGATGTTCAAGTTGGATTTAGAAAAGACAGCAGACCAGAGATGAGATTAGCAACATCAGCTGGATCATTGAAAAAGCAAGAGAGTTCCAGAAAAACATCTACTTATGCTTATTGACTAGGCCAAAACCTTTGACTGTGTGGATCACAACAAACTGGAAAATTCTGAAAGAGATGGGAATACCAGACCACCTGACCTGCCTCTTGAGAAATCTGTATGCAGGTCAGAAAGCAACAGTTAGAACTGGACTTGGAACGACAGACTGGTTCCAAATCAGGAAAGAAATACGTCAAGGCTGCATATTGTCACCCTACTTTTTTAACTTATATGCAGCATGCATCTTGAGAATAGCTGGGCTGGATGAAGCACAAGCTGGAATCAAGATTGCCAGGAGAAATATCAACAACCTCAGATATGGAGATGACACCACCCTTATGGCACAAAGTGAAGAAGAACTAAAGAGCCTCTTGATGAAAGTGAAAGAGGAGAGTGAAAAAGTTGGCTTAAAGCTCAACATTCAGAAAACTAAGATCATAGCATCTGGTCCCATCACTTCATGGAAAATAGATGAGGAAACAGTGGAAACATGACAGACTTTAATTGCTTTTGTGGGGCGAGGGCTCTAAAATCACTGCAGATGGTGATTGCAACCATGAAATTAAAAGACGCTTACTCCTTTGAAAAAAAGTTATGACCATCCTAGACAGTGTATTCAAAAGCAGAGACATTACTTTGCCAACACATGTCCATCTAATAAAAGCAATAGTTTTTCCAGTAATCGTGTATGGATGCAAGAGCTGGACTATAAACAAAGTTGAGCATTAAAGAATTTATGTTTTTCAATTGTGGTGTTGGAGAAGACTCTTGTGAGTCTCTTGGACTGCAATGAATTCCAGCCAATCCATCCTAAAGGAAGTCAGTCATGAATGTTCATTGGAAGGACTGATGCTGAAGCTGAAACTCCAACACTCTGTCCACCTGATGTGAAGACCTGTCTCATTGGAAAAGACTCTGATGCTGGGTAAGATTAACTGTGGCTGGAGAAGGGGATGACAGCGATGAGACAGTTGGATGGCATCACTGATTCAATGGACATGAGTTTGAGTAAACTCCAGAATTTGATGATGGACAGGGAGGCCTGGCGCGCTGCAGTCCATTGTGTCACACAGAGTCAGACATGACTGAGGGACTGAACTGAACTGAGCTGAAGAAAACAGGATTACTCAGAAGGTTTTCAGGAAGGAGAAACTGTCCTCAAGCAGGATACATTATTATATAAATCCTTAATACAGAGTTTAAACTGAGTTGTCTGTTGGGTAATCATCAGTTCCAGGCTTAAAGAAAAAAAAATGTTTTATGTGACTAAGACTAAGGAATGTAGAGAGAGAGAGAGAAAAAAAAAAAAAGATGTTTGTCTATTCCTCCTCTTTGAGAATTCCAGACCCCTATCTCCTCCTCGAGAACCCTGGACCCACTGTCTCCTCCTCAGAGAACCCAGACTTCTTATCAACCTGCCTAGGAATTGAGTCTCAGTATTTAATGTACTATTTCTCATATAGAAGAGTTTAATGTGTGTGTGTGTGTGTGTGTGTGTGTGTTTTAAAAGCAACTGTATGTTCTTTTGTAAAGAGCAACTATGTTCTGTATTTGGTCATCCACACAAATATTTCTTGAGCAGAAAAGCTGTTATATTATTCTAGATGGTAGGAATTTTGAGTAAATCAAAGGGGATGCCTTCAGAGAGTTAATATTCTAATGGAGGAGACAAGACAACATATGCATACATAAAGTCATGTCAGGAAGCACTAATTATGATAAGGGAAAGATTATGTGGCTGAAAAGTAATGGGGGATGGCTATCAAAGACAGGCAGATCCCAAGTATTTATTCCACTTTTTCTGTTTGAAAATCAAGTTAGTTTAAACTTTCCCAAAGTTTGGTATTATATGCCTTTTGTCTTCAAAAATGGAGCAAAAATCCTTGGTCAGTTCCTGGCTCCCAGATCTTAGTTTTGGACCTGGAGTGTGTATGTGTGTGTGTGTGTGTGTTTATTTCTGACATGATGGAGGCTAGACTTCCATCCATTGCTTACATGTAATAAACTTTTGACATTGCTTTTAAGTTCAAGCTTGCCTAAAACTGGTGTCAACTGGCTAATAGACTGTTTGGGTCACTTTTAATTCTGTTCTTCTATGATATAAAGACGTGCTACATACATGAAGAATGGTTTAGAGAAAGTGAAGAAGAGAGATTAAACTAAAAGTCCTATTAGTTTAACTACTGGAATTAAAAATATTTCAGATGTCAGAATTTATAATACTGATAGTAACTTTTAAAAAGAGAGGGAAATGTAAAATATAACAAACATCTCATCCTCTGTTGCTCCCTTCTCCTCCTTCCTTCAATCTTTCCCAGGATCAGAGTCTTTTCCAATGAATTGGCTCTTCATATCAGGTGGTCAAAGTATTGGAGCTTCAGCTTTCTCATCAGTCCTTCCAATGAATGTTCAGGATTGATTTCCTTTAGGACTGACTGGTTTGATCTCCTTACTGTCCAAGAGACTCTCAAGAGTCTTCTCCATTAATTTGAATGTTACTGAGTTCAAATAGAAGGGAGATGGAAATAAGTAAGTAGTAGCTAGAAGACAGGAATATGTGATCTGAGAAATGATACAGTGAATTTTAAGATTTTAGAAATGGAACAGTTCTGGGTTGTTTCAGAAATGACCTGTAGGTGAAGGACATTGGAAATATAGGACATTAAAGAATGAGTCTCATGAATTGGGCCAGGTATTCTCATGGAGGTTGATGTTAAACAAAAGATGAAAACAGAGCAAAGAACAGTTAATGAAGCTGGTGATACAGAATTCCTCCTATGATGGTCACTAGGATAAGGGGAAAGCAGTAAATTATGGTGAGGATAAAGAGTAAGATAGTCCACCCTAACCCTACCTAAGGGAACTTTCTGCAATAATGGAAAGGCTCTCTATCTGTACTAATCAATATAATATCCACCAACCACATGTAATACTGAGCATTTGAAATATGACAATTCAATTGAGCAACTGAATTTTTAATGCTATTTAATTTATTATTAATTAAGTTAGTTGGAATAACCACATTAGGCTAATGACCATCATATAAGACATTGCAGTTCCAGAGATTTGGAAGAGCAATGTGCTGAAACCAGTAAGAGTGAAGCAGTATGTTACTGATTCTACCACCAGACTGGACCTCAGAGACAAGTAAATGTCACGGTGCCCCTATGACTTGAGTTTCCAGGTGTTTTGTTATCTACCTTACTTGTCTAAGGGTTCAATGGTGTGGAGACTGAAAGAAAAAGTCATGTTTAGGGAACAGAGAGTAAATAATTAGGTGTTGTTGATAAACATGTGATATTCTAATCTGTATATGTATTTTTTTATACCAGATTATCTTTTAAGCTTCTAGAGCTACAGTAGTGATTCCCAAAATTTGTTCCATGGATCCCTGGAGATTCTTTCAGAGAGTCCAGAGATCAAAACTATTTTCAAAACATACTCTGATATAACTTGCCTTTTTTCACTATGCTAACATTTCCATTGATTTTACGCAAGTAATAGTAGATAAACTTAGCACCAGTAAAGGCATTGGCACCAAACTATATAAGTAATTACTGGATTTTTCACAGCCAGGCAGTTGCATTTAAAAGAGAGAGCAAGAAAGATAGGGAGAGACAAAAGGAGAGACAGAGAGAATATCTTGTTTAATAGTGTCTTTAATGAAACAATGAAATTATTAATTTTGTTAAATTGTGACTCTTGCTTCAGTTCAGTTCAGTTCAGTCACTCAGTCATGTCCAACTCTTTGCGACCCCATGAATCACAGCACACCAGGCCTCCCTGTCCATCACCAACTCCCGGAGTTCACTCAGACTCACGTCCATTGAGTCCATGATGCCATCCAGCCATCTCATCCTTGGTCATCCCCTTCTCCTCCTGCCCCCAATCCCTCCCAGCATCAGGGTCTTTTCCAATGAGTCAACTCTTCACATGAGGTGGCCAAAGTACTGGAGCTTCAGCTTCAGCTTCATCATCATTCCTTCCAAAGAAATCCCAGGGTTGATCTCCTTCAAAATGGACTGGTTGATCTCCTTGCAGTCCAAGGGACTCTCAAGAGTCTTCTCCAACACCACTCTTGCTTACCCAAACTTTAAGTATTCTTTGTGGCAAAAAAGAAATATATATTAAAGCAATTATAATGGACACTGATATACAATGGTCATTTCAAAATATTGTGCAATTATATGAGTTGTAAGCTGAACTATCTTCATTTTTCAATTAACACCATTTTCACTTGAAAGAATAACTTAATGATTATTCAGAGTTGGGTGTTTGGCATATATTCTCTGGAAAATGAACAAAGTGAGCCTATTACTTCAAGAAAGAAAAATAATAAAATTTGAGATTTACATGAAAATTGGAATTTTGAACAGCTTTCACTTGCCACTGTAGTCTGGAACACTTTATAAAGCTTGAAAAATTTTCTGATGATATTGGTGAGGATATTAATGATATATATTTTTTACATTTTATAATGGAAAGTATCTAAATTTGAAAGATCTATATAATTCTGTGAGCAAATGAAACAGGGCAAGAATAGGTTATTGACATGTTTGCAGGTTGCATATAGCAACTAACCTTTAGAAATTTACTACTTACTGAGTTTTACATAATATCAAAAACAATAGTCTCAATTATATCAAAAGTATATTAGAATCATCTTCCCTTGTTCAATTATATATCTGAGTGAGGCAGAGTTTTCTTTGCATACATTAATCAAAACAACAGTCTACAACATATTAAATGCAGAGCAGGTATGAGAAACCAGTAATGTTCTACAGACGTTAAAGAAACTGGCAAACAGTAAAAAACATAGTGTTACATATTACTGTAAAACAGTAATACTTTGCTTTCTTTTTAATGTGGCTATTTCTTGTAAAAATATTTTATATTAACATGCAATTGATATATTGATCAATCTAACATACATAAACAAAAGCTGTTTGGGGTCCTCATTTGCTTTTAAGACCATAAAGGGTTCTTGAAATAAAAAATGTTTGAGAACCTCTGATCAAGTAAAAGTTATTGATTCTTCAGTGCTTAGCTTAATCTCAGTCTTAAAAACCCTTTTCTCTAGCTTCCCAACCACTCACTTCCCATTCTTTGTTTATAAAGCATTTGTATAACCATTCTTCAAATGTCTATATATTGTATGTGAAAGAGAGACAAAGAGAGAGACAAGCAGAGAAAAAGGAGCCAACAGATAAAGGAAATAAAAAGTAGAAGTAAAATACAGAACAATTACACAAGAGCATTTGCTGGATTTCAAGAAAGCTGGTTAGGAGGAAGAGTCGAGGAAAAAGAATTAATCTTAGAAAGGAGGAACTGCATTTTTCTCTATATAGGGAGAAAGGTTAAAATTTAGTGTTGGTGAAACGAAAACTAAGACTGATGAGAGACATCATGTTGAGTGACCTTATTTTGTCAAAAGAAAAGAGGAAATGCTATCATCAACCGAAAGCTTTAAAAGGAGAGGAAAATTTGGCATCATGATGATTGCAGCCATCACAGCCACAAGACAAGGAAACAAAGGATCCAAATAAAAAGTCGCCCTGCGCAGAGGAGGGGTGTGGCCATGATTAGATAGCTCAGGAGCTCATTGGTCGTGGCGGCAGTTTAGTCGCTAAGTCTTGTCATACTCTTGCAACCCCATGGACTGTAGCCTGCCAGGCTCCTCTGTCCGTGGGATTCTCCAGGCAATTAGAACCTCTCCAACCTTTCCCTGACTTCCTTTCATACAGCAGGACAGGGAGAGCTATTTAGAGTCAAAGTTCAGAGAAAAGGGAGCTAGTGAGCAGTTTGGGCAGACATGGAACTCTGTAATCAGGGAGCTCCAGAAAGGCTTTGTTTGTTTGCTTTTTTTTTTTTGGCACATTTAATTGTATGTTAAGTGTGGGGGCAATTACGTGAATAACTTACTCTGGCATGTAATTGGAGTATATTATAATTTTTGATGTTGGGATAATGTCTAATTTAATTAAGAATAATGAGCAAGTTGACTAATTATGGCTCTAATTGTAATTCTTTTATGGGAATAAGGAGACTTTAGGGTAAAGCATCCCCTGTGCCTAACTCTCAAAAAACACTAATTGAGCCTAGCATATTTTGAAATCTCTTTCATCAGCAATGACCCTTAAGTGTCACTGATGGGGGTATACAGCAGTAAATATATTAATACGTAGGTTGTGGGTGTGTGTGTTTAGTCACTCAGTCGAGTCCAACTCTGCAACCCCATGAACTGTAGCTTGCCAGGCTCCTCATCCATGGGATTCTCTAGGCAAGAATAGTGGAGTGGGTAGCCATTCTTACTCCAGGGGATATTCCTGACACAGGGATGGAACCCAGGTCTCCTGCATTGCAGGTGAATTCTTTACCACCTGAGCCACCAGGGTAGCCCATATAAGTTATAGTCCTTTATAATAATTATAAACTGAATCTCTTAAATAAATTGTCATTTTGTCTGGCTTACTTTGAAGATTAACCACTGTTTAGTTTCAATCTTGTTATAAAAAAACTGTTAATTTATAGCTTGTGTATTTCCACCAAAAAGCCTTTGATTCTTCTTCTAATTAACTATTACAGCATCCAAGGAGCTACCTTAATTTCCCAAGGCTAGCTGGATCTCTTTCTATTGGATTCCCTTAACAGACTGTACCAACCTCTCTCTTGAGATGTATCATCAAATATCATAGGCACTCATTCACTTGCTCGCATTGCTCAGACAGAAATTTCCTTAGGGCAAGATATGTATTTGGTATTTTATATCATCCTCATAGCCACAAATAGTACCTTCTAATTAACAACTATTTTACACCAAATTGAACATACACCAAAAAATAAGGAAAATGAAGTACTAGAACAAGTCACAATTCAGATCAGTTCAGTTTAGTTCAGTCACTCAGTAGTGTCCTACTCTTTGCGACCCCATGAACTGTAGCACACCAGGCCTCCCTGTCCATCACCAACTCCCGGAGTTCACCCAGACTCATGCCCATGGAGTCAGTGACGTCACCCAGCCATCTCATCCTCAGTCATCCCCTTCTCCTCCTGCCCCCAATCCCTCCCAACATCAGAGTCTTTTCCAATGAGTC
>SJXQ01008933.1:0-10063 GCA_006408695.1 Aepyceros melampus | reverse complement strand
CCTCCACTAGCTTTGTTCTTAGTGATGCTTCCTAAGTCCCACTTGACTTCACATTCCAAGATGTCTGGCTCTAGCTGAGTGATCACACCATTTTGATTATCTGGGTTATGAAGATCTTTTTTGTACAGTTCTTCTGTGTATTGCCACTTCTTCTTAATATCTTCTGCTTCTGTTAGGTCCATACCATTTCTGTCCTTTATCGAACCCATTTTTGCGTGAAATGTTCCCTTGGTATCTCTAATTTTCTTGAAGAGATCTCTAGTATTTCTCATTCTGTTGTTTTCCTCTATTTCTTTGCATTGATCGCTGAGGAAGGCTTTCTTATCTCTCCTTGCTACTCTTTGGCACTCTGCATTCAAATGGGTATATCTTTCCTTTTCTCCTTTGCTTTTCACTTCTCTTATTTCACAGCAATTTGAAAGGCCTCCTCAGACAGTCATTTTGCTTTTTTGCATTTCTATTTCTTGGGGATGGTCTTGATCCCTGTCTCCTGTACAATGTCACAAACCTCCAACCATGGGGTCTAAGTGAAAGTACACAGTAACAGCCTGGATCACAAGTCCTTTGAAAGTCTATGATCTGACAGATTAGGTTAGTAGTTTTGATTCTCCACGCAATTATGAAGTGGTCAAAGAGACCAGGAAAAGCTGACCGAGAAAGGAAAGTCAGGTCCACATGCTTCGCCCATTTCTGGCTGCTCCCCTTGCAAGGATGTTGGGTGTCTCTTGGCATTGACAGGTTGGTTAAAAACCCCAATAAATCTCCCCTTTTGGAGGCTGCCTTCAGTCATCATGAGGCTCCGCGAAACCGCGGAGCAGGGCTCAGTGCTCACTCTGCGCAGGGTGTGTCATTCATTCACACAAGCACACCACAGAGTTAGTAAAAAGTGGAAAATGTGAGTACTGAGAAGGCAGAGAGGCTAGAGCTCTGAGTGTTCTTACCTTGTCTTGAAGATCCTGGACGAGCCCTCAAGATGATAGCTTACCATGAACGGTGTCTGATTCTTCATCTCCGAAGAAGAAGATTCAGCTTCGGGACCAGGGACCAGGCTTGATCACTCAAGAGCTTTTGTGTAGCAGAGTTTTATTAAAGTGAAAAAGGGACAGAGAAAGCTTCTGATATAGACATCAGAAAGGGGACGGAGATGAAGATCCCGGACGAGCCCTCAAGATGATAGCTTACCATGAACGGTGTCTGATTCTTCATCTCCGAAGAAGAAGATTCAGCTTCGGGACCAGGGACCAGGCTTGATCACTCAAGAGCTTTTGTGTAGCAGAGTTTTATTAAAGTGAAAAAGGGACAGAGCAAGCTTCTGACATAGACATCAGAAGGGGGACGGAGTGTACCCCTCCAAGTAATTTTGATTCTAGCTTGTGATTCATCCAGCCAAGCATTTCTCATGATTGTATATAATTTCTCTGCATATAATTAAATAAGCCTTGAAGTACTCTTTTCCCAATTTTGAACTAGTCTGTGGTTCCACGTCTGGTTCTAACTGTTGCTTCTTGACCTACAAGTAAGTTGATCTGGTAGAAGATCCTGGACGAGCCCTCAAGATGATAGCTTACCATGAACGGTGTCTGATTCTTCATCTCCGAAGAAGAAGATTCAGCTTCGGGACCAGGGACCAGGCTTGATCACTCAAGAGCTTTTGTGTAGCAGAGTTTTATTAAAGTGAAAAAGGGACAGAGAAAGCTTCTGATATAGACATCAGAAAGGGGACGGAGTGTACCCCTCCAAGTAATTTTGATTCTAGCTTGTGATTGATCCAGCCAAGCATTTCTCATGATTGTATATAATTTCTCTGCATATAATTAAATAAGCCTTGAAGTACTCCTTTCCCAATTTTGAACTAGTCTGTGGTTCCACGTCTGGTTCTAACTGTTGCTTCTTGACCTACAAGTAAGTTGATCTGGTATCCCCATCTCTTTTAAGAATTTTCCACAGTTTGTTGTGATCCATACAGCCAAGGCTTTAGTAAAATAATTCAGCAGAAATAGATGTTTTTCTGAAATTCCCTTTTTTTATGATCCAACTGCCTTTTCTAAATCCAGCTTGTACATCTATAAGTTCTTGGTTCACATACTACTGAAGCATAGCTTGAAGGATTTTGAGCATTATCTTGCTAGTATGTGAAATAAGCAAGATTGTATGGTAGTTTTAACATTTTTTGGCGTTATTTTCTTTGGGATTGGAATTTAAACCAACAGTTTCTAGTCCTGTGTCCACTGCTGAGTTTTCCAAGTTTGCTGACATATTAACTGCAACACTTTAACAGCATCATCTTTTAGGATTTGAAATATCTCAGCTAGAATTCCATCACTTCCACTAGCTTTGTTTGTAGCAATGTTTCCTAAGGCCCATTTGACTTCACACTCCAAGATGTCTGGCTCTAGGTGAATTATCACATCATCTGCCTGGGTCATTAAGGCCTTTTTTGTACAGTTCTTCTGTGTATTCTTGCTACCTCTTCTTAATATCTTCTGCTTCTGTTAGGTCTATACCATTTCTGTCCTTTTTTGTACCCATCTTTGCATGAAATGTTCCCTTGGTATCCCCAATTTTCTTGAAGAGATTTCTAGTTTTGTTTCTTTGCGTTGTCCAGTTAAGATCGCCTGCTATTCTCTGGAATTTTACATTCAGTTGGGTATATATTTCTTTTTCTCCTTTGCCTTTCACTTCTCTTCTTTACTCACCTATATGTAATGCCTCATCAGACAACTACTTTAAAACTACAATCCCACAACCTCCAGAACAAAAACCACAATCACAGAAAGTTAACCAAAACGATCATATTGATCACATCCTTGTCTAACTCAGTGAAGCTACAAGCCATGCCATGTAGGACCACCCAAGACGGATGGGTCATGATGAAGAGTTCTGACAAAATGTGGCCCACTGGAGAAGGGAATGGCAAATCACTCTAATATTCTTGCCTTGATAACTCCCTAAACAGGATGAAAAGGTAAAAAGGACACCAGAAAATGAGCAATCCATGTTGGTAGGTGTCCAATTTGCTACTGGGAAAGAGCAGAGAAATAGTTCCAGAAAGAACGGACCAAAGCAGAAATGATGTTCAGTTGTGAAAGTAAAGTCTAATGTTATAAAGAACAATATTGCATAGGAACCTGGAATGTCAGGCCCATGAATCATGGCAAATTGGACATGGTCAAGCAGGAGATGGCAAGAGTGAACAGTGACATTTTAGGAATCAGTGAAGTATAATGGACGGGAATGGGTGAATTTAATTCAGATGATCATTGTCTACTACTGTAAGCAAGAATCCCTTAGAAGAAATGGAGTAGCCCTCATAGCCAACAAGAGTCCAAAATGCAGTACCGGAGTGCAGTCTCAAAAATGACAGAATGACCTTGTTTAATTTCCAAAGCAAACCATTCAACATCATAGTAATCTCAAGTCTAGGCCCCAACCACTAATGCTGAAGAAGCTGGAGTTGAATGGTTCTATGAAGACCTACAAGATCTTCTAGAACTAACACCAAAAAAAGATGTCCTCTTCATTACAGGTGATTGGCTTGCAAAAGTAGGAAGTCAAGAGATACCCGGAGTAACAGGCAAGTTTGGCCTTAGAGTACAAAATGAAACAGGGCAAAGGCTAATAGAGTTTTGCCAAGAAAATACACTGGTCATAGCATATACCCTCTTCCAATAACATAAAAGGCAACTCTGTACATGGACAACACCAGATGGTCAATACTGAAATCAGATTGATTATATACTTTGTGGCCAAAGATGGAGAAGCTGTTACAGTCAGCCAAAACAAGATCTAGAGCTGACTGTGGCTCAGACCATGAACTTGTTATTCCAAAATTCAAACTTAAATTGAAGAAGTAGGGAAAACCAAGAAAATCCCATGGATCGTGGAGGCTGGTAAGCTACCATCCATGGGGTCGCAAAGAGTCAGACACGACTGAGCGACTTCACTTTCACTTTCTGGGAAAACCAATAGGCCCTTCAGGTATGACCCAAATCAAACCCCTTATGATTATACAGTGGAGGTGACAAGTAGATTCTAGGGATTAGATCTGGTAGACAAAGTGCCTGAAGACCTACAGACAGAGGTTCATAACAGTGTATGGAAGCAGTAACCAAAGCCATCCCAAAGTGCTATATGTTGCTGCTGCTGCGAAGTCGCTTCAGTCGTGTCCGACTCTGTGCGACCCCATAGACGGCAGCCTACCAGGCTCCCCCATCCCTGGGATTCTCCAGGCAAGAACACTGGAGTGAGTTGCCATTTCCTTCTCCAATGCATGAAAGTGAAAAGTGAAAGTGAAGTCATTCAGCCGTGTCCGACTCTTAGCAACCCCATGGACTGCAGCCTACCAGGCTCCTCCGCCCATGGGATTTTCCAGGCAAGAGTACTGGAGTGGGATGCCATATAGTAGATCCTTATTAGTTATCTATTTTACATATACATGCATGCCAAGTCGCTTCAGTGTCACTTCCGTCATGTCCAACTCTTTGCAACCCTATGGATTGTATCCCACCAGACTTCTCCGTCCATGGGATTCTCCAGGTAAGAATACGAGAGTGGGTTACCTCTTCTTCCTCCAGGGGATCTTCCTCAGGGATCAAATCTGTGTCTTACATCTCCTGCATTGGCAGGTGGGTTCTTTACACCTGTGCCACTTGGCAAGCCCCATTTTATGTATAGTAGTGTTGTATGTCAATCTCAATCTCCCAATTTATCCCTGCCCCCAAAGTATTTGTTTTTAATATGAAAAAATTAACTTGAAAATACCTTCATTTGGAAGAATTTGTCCTGAGCTTACCAGGTACCTCAATACCTATAAAGATAGAATATTCTCAGATTGAAATGCAGACTACAGAAAAGAATCAAATGAAGAGGTCTACAATTCTAAGTCATTTCATGATAAAATTCAACTTTAGATAAGGTTTCAGAGAATTTTATGTAAGAATTAAAAATAATAAAACCATATTAAAAATAGTTTTCAGCAATATATCAATGACATGGTATTAGAGACAGATTCAGCTTACAAACAGACTAAAGTATATAAATATGGGCTAAGCATAATTATTCTGCTTATTCCCTTTTTTTTTTTTTTTTTTTGGCCATGTGGCTAGTGAGATCTTAGCATCCTGAATAGGGATTGAACCCAGGCCCTTGGTAGCAAAAGCACAGCATACTAATCACTGGACAACCAATGAATTCCCTTTTTAAAGTTCAGATAGTCAATATAAAAAGGTTTTAAATGTTTAGAAATAAATGTAGTAGTTTTTGAGTAAACTATTATAGGTCCCTTCACATTGAAACAATTGTCAATATTTCAAGAAATTATATAATCTTGCCCAGTACTTTGACCACCTCATGCAAAGAGTTGACTCATTGGAAAAGACTCTGATGCTGGGAGGGATTGGGGGTAGGAGGAGAAGGGGATAACAGAGGATGAGATGGCTGAATGATATCACCGACTTAATGGACGTGAGTTTGAATGAAATCTGGGAGTTGGTGATGGACAGGGAGGCCTGGCGTGCTGCAATTCATGGGGTCACAAAGAGTCAGACATGACTGAGCAACTGAACTGAAATGAATTATTTTTGTGGATTTTTTTCTCTCTCAAATGTTTGAATTTGTACTCTAAGTTAGTTACATGGTCACTGTATTGATCATCGTTGATGGATGAAGCAATAAAATTAATAAAGCAATAAGAATGAAGTATCATTTATTATTATAGCAGTAATGAAGGGTAAGAATAGTTGGCACTTCCCTGGCAATCCAGGAGTTAAGACTCCACAATTCCAATGGAGGGGGTGAGGATTTAGTCCCTGGTCTGGGAAGTCGGGTCCTACATGCAACACAGTGCAGCCAAAAATTTTTTAAAAAAAGAATAAAGAATAGTTGAACAATAGACATGATAATGATTTAATTAACAGAATCATCGTTGATGGATGAAGCAATAAAATTAATAAAGCAATAAGAATGAAGTATCATTTATTATTATAGCAGTAATGAAGGGTAAGAATAGTTGGCACTTCCCTGGCAATCCAGGAGTTAAGACTCCACAATTCCAATGGAGGGGGTGAGGATTTAGTCCCTGGTCTGGGAAGTCGGGTCCTACATGCAACACAGTGCAGCCAAAAATTTTTTAAAAAAAGAATAAAGAATAGTTGAACAATAGACATGATAATGATTTAATTAACAGATAAGAATTTTAAAAAACACCCATCTACGTCCATTGACAGAAGAATGGATAAAGAAATCATGGAATATTACTCAACCACAGATAAGAATGAATTTTAGTCAGTTCTACTGAGATGGATGAGCCTAGAGCCTGTTATACAGAATGACATGTCAGAAAGAGAAAAACAAATATTATATAATAACTTGTGTATATGGAATCTAGAAAAATGGTACTGATGAACCTATTTGCAGGGCAGCAATGGATTCATGTAGATAGCTAACAGACTTATGGAGGGTAGGTAGGAAAGAGAGGGTGGGATGAAAGGAGAGAGTAGCAAGGAAATATATACACTAACATATGTAAAATAGATATCCAGTGGGAATTTGCTGTATGACTCAGGGAAATCAAACCAGATCTCTGTGACAACCTAGAGGTATGGGATGAGGTGGGAGAAAGGCTCAAGAAGAAGGGAACATATGTATACTTATGGCTAATTCATGTTATTGTATGGCAGAAACCAACACAACATTATAAAGCAAATTATCCTCCAATCAAAATAACAAAACACCATCATCCTCAAGAACACATAAAACATTGACTATATATTATCCCTTAAAGTAAATCTCAATAAATTTCAAAGACTCAGTTTCATATAGACCATGTTCTGTTACCACACTGCAACTAAATTAGAAATCAATGACAACAACAACAACAAACCCTCCATAGACATTTTTAAGTTTAAAAAACACTGATTTATGGGACAAAATAGAAATTGTGAAGGATGTTAAGAGTAATAACAATACTCTGAATAATAACAATATTCTAAATAATAACAATACTCATGGAACTCTTCAAAAATAGTCTATTATAAATTTATACCCATATTATACTCAGGAAAGAAAAAAGGGCTGAAAATGAATGGACTAAGGATTCAACTTTAAGTTACAAAAGCGGCAAATTGGGGAGTTCCCTGGTGCTCCAGTGGCTAGGACTACGTGCTTTCACAGCCAAGGGTGCAGGCACAATCCTTGACTGGGGAACTAGGAGCCCATAGCTGCATGGCAAGGCCAAAAACCGAAAAACAAAACAATCATAAAAAGGCAGCAAACTAAACCCAAATAATAAAGGAAAGGACATAAGAAGAGTTAGACTGGCCTTTGATAATGTAAATAGAGACAAAGAAATAATAGGGAGATACAACAGGCTAAAATCTGGTATTAGGTAGACAAATCTGTGGCAAAACTGATGAAGAAAAAAAGAGTAAGCACAAATATTAGTAGCAAAAACAGGGTCCTAACTACACACATAGTTGGAAAATTTAAAGGAAAGAAATATATTTTACCTAAAAAGTAAATTTTCAAAAGTCTTAGAAGAAATAGAACACCTGCGTAGCCTTATAACCATTTAAAAAGTGAACTAACAGTTTTGCTCTTACAAGTAAAACACCAGATCAAGAAGTAAATTCTACCAAATTTTCAAGAAAAAGATACTTCATATCTTCTTTTTATTGAAGTATAGTTGAATCACAATCTTGTGATGTTGTGTTATTTCTGTACAACAAAGCAACTCAATTACAGATATTTCCAATCTTATAGAAACTTTTGAGAAAAGAAAAATGAGACTAATTTTACCTTGGCTCCCAGGTGGCACAGTGGAAAAGAATCTGCCTGCCAATGCAGGGGATGCATGTTCAAACCCTGGGTTACGAAGAGCCTCTGGAGTAAGAAATGGCAACCCATTCCAGTATTCCTGCTTAGAGAATTCCATGAACAGAGGAGCCTGGCAGGCTATAGTCCATGGGGTCGCAAAGAGTCAGACAAGACTGAGCAACTGAGTGTGCATGCATTTCAATCAGACGAGGACAATAAAAGATAGGAAAATTATAGTTTGGACTCTCCCATGAACAATTGCAAAATTCCTAAAATGAATATTGGCAAGCAGAATCAAGTAATATATAAAATATTTAATTACCACAATAGAGTTTATTCCAGAAATGCAAATTTGGTTTCACACTAGCAATTAATAACTCCATCACATTATCACATTTAAAGAAGAAAAACATATATATAGCTATTTTCAAAAAAAAAAAGCACATGATAAAATTTAGCATCTGTTCATATTAGAAAAGAAAACCTTAAGAAATCTAGGAATAAAAGGGAATTTCCTTAATTTTATAAAATCTATTTGTCAAAAACCTATGACAAATATAGCCATAACTTTTCCCCTTAAACAAAGGAATATGATGACACTGCTCATTTTTACTGCTAACATTTGCCATTATACCAAATTTCCAGCTACTCCAAAACCACAGCGAAACTAACANGGAATTTCCTTAATTTTATAAAATCTATTTGTCAAAAACCTATGACAAATATAGCCATAACTTTTCCCCTTAAACAAAGGAATATGATGACACTGCTCATTTTTACTGCTAACATTTGCCATTATACCAAATTTCCAGCTACTCCAAAACCACAGCGAAACTAACAAAATGTATAAGAATTAGAAAAGAAGAAAAACTCTCACTTGTCACATGTGCTGTAATTGTCTACATAGCAAGCCAGAAAGAACCTAGAGATAAACTCTTAGAAATGGTAAGATATGTTGCTGAATAGACATCAATGTTCAAAATTTAGATGCATTTCTACATACCCTTAATAAGAAGAAACCTAATTTTATAATCATTTATGGGAATTCCCTTACAGTCCAGTGGTTGGGACGCTGTGGTTTCACTGCCAAGGGCCTGGGTTCAAATACTGGCCAGAGAACTAAGATCCTGAAAGCTGTGCAGTGCAGCCAAAAAAATAAATATATAAATAAACATATAAAATAAGTTATAAAAGCAATAAAACTTATAAGGGACCCAGGAATAAATCCACATGTTAAATCTGAGAAAACTATATTAC
The DNA here is from genome assembly GCA_006408695.1 of Aepyceros melampus. Taxonomy (NCBI): domain Eukaryota; kingdom Metazoa; phylum Chordata; class Mammalia; order Artiodactyla; family Bovidae; genus Aepyceros; species Aepyceros melampus. The sequence continues at coordinate 994 of SJXQ01008933.1, read as the reverse complement.
TTTATTAAAGAAATATTTAAAGGACCTGATAAGTATGAAGATATAACATATTCACAAAGAAGAATTCTTATCCTAAAAGTGTTAGGTGTTCCCAAATTGATCTAAAGATGCCTACCAATCCTTGCAGAGTTTTTCATGGAACTTGATATACTGGTTCCAAAATTTACGTAGAGAGCAAAAAGGAAAGCTAAGTCATTCCTGAAGAAAAATAGGCAAGAACTGTGTTATTCTAGAAGATATAAAAATTCAGAATATAGCCATAACAGTTTAAGATGATGTGGAATTGGCAAGATGTATATACACATATGGAATAGATTAGAAAATTTATATATGTTCACAGACACTTGACACATGACCAAGTCTTGCTGCTAATAACTGGAGAAAGGATAGAGAATTAATAAATAAATGGTGCTGGGATATTTGATTCCACAGGATAAGATTAATACATTAGCGCCATATTTTATGTGTACTTAGTCACCCAGTCGTGTCCACCTCTTTGTGACCCTATGGACTCCAGGCTCCTTTGATGATGGAATTTTCCAGGAAAGAATATTGGAGTGGGTTGCGATTCCTCCTCCAGGGAATATTCCTGACCCAAGGCTCAAACCTGTGTCTCCTGTGTCTTCTGCATTGCAGGCAGATTCTTTATACACTGAGTCATCGGGGGTCGGTTTGTCAAATCACTATTATTTTCAACCAAATCTAATTCCCTTTAATGGATTTCCTCAGTTCAGTTCAGTCGCTCAGTTGGGTCCGACTTTTTGTGAGCCCATGAATTGCTGCACACCAGACCTCCCTGTCCATCACCAACTCCCGGAGTTCACCCAAACTCATGTCCATCGAGTCAGTGATGCCATTGAGCCATCTCATCCTCTGTCGTCCCCTTCTCCTCCTGCCCCCAATCCCTCTCAGTATGAGTCTTTTCCAATGAGTCAACTCTTAACATGAGGTGGCCAAAGTACTGGAGTTTCAGCTTTAGCATCATTCCTTCCAA
>SJXQ01008932.1:0-41045 GCA_006408695.1 Aepyceros melampus | reverse complement strand
CGGGGAGGCGGGAGCGGGGGTGGCGGGCCTTCGGCTTTGAGACAGAAGACCGCTTTAGTGTGCTCACACCTGTGGCTCAGAATGTGAGTTTTACCCGTCCGGGGGGCTTGGTGTAGGAGCTTGATTTTGCAACCCCTCTGTCTTTGCATTTACCCAGAGTTCCTAAATGTGCCCTGTGGCCGCAGTCCACGAGAGTCCTCTTCCTGGGCCATGAGAGAGCAGGTGTGGACAGCCAGGAGTGTGCCTCCCTTCTGGGGGGCACTGGCCCTGTCTGACAGAGGGAGTGTAGGGGACAGTGGGCTTGAGGAGGGGGCCCCGAGCTGAGGTGACTGACAGCAACTGGAGCCTAAAGTTCACTGCAGAGGGGGCTTAGGTTAGGGGTCTTTCCCCTGCCACTTCCTGCCTGGCATGGTTTCCACAGCTCTGTCTGGTGCCCAGGGCCGGCTGGGTGTGCCGGGGTGATGGCAGCCGAGAGAGAGGTTGGAGGCAGAGCCTGGTCTTTGCAGCCTGTCAGGGAGGAAGAGCAGATAGAGCCTCTCAACTGAAGTGTGGCTGAGGGATGTGTGTGGGACCAAAGCAGGAGTAGAACTTGCACAAACTGGAGGGAGAGGGAGTGGCCGTGCCCAGGACAGGGCCTTCTCTCTCATTCCCAGCTCGGAAAGCCTCCCTATGGTGGTCTCTCCTTGAGGACATCATTTTTAAGCTGGAATATGGTTGCGTCTGTCTGCCGACAATGTGGGAGACCCGGGTTCAGTCCCTAGGTCGGGAAGATCTCCTGGAGAAGGAAATGGCAACCGCACTTCAGTATTGTTGCCTGGAAAATCCCGTAGATGGAGGAGCCTGGTGGGCTGCAGGCCATGGGGTTGCAAAGAGCTGGACACGACTGAGTGACTTCACTCACGCACGATGGTTGCTTTACACTGTCAGTCTCTGCTGCACAGCAGAGTGATCAGCTGTCTGTATACACATACCCCCTCTTTTCTGGATTTCCTTCCCACTCAGCTCAGGCTTCCCTGGTGGCTCAGAGGTGCCTACAGTATGGGAGACCTGGGTTCCATCTCTGGGTCAGGAAGATCCCCTGGAGAAGGGAATGACTTCTCTAGTATTCTTCCCTAGGGAATGCTATGGACAGAGGAGCCTGGTGAGCAACCATCCATGGGGTCCCAAAGAGTCAGACACGACTGAGTGACTCACACTTTCACTCTCCACTTAGGTCACCACAGAGCTCGGAGGGGGCTCCCTGTGCTGTACAGCAGCCTCTCTGTAGTCTCTGTTTTGTACACAGTGGCGTGTGTATCTGTCACTCCCAACATCCCAGTCCATCCCATTCTACCCCCGCCTTGCCCCACTGGCATCCACCTATTTGTTCTCCGTGTCATGTCTGCTTTGCAAATAAGACCATCTATACCGTTTTTCTAGATCCCACATATATACTTTAATATACGACACTTGCTTTCCTGACTTCACTCTGTAGGACAGTCTCTAGGTCCACCCATGTCTCTGCAAATGACACGATCTTTTAATGACTGAGTGCTGTTCTGTTGTCCACAGATGCCACATCTCCTTCATCTCTCTCCTGGTGACCGACACTTAGGTTGCTTCCATGTCCTGGCTATTGTAAACAGTGCTGCGTGAGCACTGCAGAGCATGTGTCTTTTTGAAGTGTGGTTTTCTCTGATCCTCGAGAAATGCTTGAATGGCCAATAACTGAATTATGAACCAAGTTACCTAAAGGATGAGAATGTTCAATTTCTCACTTAATTCTTAATCTCACTTAAGAATCTAGGAGGTCCTTGTTCTTGAGAAGGCTCAGTGGTTCAGTGAAGATATCAAGGATTCGGAGTCTCTCCATAACTGTGCCCTGCCATCTTCAGGGTGTGGGCAAGGGCTGTCTTCAGGGTCACAGAGGGCTGCAGCACTTCCAGGCATCACATTCTCATAATAAACCCGAGACCTACAATCTGCCCCAAGAAACTGTTGGTACACACAATTAACCAATTTGGAAAAAAAAAAATCATCTTTTTATAGCCTGTCAGTAAATGAAGGGAGTGATGATCGTGGCTACCACACTGTGACGCCAAGGAGATGGCAGACGCAGTGGTCATATTTTGCATACTTTGCCTTATTTACCTCTCACAGTTTGTCCCACTTCCCAATGACAACTGAGATTCGGAGAGATCAAGTAATTCGGCCTGTTTTATGACCAGGAAATGAAGAAACTGGCATTCAAATTCCAGTGTGTGTGACTCTAGGCCTGTTTTTTTTGCCTTTTTAAAATGAAAGGAATACATATTTACGGTAAAAATCAGCACTGACCTTGACTTTTCATTTTTCAACACTGTATGTGTTCATAATAAGTTTCAATAGTGTAAAGTGTAGAGTGAAATTTGCCTTGCTCCCCACTGGGCAGTTCCCACAGTTCCCACCAGGAAACTTCCTCTGTAATCATAAACTCAGTTTTCTAAATATTTTGTATAAATTAGGTCAATTTAGGCACTATTGTGCATTTATTTTTAAAAATTAATGTATCTTGCAGATATAATGTTGCCATATATAGATTCTGCTTTCTTTTTTGTGGATATGTTGTATTGCATAGAATGTAATTGCTTTTTAAAAAAATAATTAAACTAGTCCTTTCTGCTGGAATCTGTTGTTTCCTATATTTTTTTTTCCATTAAAAACATGTAAAAATAAATATCATTAGATGTACAGTTTTGTGTAGATGCATAAGAATAAAATTTTCAGCTGGTGGTACATATAAAGTATCTATATAATTGGCAAATTGGTCTTCAAAAGATTGCACAGTAATACATGAAAATTCTTATTTTCTCAGACTTATACCAATGTTTGAGTCTTATCAAACTAATGTTTTGGCTAATTTGATAAGTGAAAAATGATATCTAAATGCTTATTTTGATTTGCAATTCTTTTACTATGAGTAAGATTCTGTTTAACCAGACCGCCTAGATGAGAATTCCTATTTGGTCCTCGGAAGCTGTGTGATGATGGGCAAGTTGCTGAGTCCTATAATTTCAGTTTCTTTCCCTGTTAAATGTGGATATGAAAATGGCCTTACTACTTGGAGTTCAGGATTTAATGACATCACACATGTAAAGTGCTAGCATAATTCCTAGCTCAAAATAAGGGCTAAGTAAATGTAGCTGTTACTGTTATCTACTTACAGACCACTGGAATGTTTATGATCTGCCTGTATACATCTGTATTCCATTTGTGTCGGATTCTTCTTCTTGATTTGTTAGAACTCCTTTTATATTAATAACATGGTCCTTTACATATATCTTACAAGTATTCAGTTCAGGTCAGTTCAGTCGCTCAGTCGTGTCCAATTCTCTGTGACCCCATGAATCGCAGCACGCCAGGCCTCCCTGTCCATCACCAACTCCCAGAGTTCACCCAGACTCACGTCCATTGAGTCCGTGATGCCATGCAGCCATCTCATCCTCTGCCATTCCCTTCTCCTCCTGCCCCCAATCCCTGCCACCATGAGTCTTTTCCAGTGAGTCAACTCTTCGCATGAGGTGGCCAAAGTACTGGAGTTTCAGCTTTAGCATCGTTCCTTCCAAAGAAATCCCAGGGCTGATCTCCTTCAGAATGGACTGGTTGGATCTCCTTGCAGTCCAAGGGACTCTCAGAAGTCTCCAGCACCACAGTTCAAAAGCATTAATTCTTCAGTGCTCAGCTTTCTTCACAGTCCAACTCTTGCATCCATATGTGACCACTGGAAAAAGCATAGCCTTGACTAAAAGGACCTTTGTTGGCAAAGTAATGTCTCTGCTTTTCAATATGCTATCTAGGTTGGTCATAACTTTTCATCCAAGGAGTAAGCGTATTTAATTTCATGGCTGCAGTCACCACCTACAGTGATTTTGGAGCCCAGAAAGGTAAAGTCTGACACTGTTTCCACTGTTTCCCCATCTATTTCCCATGAAGTGATGGGACCACATGACATGATCTTCGTTTTCTGAATGTTGAGCTTTAAGCCAACTTTTTCACTCTCCTCTTTCACTTTCATCAAGAGGCTTTTCTTGGGGTGCATGTATTCTTTCAGATCACAATTTTCTCTGGATTTATGCCCAGGAGTGGGATTGCAGGGTCACATAGTAGCTCTATTTTTATTTTCTTAAGGAACCTCCATACTGTTCTCAACGTGGCTATACGAATTTACATTACTGCCAACTGTGTAGGAGTTCCCCTTGTCTCCACACCTTCTCCAGCACTTATTGTTACAGATTTTTTGATGATAGCCATTCTGGCTGCTGTGAGATGGTGCATCACTGTAGGTTTGATTTGCATTTCTCTAGTAATTAGTGATGTTGAGTATCTTTCATGTGTTTGTTGGCTATCTATATGTTTTCTTTGGAGAAATGTCTGTTTATATCTTCTGGCCATTTGTTGATTGGGTTGTTTGTTTTGATACTATTAAAAATCATATGGTATTGTTCAGTTGTTAAGTGGTGCCTGACTCTTTTTGACCCCCATCAACTGAAGAATGCCAGGCTTCCCTGTCCTTCACACTGTCTCCAGGAGTTAGCTCAAACTCATGTGTATCGAGTCAGTGATGCCATCCAACCATCTCATCCTCCGTCACCCTCTTCTATCCTGCCTTTCCCAGCATCAATCTTTTCTAATGAGTCAGCTCTTCGCATCAGGTGGCCAAAGTATTGGGGCTTCAACTTCAGCATCAGTCCTTCCAATAAATATTTAGGACTGATTTCCTTTAGGATTGACTGGTTGGATATCCTTGCTGTCCAAAGGACTCTCAAGAGTCTTTTCCAACACCACAGTTCAAAAGTATTAATTCTTTGCCTGTTAGCTTTCTTTATGGATTTGTGAGGTTCAACTCTCACAACCATTACACGATTACTGGGAAACCATAGCCTTGACTATATAGACCTTCGTCAGCAAAGTGATGTCTGCTTTTTAATACACTGTTAGATTTGTCATAGCTTTTCTTCCAGGGAGCAAGCATCTTTTAATCTCATGGCTGCAGTTACCATCTTCAGTGGTTTTGGAGCCCAAGAAAACAAAGTCTGTCACTGTGTCCATTGTTTCCCCATCTATTTGCCATGAAATGATGGGACCAGATGCCATGATCTTAGTTTTTTGAACGTTGAGTTTTAAGCCAGATTTTGGGAAACCATAGCCTTGACTATATAGACCTTCGTCAGCAAAGTGATGTCTGCTTTTTAATACACTGTTAGATTTGTCATAGCTTTTCTTCCAGGGAGCAAGCATCTTTTAATCTCATGGCTGCAGTTACCATCTTCAGTGGTTTTGGAGCCCAAGAAAACAAAGTCTGTCACTGTGTCCATTGTTTCCCCATCTATTTGCCATGAAATGATGGGACCAGATGCCATGATCTTAGTTTTTTGAACGTTGAGTTTTAAGCCAGATTTTTCACTCTCCTCTTTCACATTCATCAAGAGGCTTTTTAATTCCTCTTCACTTTCTGCCATTATAGTGGCATCATCTGCTTATCTGAGGTTGTTGATATTTCTCCCAGCAATCTTGATTCCAGCTTGTGATTCATCCAGCCTGGCATTTTGCATGATGTACTCAGCATGTAAATTAAATAAGCAGAGTGACAATATACAACCTTGACATACTCCTTTCCCAATTTTGAACCCAGCCCATTGTTCCATGTCTGGTTCTAACTGTTGCTTCTTGTCCTGCATACAGGTTTCTCAGGAGACAGGTAAAGTGGTCTAGTATTTCCATATTTTTAAGAATTTCCCACAGTTTGTTGTGATCCACACAAAGGCTTTAGTGTACTCAATGAAGCAGAAGTAGATGGTTTTTTGGAATTCCCCTGCTTTTTCTATGATTTAGTGGATATTGGCAATTTGGTCTTTGGTTCTTCTACCTTTTCTAAATCCAGCTTGTACATCTGAAATTTCTTGCTTCATGTACTGCTGAAGTCTAGCTTGAAAGGTTATGAGCATAATCTTGTGAAATGAATGCATTTGGACAGGAATTTGAACATTCTCTGGCATTGCCTTTTCTGGGGGTTGGAATGAAAACTGGCTTTTCCAGTTCTATGGCCACTGCTGAGTTTTCCAAATTTGCTGGCATATTGAGTACAACACCTTAACAGCATCATTTTTAAGGATTTGAAATAGCTCAACTGGAATTCCATCACCTCCACTAGCTTTAGTCATAGTAGTGCTTCCTAACACCCACTTGACTTCACACTCCAGGATGTCTGACTCTAGGTGAGTGACTACACCATTGTGGTTATCTGGATCATTGAAAATTTTTTTGCACAATTTTTCTGTGTATTCTTGCCACCTCCTCTTAATCCCTTCTGCTTCTGTTAGGTCCATACATTTCTGTCATTTATTGTGCCCATCTTTGTGTGAAATGTTCCCTTGATATCTCTAATTTTCTTGAAGAGATCTCTAGTCTTTGCCATTCTCTTGTTTTGCTCTATTTCTTTGCGTCATCACTTAAGGAAGGCTTTCTTATCTTTTCTTGCTTTTCTCTGGAACTCTGCATTTAGTTGGCTATGTCTTTCCCTTTCTCTTTTACCTTTCAATTCTCTTCTTTCCTGAGCTATTTGTAACACCTCCTTATACAACCACTTTGCCTTCTGCATTTCTTTTTCTTGGGGATGGTTTTGGTCAACACCTCCTGTACAGTGTTACGAACCTCCATCTATAGTTCAACAGGCACTCTGTCTACTTGATCTAATCCCTTGAATCTATTTATCAACTCCAATGTATTATCACAAGGGATTTGATTTAGATCATACCTGAATGGACTAGTGGTCTTCCCTACTTTCTTCAATTTAAGCCTGAATTTTGCAATACAGAGCTGATGATCTGAGCCACAGTCAGCTCCAGGTCTTGTTTTTGCTGACTGTATAGAGCTCCTCCATCCTTAGCTACAAAGAATATAATCAGTCTGATTTTGGTGTTGACCATCTGGTGATGTACATGTGTAGTGTTGTCTCTTGTTTTGTTGGAAGAGGGTGTTTGCTATGACCAATGTGTTCTCTTGGCAAAACTCTTAGCTTTTGCCCTGCTTCATTTTGTACTCCAAGGCCAACTTGCCTGTTACTTCAGGTATCTCTTGACTTCCTACTTTTGCATTCCAGTCGTCTGTGATGAAAAGGACATCTTTTATTTGGTGTTAATTCTGGAAAGTCTTGTAGCCCTTCATAAAACCACTCAACTTCACCTTCTCTGGCATTAGTAGTTGGGGTATAGACTTGGATTACTGTGATGTTGACTGGTTTGCCTTGGAAATGAATTGAGATCATTCTGTCGATTTTGAGATTGCACCCAAACACTGCATTTTGGACTCTTTGGTTGACTATGAGGGCTACTCCATTTCTTCTAAGGGATTCTTGCTCACAGTAGTAGATATAATGGTCACCTAAATTAAATTCACCCATTCCCATCCACTTAAGCTCACTGATTCCTGAAATGTCGGTGTTCACTCTTGCCATCGACTCCTTGACCACGTCCAATTTACCTTGATTCATGAATCTAACATTCCAGTTTCCTATGCAGTGTTGTTCTTCAGCATTGGACTTTACTTTCACCAGCAGACACAACCACAACTGAAAGACATTCTCACTTTACCCCAGCCTATTCATTCTTTCTGGAGCTGTTCCTTTGCTCTTCCCCAGTAGCATATTGGACACCTACCGACATGGGGGGCTCACCTTCCCATGTCATATCTTTTTGCCATTTCATTGTGTCCATTGGGTTCTCATCACAAGAAGACTGAAGTAGTTTTCCATTCCCCTCTCCAGTAGGTGATACTTTGTCAGGCCCTGGTGGCAGGGACATGCCCTTCACCTGCTCCATGTAGCCAGACAGCACGGCCTGCCCACTGCTCCAGTGGCCTCACTGCTGGGGCTGTTTGTAAATTTTGGAGACTAATTGCTTGTTCACATTATTTGAAAATATTTTCACTTAATCTGTCTGAGGGTTGTCTTTTCATTTTGTTTATTATTTCCTTTGCTGTTAAAAAACTTTTGAGTTTAAGTAAATCTCATTGGTTTATTTTTGTTTTTATTTCAATTATTCTGGGAGTCAGATCAAAAAAGATGTTGCTGCCTTTATTTCAGAATGTGTTCTGTCTGTTTTCCACTGACTTTTATACTGTCTGATCTCACATTTAGGTTTTTAATCTGTTTTGAGCTTATTTTTTTGTGTATGGTGCTAAAGAATAAACTAATTTTGTTTTTTTACATGTAGCTGTCCATTTTTTCCCAGCACCATTTGTTGAAGAGACTGTCTTTCCAACATTGTGTAGTTTTGCTTCTTAGTTATATTAATTGATCATGTTGCTGCTGCTGCTAAGTCACTTCAGTCATGTTCAACTCTGTGTGACTGCATAGACAGCTGCCCACCAGGCTCATCCATCCCTGGGATTCTCCAGGCAAGAATACTGGAGTGGGTTGCCATTTCCTTCTCCAATGCATGGGTGCATGCTAAGTCGCTTCAGTCATATCCAACTCTGTGCAACCCCATGGACAGCAGCCTGCCAGCTCCTTTGTCCACAGAATTCTCTAGGCAGGAATACTGGAGTGGGTTGTCATTTCCTTCTCCAAATTGATCATCGGTGCATTAATTTATTTTTGGGTTTTCTATCCTGCTGCATTGAGCTATATTTCTATTTTTGTGCCAGTACTTGTAATTTATTTTGAAATGCATCAAAAACTAAAATGAACCAAAGAAGATAGAGTTAGATAGGTTAATATTAAAGGAAATACAATTGATATTAATTGCAAATCCAGGTGGTGGAGAAAGGGGTGCCCACTGTACAGTTGTTTCCACTTTACTGCAGATTTGAGGAGAAGGCAATGGCAACCCACTCCAGCACTCTGGCCTGGAAAATCCAATGGACGGAGGAGCCTGGTAGGCTGCAGTCCATGGAGTTGCGAAGAGTCGGACATGAACTGAGTGACTTCACTTTCCCTTTTCACTTTCATGCATTGGAGAAGGAAAATGGCAACCCACTCCAGTGTTCTTGCCTGGAGAATCCCAGGGACAGTGGAGCCTGGTGAGCTGCCGTCTATGGGGTCGCACAGAGTTGAACATGACTGACATGACTTAGCAGCAGCAGTAGGTGTGAAAGATTCATAATAAAAGTTTGGAAGAAAAAGAATTTACTGAATAATAAAAATAAAGACATGGATAAGCTAAGCAGATCATAGTTTATACTGGGTGACAAGTGACTATAATAAGAGGCGGCCAAGGGCTGTGGGAAGCCAGAGGAGCCAGCTGACTAGGAAAGATTTCAGGTTTGAGGCACTCTGAGAGTGAAGTCTCAATAATTGGAGCCAGCAAGCTGAGGAAGCTTTTCCAGGAAGTCTAGGCCCACACTCGCCAGTTTCTGGAGCAGGTGGGCTTCGAGCAGAGGCTGGTCGTCTGGCTTGGGGCCTCAGCCTTCGTGCTCCGTGGGTTAGGGCAGTGGCCTCCTCAGCTCCTCAGGCTCTACATAGAGGACGGGCACAGACGGGCACAGGCCGGGAGGCAGGGAGGCCAGAGAGGCCCCTGCTTGGTGCTGGGGGAGCCTGAGAGGCTGAAGAGGCCCCGTGCCTCCTGCTTACTCCCTCCTGGCATTCCCCTCATCTGAACCTCTGACGTATTCAGAATGACAGCCTGACGAACAGCTTCTCCTGCTTTATTTGGGGTCCAGCTTCCTGCCTCGAACTTTCCATCTCAGTGACAGTCATGCCATGCGGCAGCTTTTGACAAGATGACAGCAGTTGTGAAGGTCAGAGCAGCACCGCTGGCCTCCCTGGCAGCGGGTGTGCAGCAGGCACGTGCATCCCAGCTAGGCCACCACGGGGCATGAGTGACAATGGGCCATGTCCACTGAGGTCTAACAGGCCTGTGAGTGTCCTGGGGACACTATCAGAGAATGGAAGCTGTCAGGTTGCTGCACAGCTGGGATGTGCAGGAAAGGACTCTGCACATATATAGGGTCTCTCACCGCATTGCACTGCCGATTACAGGGTCAGAGACAGGAGGAGTCAGACAGATTCCGCCCACAGAGGGCTCAGCTAGAGATGCTTTCATCCTGGGTGTTCCTTAATCACTTTCCTCCTCAACCTGGACTCAGCAGGAAGGTGGAGGCAGAGCCAGGGGTCAGTATAGAAGTCTTAGAACCAGCTCCTGTTGGTGAAAGCCACCAGTTTCTAGATTCTGTGCCAGTCATGGGGAACTCCACTGCTTCTACAACTCACTGAAGATCTGATAGTGGGTGTTGCTATTTCTACTTCTTGGAGATGAAATTGGAGCTGGCGGGTACTCAGCAACTTGCTTCGGTTTTGTGTGTGTGGGAGGCAGAGCTCAGATATGAACACTGCTCTAGACAGATGCCCACTGGTCAGAGATCACAGCCTATTGCACTGTAGCCTTGCAGTTCAGAATACTGAAGCCAGGACCGGTTTCCTGGGTCTGCGTCCAGCTGCATCCAGCTGGGAGCTGTTACCAGTGGGAGCTGGTGCTTATCCACCCGCCTTAGCTCTACAAATCCCAGTGATGTGGATGCGGAAACTGGCACACACAGAGCTCACTCAGACAGTGGGCTTCTAACAGACACCCGACTGCGCAGGGTCCTCCCCACACTGCTGCAGGGGCCCCACGGGAGAGAGCCTCCCGTGGGAGAGAGGGCATCTTGCCAAGTTCCAGACCTCAGGGAGAGGCCGTCCGCATGGAACCACGGGGTGCAATGTTGGCTTTGAGAACTGGTGTGGATGCCTTTGTCAGATATGCTCTTATGACTCTGGACTTGAACTTTGTCCAATTCTTTTTACAGCCACTGAAATATTCATATTTTTCTTTTCCATTTCCCTGATGTGGTAAACTCAGTGATATTTCAAGCACTGAATCAGTTGCATTTCTGGGATGATCCCTAATTAGTCTTGATGTATCATCTCTTTTTTATGTTTAGTTTCATTTCAGTTGCCAAGTATTGTTGAGGGTTTTTAAGTATCAATAAATATTTAATTTTTAAAAGAAGCTTTTGGTTTTAGATTTTAAGCGCTAAATTTACTTTTGTCACCTATCTTGCAGTATGTATTCAAGTCTATACATTATGTGGTATACCTTAAACTCAGTCAGAGCTATATGTCAATAACCTCTCAATAAATCCAAAAGAGAAAATAATTAACACATATATGGGCTTCCCTGGTGGCTCAGTGATAAAGAATCTGCCTGCCAATGTGGCAGATGTGGTTTCAGTCCTGGGCAGGGAAGATCCCCTGGAGAAGGAAATGGCAACCCATCCAAGTATTTTTGCCTGGGAAATCCCACGGACAGAGGAGCCTGGCAGCCCACAGTCCTTGGGATCCAAAGAATCAGATGTGATTCAGTGACTAAACAGTAACAGCAACGTCCACACAGCCCCTGGCGTATACATGTTATACAATCACACATTTACTTTTATATCAGATTTATATATAATCCCCTCACATGCACATAACACTCACACTCATGTACACCACACACATACTATACACCCTCCACTCAAAGCACACATACAATATATACACAATCACATCACATACAAAAACACACCACAGATACCTCCCCCCACAATCACAACACTCTTATGCCACCTGAACGCAACACACACACACACACACACACACACACACTTCTGTCTAGATCCCTGACTTGGCTCTTACCTCCTAAACAGACAAAGTGTGTGTCTCCAGCCATCATTTCCATACACGAATTTTTCACGAGCTGGAAGAGAGGGGTGGCAGAGTCAGGGAGATTGGTAGCAAGGACATGGGGAAAAGGCATCACCTCCCCTCTCATGTTTAACCCACACTCACTGAGGCAACAAGCTTTTCTGCAGACTTGAATTCATCCATCCCATACATTTGGTCCTTTCTTTCCTCAATATTATGTAGCTAGAAGGGAGAGGAGATGGTTGGTGCACAGCCAGGGATTGAGCACACAGCAGGTCCTGGCCCAGGAAATAGGCTCTTACTTGCTGCCATGTTGGACTCCAAGGGCCACACCCTGGCGTCTGTCAGCAGCCCACCCCTCAGGGAATGGAAAACTTCTCCACCCATACCTCTGGTGTGTAGGTATACACAACACTTGCTATTCATCTGCCATGACTACCTGTTGTCCAAATACTTGGGCTGGGGTCGAGGGTCATCCGCTAGGTGACACTGGGACGCTGCCTTTGAAAGCTTTCCCCAGCTGGGCTCAACACTGGCACTTGGTTATCTGTTCTGAATTACCTGATCTCTCTTATAGTCTTGTATACCCAGGCAGTAAACCTTGGCCCCCATATCCCGAGCCTGTTGAGCCTAAGAGAAAAAAATGTTTTGAGTGGAAACACCCAAATACGTGGAGCACAAAGCTGACAATGATGGACAGGACTCACTTCCTTCTTTGTGTCCTGTAACGTCCTTGGTAGCAGTGGCCCCGCAGTCAGGGTGATAATCAGGCTGGAAGCACTGCTCTCTGCAGAAGAAGCAGGGAGTGGCCTGGTCAGAAAGGCACCTGGAGAGACCCGTTCACACTGCTAGGCCCCCAGCACTTCTCCTGCACCTCCGCCTGATCAAAGTAGCCACTATCAGATGCCTAGAGAGGAAGGGCCTTAGCCTAGGACCCACTTGACAGGTGAGCAGCCTGAGACTGGCTCAAAGCACTTCCTAGTGACCCTTACTAGGGGCAGGTGGGCAGCCTTTATCCTGAATGGCAACTGCAGCTACTTCCCTGGCAAGGACCAGCATCTCAGCTGAGCTCAGGGAGGAGCAGCCAGACTGACTGCCAGAGGCTTGGGCAGCGGCCCCGCCCAGCTCCCTGCCTTTCTCAGCAGCCTGTGCTTCCTTCCTGATGAGGCTGCAACTCTACAGTCTACATGCCAATGGTTCTGGGCCAAGCACAGCCTTTCCCACTGTTCGAAACACCAACACAGGACGAGAGTCAACCACAGGGGAGGCTGAAGGGAACAGAGGCAGAGCCAGGACCGTGGTGGACAGAATGTGGGCAGGCAGGGGACACCAAGGTCTCTGCTCCCTAAACCGAACTCTATTTACTCACTCACTGTCCCTGGAATTTCTTTTCTTTTTCATGCAGCCCAACTGTAGGTCAAGCACTTGATATCTAGGAAGAAACACAAGCTGGAATCAAGATTGCTGGGAGAAATATCAATAATCTCAGATATGCAGATGACACCACCCTTATGGCAGAAGTGAGGAGGAGCTAAAAAGCCTCTTGTTGAAGGTGAAAGAGGAGAGTGGAAAAGTTGGCTTAAAGCTCAACATTCAGAAAACGAAGATCATGGCATCTGGCCCCATCATTTCATGGCAAATAGATGGGGAAACAGTAGAAACAGTGTCAGACTTTGTTTTTTTGGGCTCCAAAATCACTGCAGATGGTGACTGCAGCCATGAAATTAAAAGGCGCTTACTCCTTGGAAGAAAAGTTATGACCAACCTAGATAGTATATTCAAAAGCAGAGGCATTACTTTGCCGACTAAGGTCCGTCTAGTCAAGGCTATGGTTTTTCCTGTGGTCATGTATGGATGTGAGAGTTGGACTGTGAAGAAGGCTGAGCGCCGAAGAATTGATGCTTTTGAACTGTGGTGTTGGAGAAGACTCTTGAGAGTCCCTTGGACTGCAAGGAGATCCAACCAGGCCATTCTGAAGGAGATCAGCCCTGGGATTTCTTTGGAAGGAATGATGCTAAAACTGAAGCTCCAGTACTTTGGGCACCTTATGCGAAGAGTTGACTCATTGGAAAAGACCCTGATGCTGGGAGGGATTGGGGGCAGGAGGAGAAGGGGATGACTGAGGATGAGATGGCTGGATGGCATCACGGACTCGATGGACGTGAGTCTGAGTGAACTCCGGGAGTTGGTGATGGACAGGGAGGCCTGGCGTGCTGCGATTCATGGGGTCGCAAAGAGTCGGACACGACTGCGCGACTGAACTGAACTGAACTAAGAACCAGGAACTTAATGCACGACCCCATGTGGTTCTCAGGAACATCCCTGGGGGAGCTTTTCATCCTCACTGTGGGGAGGAGGAACCTGCAGCCCAGAGAGGGCAAGGAACTCGCTCCAAGAGTCAGCGCTAGGAGCTGGCCGAGGAGGGTCTGCACCAGCCCTCGCTGAGGCCCGGGCCTGGCTCTGTTCCCCGTGAGCACAGTGATGTCAGCAGGCAACTTACCTCCTGAGGTAGCTTGTTGAATCTGTTTATTGCCTGCAACAATTGAAGGGAAGTTGGGGGAGGACAGTGAGACGACCAAATAATACTCTAAGAACTTGACAAAGCAGAATGAACTCTCAGAACTGTCTTTGTACCTTTATCAGCCCTTCCTGCAAGTTTGTGGCTCCTGTAGGCACTACATTCTGAAGTCGGCTAAGACCATGCCTTATTTCTTGTCTGAAAAATCAGAAAAGAGGATAGAGGGAGATGGTGGTTGATCATTGAAAAACAGCCCCAGCTGTCCTGACACCGTCCTGCCCTGTGCAGACCTGCCTGGACCAGAGAGAACACAAGTGGTCCTGTTGCGACCTTTCTGCCCGTGTCTCTGCCCCTGACAGAACGTAGGCCTTCTTCCTCTCATCCACTGAGCCTGGAGGATGCAGTTTTGTTGGTCCCATAAGTCAGGCCTGGCTTTCAAAGTGCTCGTCTCTGTCTCAGACATCCAGACCTCAGGGGACTCAGCAAGGGCCCTGGCTTGACCATCTGTGTTGAGAGGGGAGCACCCCGGATGCGCACCTGTGGAGCCGGCACCCCCAGCACGACTGGGCGTACTGCTGGCCCCTAAGGGGTCCCTGGTGAGGGGTCCCTAGTGAGGGCATTATCCTCCAGCAGGGAAGGCTGAGCTTGAGAAGTCACTCTGCTGATGCTCCTGTCCTGTCCCCTCCTCCTTTGCCGCAGACCCCTGTAGTGGACTTGGTCCCGCCAAGCCACTTCCCCCTCTGGATTGGTGCTAAGGGAGGTTGTCAAGCTGCTCCATCAGAGTCTAGGGCTCTTGGGCTTCTTGTGCTCCTGAAGAAACAGACCACAAGCTGGAAATGATGCCGGAAGAATGTTCATGCCAGCAGAAAAGCAGTGATCCCAGGCGGCTACAGGAATCTCTGTCGGCCTCTGTTAAAGCAGATAGCAGGGACTGGGACTGGGACACACCAGGGGGTGGGGCTTATGTTCAAGCTTATCTGGTGTGATGGCTGAGCTGTTACAGAAAGTCTTAGAGAATGCAGCGCCTAAAGGCAAGCTCTTGCCCAGGCAGAAGGGATTCTGCCCTGAGCTGAGATCTGAGAGCCCCTGGTCCTGCCCTGCCTGACCTAGCATGGGAAACTGAGGAGGCCTGGGACCAGGGCCAGTGGAGGCTGAACCAGGCCCTGCCCACCCCACTCTTCCTGTCACTTTTGGGAGGACTTCTTTTCTGTGGACAGCAACCCCAAATATGCCAGAACTCTCATCCCTCCACAGTGTCTGGCCCAGATCTGAGATTCTCCACGCTTCACTCCTGCCTGAGCCTAAGTTTTTCTTAGGCTGCCCACGCCATCCGTCCACTGGTTCCCCCTCCCCTCCCCACTCAATCCCTCCTCCCAGCTCCATGCGTGGAGAGAATACTAGCCTGCTTATGCCCTCGTGAAGTCTTTCACATCTTAAAACTCCAAACCTTTTATCCCCTTTCCTGATCTCCTCTCTTCTGACACTTTCCCTTGAGAAAGACAGCCTCACCTCCACTCTCCAGAGAGGACTGGGAGCCCCTCAGGAGCCTCCCCACAGGTCCCTTGGTTCAGACTCTGATTCCTCTGCCCAAAGGAGTCAGCGGTCCTCCTCTCCGCTAAGGGCAGCTCCTCTACCAGAGGCCCCTCTCTCTCCTCCACCTGCCTGACAACTCCCCCTCACCTGCTGCTTGCACCTCACATTCACTCAGAGTCTCTCTCTGCAAAATGCAGACCACAGGGACACACAAAACCACACCTTCCCCAGCTCACTGAACAGGAAGCCCCGGTCCCTGCTTCTCCTGGGAGCCAGGCCCGGGGAGTGCTGTCTCCGCGCACCGGCACCCCCACACTCTCTGGGTCTCAGTCATTTGCATCATGAGCATCTTGAGCTCCTGGATACTCGTGAGCTCCCCGTCTTCCACCTCAGGCCTTTGGGCACACCTAGGATGCTGCTGTGTCGTGCTCCCTCCTGAGCCCAGCCCAGCCTGGTATTTGGAAGCACTCACGGGCTCCCTGTCTCAGAGCCACCAAGGGATCAATCCACTGGAGCTCTAGCACTTCATCATGCCACCCCTGCCCCCTGCTCTGATTCTGCTCCCCGCTTCCCGCACTGGCCCAGAGCAGCGACTGACACACAGCGCAGGAGCCAACGCAGCCCAGTGTTCACGAAGGGCCCCCGCGTCTGCTCCTCCAGGCCCCAGGGGTCCTCACAGTGAGCCAGCTCTAAGAAACGAGAAGAGGGCTGAGAGGGCAGGACAGGTGGAGGGCTGGGCTTGGAGGAGGTGGAGACAGCTAGCAGCATAGGGTCCACCAGTGCCAGCTCAGCCAGAGGTCAGAGGGAGGGAGCCAGGACTGGGGGGTCCGAGTAGGCACCAAGGGGAGCCCAAGATGGTTTAGTCTGCACCCAGTGGGTCCTGAGTGAACCCCCCAGTTCCCTGTGACCCCTCCCACCATGCCTACCTTGGGGGATTAAAACAGCACTTGCCTGTCTGAGGTGAGCTTCATGACGATGTTGCCCTGTGTGGAGGAGGTGATGAAGGACATCCGCAGGTCAGGGCTGGAGAAGAATTATGCAAATGAAGCCAGTGAGGAGCCAGGAGGGGGGTGCTTGCCAGTTTCCCTGCTCCCATTCCAACTCTTTTGCTTTGGGGTTATTTCCTGAACCCTGGAGGTTCCTATAACTTAGTGAAGGATTCTGAGGCCTGTGGAGACGTGGGGCCTTCTTGCTCCATCCCTGTACTCCCACCCCCATTCCAAATCCCCTTCTGTCTCTCTCTCACACACACACAGGCATGCACACACAGGCACCAGAAGATAGGCACCCAGCCACTTTTGCATGCTCCTCTCAACTGGCCTCTTATCTACTGTAATAGTCTTTGTAACGTCACTCCTTTTCCCTCCTTGCCCACCTTCCCCATGTCCTGTTCATATCCAAGAAATGATTCTACCTCGTTTCAGCCTTTCACACATCTTCCCCTTCTCCTCATCCAATGAGCCTCATTATTTTTTATCTTAATTGCGGCCATAGGTCCCAACTGTGCTCTCTACTTCTCTTGGCTCTTGTTACAAATCATTTTGACCATTGCTCTAGACTTTTCCACCTGGAGGACATCATGTACCATATGAGACACTTGCTCAAGAATCAGCGATAGCTCCAAATTGCTCACAGCCAGAATCCTAAGCCCCTTGGCTTGGCATTATGAGCCTCAGTGGTTCTGGCCCCATGCTGTCCTGTTCAGACTCATTTCTCACCCTTCCCCTGAGTTAACCCTACTCTCCAGTCAAAGAGACCACTCACCCCAAAAGAAACCTCCTTGATTGTTCCTGTGACCCTGTCTTTCCCCATTCTTTGAATCTAGTTCAAATTTCAGATCCCCTAGGAAGTCATACTTGGTTTTTTAAAAAAGAAGAATACTTGCTTTTCCCTTAAAGTTGCAAGTAATTCCTTTGCACATTTCTTTTAACCCTTGGCACCATTTAACTCGGTATTTGGTGACTGGCTTTCCTGTTTCTTAATCTGTGAGGTCTCAAGGACAGGCTATGTCCCTTACAATGTGGCCTGACTCACAGGCAGGAGCCAAGAAATGTGCTGAGACCTGATAGAACCAGATTGATCTGTTCTTTCTGCTTCAGAACACGCCCCTCCCTGGGCTCTGTGCTCCTGACCATAGAGACTTCTATGATCACCAAATCCAGAGAGCTATGTGCCCAGCCCGGAAGAGGAAAACAGCAGCCGTACTTTGTGTACTTCTTCACTATTTCATCCACTAATTTGTTAATGTCCTTCCAAATATTATTTGCCTTCTGTGACCTGAAAACAAAGAAGACCTGAGTCAGGGACATAAGGGGCATCCATCCAGTGGGTGGAGTTTCTGCCTCCCCAGATTCTAGCAGAAACTTTTAAAATCCTCCCCATCCCAGGTAGTGCCAGGCTGCCACACTCCCTTAGTGACCTCAGTGGGTCACCCTAGTGAAAATCACCCTAGGGTCACAGTGATTCTCACCACTGTGAGACCTGGGGAGGATGACCCACCAGATTCATGTGCAGGGGTTGAGGGACTTTGGGTGGCGAATCAGGGTGTTCGGTTGTTTCACTTGGGGCTCAAGGACAGAAAGGAGGGATGATGTGCTGGTTATAGAGGCCTCCAGTGTTTCTGCTATGTTGGCTCCCATTGTCCCTCACTTATGGGCACCCAATAGGCACTGGCCTCAGGCCAGGGAGGGTGTGTTACTCAGAGCATTTTATTTCCATTTCTTCTCATCAGTCTGCAAAGCTGAGCCACTCTGGACACTGAGGGCCTTTTCTGGGACCACTGTCTGGGGGAGGGCTGAACCTGGCCTGGAACACTGCTGTCCTGGCATCATGATACCGCACCAGCAGGGAAAGCCTCAGGCCCTTCTTTGGCCTTCCAGATTCTTGTTCCCATTGTCTTTAACGTTATTGCCAGGATGGAGACAGAGGAGGCTGAAGGGTGTTGTGGCCTCAATACCCCTTCTGTCTAGGTGGGAAGTAGCTATATGTGTCCCTAGCCACTCAGGGTTCGAAGGTCCTTGCAATCCCACACTTCTCTGGGCTGCACTAGGCCAGGTTATGAAGGGCAAATGTGGGTCTTACTGGCTACGTGTTTGTCGAGGTTCCGCACATGGCAAGGCTGTAACTGAGGCTGGCGCCCTGCCTTGGGCTCTTCTCCAGTGAATGTGAAAATGAGTCTGAGGAACCCACCACAAGCTCCTTTCTCTCACCTCCAGTAATCATCATATTCATAAATACGCTGAACGTCAAATGTGTGATTCCCTGATACCCAAGAGCATCCTTCTTTTCACCTTTCCTTGCGCCCTCTAGGCTGCATCTAAATCTGTTAAGAGATGGTGAGTAAAGCAGCTGTTGGACTACTCTAACAATTTGAGGATTATCATTTATGGAGCATGTATATACCCATCCCTTGATACGCATGATTTCCGATTCCAAAACATCCCCTATGATGCAAGTAAGAAAACTGAGGCTTTCACAGCTCAAGGAATTTGCTAAAATTTCCAAGGATTCCATGGATGTAAACCCACATCTAGCTGAAAAAGCCATGTTCTACATATCACACTTGTCAGAGCTAGGTCTTATGGTTGTGTTTGATAATTCTTTGTGGTGAAGTGTCGGACCCTCTCAATCCACTCATAACACACACTTTCTCTTGGAAGCTCCTATGCTAATGTGTAAGAAAACTTCCTTTCTAAGTATTGGTACCATGCTCTACTTTCCTTCTCATTACTCCTATCTTCTGTGATTCCTCTCAGTAAAAAGGATCTTCAAAAGAAGATTTTTCAGAAAACAAGTACCTTCAACCCATGCAGCTTCTCTGGGAAAATTTCCAGTTTGTGATTATTTTGAAAGAAAGTCTAGATTCTAGAATATATGCACAGACACACACACACACACACCCCTAATGAGAGCACATGGACAATGGACAACACCATAGAGATCACAGGTCCCTTAGAAAAGGTAGTATGGAACAGAGCAACTATGGGGCTTTTGACACATAGAGCTTTAATCATGATTTAGTGCCTCACTCCTAAATGAAAACAAAGAGATGAGGATTACCAGAAATTTGAGGACATCTCCACTATAAAAACTTTAGGTCAAAGCACATTAGTGATATAGCTGTGCTGAGAGATTGGAAGTTGCTGGGGCAGGATCACACAGGGGAGCTGAGCTATAAAGATGTTCAATTTTCCTCCCCCAATTTTCCTCAGTACAAGCACTATATTAGAAACATGATCATAATGCTGAAAGAAAAGTCTGGAAGATTTGTAGATGGCTACCTTCAGCAATACGTGAACCGTGAACTCCCTGATGTTCAAGCTGGTTTTAGAAAAGGCAGAGGAACCAGAGATCAAATTGCCAACATCTACTCGATCATGGAAAAAGCAAGAGAGTTCCAGAAAAACATCTATTTCTGCTTTATTGACTATGCCAAAGCCTTTGACTGTGTGGATCACAACAAACTGTGGAAAATTCTGAGAGAGATGGGAATACCAGACCACCTGACCTGCCTCTTGAGAAATCTGTATGCAGGTCAGGAAGCAACAGTTCGAACTGGACATGGAACAACAGACTGGTTCCAAATAGGAAAAGGAGTACGTCAAGGCTGTATATTGTCACCTTGACTATGCCAAAGCCTTTGACTGTGTGGATCACAACAAACTGTGGAAAATTCTGAGAGAGATGGGAATACCAGACCACCTGACCTGCCTCTTGAGAAATCTGTATGCAGGTCAGGAAGCATCAGTTAGAACTGGACATGGAACAACAGACTGGTTCCAAATAGGAAAGGGAGTACGTCAAGGCTGTATATTGTCACCCTGTTTATTTAACTTATATAAAGAGTACATCATGAGAAATGCTGGACTGGAAGAAACACAAGGTGGAATCAAGATTGCCAGGAGAAATATCAATAACCTCAGATACGCAGATGACACCCCCCTTATGGCAGAAAGTGAAGAGGAACTAAAAAGACTCTTGATGAAAGTGAAAGAGGACAGTGAAAAAGTTGGCTTAAAGCTCAGCATTCAGAAAACGAAGATCATGGCATCCAGTCCCATCACTTCATGGCAAATAGATGGGGAAACAGTGGAAACAGTGGCAGTCTTTATTTTTCTGGGCTCCAAAATCACTGGAGATGGTGACTGCAGCCATGAAATTAAAAGATGCTTACTCCTTGGAAGAAAAGTTATGACCAACCTAGATATCATATTCAAAAGCAGAGACATTACTTTGCCGACTAAGGTCTGTCTAGTCAAGGCTATGGTTTTTCCTGTGGTCATGTATGGATGTGAGAGTTGGAATGTGAAGAAGGCTGAGCGCTGAAGAATTGATGCTTTTGAACTATGGTGCTGGAGAAGACTCCTGAGGGTTCTTTGGATTGCAAGGAGATCCAACCAGTCCATTCTGAAGGAGATCAGCCCTGGGATTTCTTTGAAAGGAATGATGCTAAAGCTGAAACTCCAGTACTTTGGCCCCCTCATGCGAAGAGCTGACTCATTGGAAAAGACTCTGATGCTGGGAGGGATCGGGGGCAGGAGGAGAAGGAGACGACCGAGGATGAGATGGCTGGATGGCATCACTTACTCAATGGACGTGAGTCAGAGTGAACTCCGGGAGATGGTGATAAACACGGAGTCCTGGCGTGCTGTAATTATTGGGTCACAAAGAGTCGGACACGACTGAGCGACTGAACTGACCTACTGATAGTTCCATATCTATCTATCTGTCTATTATCTTAAAATATAGTTTTTTACTGAAAGGGCAATGTGAGTTTTTAAATCTTTATCTTTCATTATCAATTTTCAAAGTAAGGAGTTGTTTTAATAGCTGCCTCAAAGGATAAAGAGTGACAAATTTTTTTAGGTTTTGTTTTTTAAAAATCATTATGGACTCTTGGATGTTCATTGATCCAGTGTGTTCCAACCCACTAAAACCATTTTTCTTTTTGAGGCTAACGTTGTCACACAGTTGACCTGTGGAAAACCTTCTATCTTTGTGACATAATTCTGTTTCTCCACTAAATAAAATGATACCATTTTGTCATCATGCTTCTCGTTTTTGAAACTTTTCATTGGAATATAATGTACATACATTAAATTATATGAATCATAAGCATACAGTTCAGTGAATTACGGCTGAGTGAATAGACTGTTGAATCTACACACTAGGTTAAGAAGTGGAAGACTAGCAGGATCTCAAAGGTTCCTCCTGCCCTATCCTAATCACTACCCTAGCCCCTCTGCCACAGTGTAGCCTCGGTCCTGATTTCTCATGGCACAGAACAACTTAAACCTAAAAAGTTGATATAAGTGTATTAATGCAGAATGTGCTTGTTTTTATTTACTCCTCTTGCTCAATATTATGACTGGGAATCACATACATGATTGTATCATATTTATTTTGCTAAATGTATAGTAGTCCAATATATGTATATAATACTATTTTTTCTTTCCTATCTTGTTAGACATTGTTTTCAATTTAAGGCTATTATAAATAATTTTTGTGAACATTTATAAATATTTCTAGTAGTGCATATATATACATATTTCTACTGATAAGATACCTAGAAATGAAATTCCTGAGTCATACAGTAAGTGTAAAATGTAGTGGATAACATGAAATCCTTTCCCAAAGTAGTTTTCAGGTTGCATTCTCAAAAGCATTGTGAGAGATTTCCAGTTGCTCCAAAACTTCATCAACACTTTTCTTTTTAACTTTTCATTTGTATTTGGGTATAGCCAACTAATATATGTTGTGGTAGTTTCAAGGGAACAGTGAAGGAATTCAGTCATACATGTATCCATTTTTAAAAGGTATTCTTGTGGGTTTGTAGCGGTTTCTCATGGTAGATTTAATTATCATTTAGTTGAGGATTAGTGAACTTGAGTACTTTTTCAAGTATTTATTGGATATTTGTAGAAACTCTTTTGAAAATGTTTCTTCAAAATTTTTGCCATTTGTCTGATAAGTTGCCTCATTGTTGGAGACTGTGTATTCTGCAAGTAAACCATTTGTCATCTGTATGAGTTGCAAATAATATTCTGATTGGGTTGCTTTTGAACTCTTACTGGCACATTTTACAGGACTGCAATATTTAATTTTAATGTAGTTCAAATGATTAATGTTTTATTACCTAATAAAAATCTTTGCCTGTTAATGCCCTGAAGATATTCTACTATATTATCTTCTAAAATTATAATTGCTTTGTATTTCCTATTTAGATCTACAATAAATGAACGTGATTCTGAGGATTGATGTGTGGTTAAAAATTCTACTTTTGTTTTTTCTTATGGATAGTCAATTGCTAAGAATTGTTTATTGAAAAGATCATCTCTCCTACACGACACTGCCCCTTTTGTCAAAAAACCAGGTTGTTCTCTTTCAGGATTCTATTCTTTCATATTGGTTTATCCTCCCTTGCAATAATCCTCCCTCTCTTCATTTATATGATAGGTCTTTATATCTTGTACTATCAATACTTTAGTCTTCTTATTTAAGATGTGAGTCACTCTTAGCTTTTGTATTTTCACCTAAATTTTAGAGTTAATGTGTCAGTTTTGAAAATAAGTCTGCTAGAACTATGACTGCCATGGTAACCAACTGATTACTTTAGGACAATGAGCACATTTATACATTTGGGCTTTAAATATGTGAACATATTTTAACTCTTCATTTATTTAGGTTTGATTACATTTTACTCAATAATGCTCTATAGTTCTAATGGAACTATCTAATGGAATTTTCATTAATTTGATTACATTTTTTTCAAGGTGTTTGATGTCTTGATGCTATTCTAAATAGTATCATTTTTTATTTTAGTATTCTCTCTGTTGTATAAAGAAATAAAATTTTAAATATTGACCTTACTACTTGACTGTGTTATTTATAATAATTTAGTAGAAAGTTCTCTTGTATATGAACACAAACATATAGACTGCAATCAAAAGTGAAATTTATCCCTTTCTCATCATTACTCTTTTACTCCTTGTCTTTGCATTGGCTTTGGATAAAATAGAATGAAATGGAATGAAAATGATGATAGTAACAAATATTGCCTCACTTTTTATCTTCTAGGGAAAATTTTTAACATTTCAGTTTTTTTTCTCATATTTTTTGAAGATGATGTTTATCAAATTAACAATATACTAGCTTTCTGAGCTTTTGTATAAATGGATTATGACTTCGAATTGGTTTTTATTTCTAATCTATGCCATTCTTCATAGATATTTCTTTTCATTCACTAGTATATTATACTGAATGATTTTTAAATATAATTTTGGCAAATTTGGGGAAAGGAAGTAATATTTCAAATTCATAGGAAAGTTGAAAGAAAAATATAAAAAACTCCCATACATTCAGATTCTCCAAATGCATAAATTTTCCTTGTTATGATTTTCCCTCTTTTTCTTTCTGAAGCAGAGTAATTGGCAATATTGTTCCCTTTATCCATAGTTCAGTTCAATTCAGTCACTCAGTCATGTCCAACTCTTTGTGACCCCATGAACCACAGCATGCCAGACCTCCCTGTCCATCACCAACTCCCGAGTCCATCCAAACCCATGTGCATTGAGTCGGTGATGCCATCCAACTATCTCATTCTCTGTTGTCCCCTTCTGCTCCTGCCCTCAATCTTTCCCAGAATTAGGGTCTTTTCCAATGAGTCAGCTCTCCACATCAGGTGGCCAAAGTATTGGAGTTTCAGCCTCAACTTCAGTCCTTCCAATGAACACCCAGGACTGATCTCATTTAGAATGGACTGGTTAGACTCCTTGCAGTCCAAGGAACTCTCAAGAGTCTTCTCTAACACCACAGTTCAAAAGCAACAATTCTTCTGTGCTCAGCTTTCTTTATAGTCCAACTCTCACATCCATACATGACCACTGGAAAAACCATAGCCTTGACTAGACAGACCTTTTGTTGGCAAAGTAATGTCTCTGCTTTTTAATATGCTATCTAGATTGGTCATAACTTTCTTTCCAAGGAGTAAGCGTCTTTTAATTTCATGGCTGCAATCACCGTCTCCAATGATTTTCGAGCCCCCCAAAAATAAAGCCTGCCACTGTTTCCAGTTGCCCCATCTATTTGCCATGAAGTGATGGGACTGGATGCCATGATCTTCGTTTTCTGAATGTTGAGCTTTAAGCCAACTTTTTTACTCTCCTCTTTCACTTTCATCAAGTGGCTCTTTTGTTCTTCTTCATTTCTGCCATAAAGGTGGTGTCATCTGCATATCTGAGGTTACTGATATTTCTCCTGGCAATCTTGATTCCAGCTTCTGCTTCCTCCAGCCCAGCATTTCTCATGATATATTCTGCATATAAGTTAAATAAACAGAGTGACAATATACGGCCTTGACGTACTCCCTTTCCTATTTGGAACCAGTGTGTTGTTCCATGTCCAGTTCTAACTGTTCCTTCCTGACCTGCATACAGATTTCTCAAGAGGCAGGTCAGGTGGTCTGGTATCCTCATCTCTTTCAGAATTTTCCACAGTTGATTGTGATCCACACAGTCAAAGGCTTTGGCATAGTCAATAAATCAGAAATAGGTGTTTTTCTGGAACTATCTTGCTTTTTCCATGATCCAGCAGATGTTGGCAATTTGATCTCTGGTTCCTCTGCCTTTTCTAAAACCAGCTTGAACATCTGGAAGTTCACGGTTCACATATTGCTGAAGCCTGGCTTGGAGAATTTTAAGCATTACTTTATTAGCATGTGAGATGAGTGCAATTGTGTGGTAGTTTGAGCATTCTTTGGCATTGCCTTTCTTTGGGATTGGAATGAAAACTACCTTTTCCAGTTCTGTGTCCACTGCTGAGGTTTCCAAATTTGCTGGCATATTGAGTGCAGCACTTTCACAGCATCATCTTTCAGGATTTGAAACAGCTCAACTGGAATTCCATCACCTCCACTATCTTTGTTCATAGTGATGCTTCCTAAGGCTCACTTGACTTCACATTCCGGGATGTCTGGCTCTAGGTGAGTGATGACACCATCGTGATTATCTTGGTTGTGAAGATCTTTTTTGTACAGTTCTTCTGTGTATTCTTGCCACCTCTTCTTATAATCTTCTGCTTCTGCTGGGTCCATACCATTTCTGTCCTTTATTGAGCCCATTTCTGCATAAAATTTTCCCTTTGTATCTCTAATCCATAAGCTATTAATAATTAGCCTGTTTTCCTAAGAACTAAGATATCTCCCCAACAACTGTCAAAATCAAAAGTACAACTATAAAATCAAAGTTTACTTATTTATATTTAAGAATTAAAACACTTTTGTATATCAACACCAATACCATATATTAACATATATGTATGGAATTTAGAAAGATGGTAATGACAATCTTATTGCAGCAAAGATGCAGATGTAAAGAACAGACTTTTGGACTCTGTGGGAGAAGGCAAGGGTGGGATGATTTGAGAGAATTGCATTGAAATATGTATATTACCATATGTATAGTAGACAACCAGTGCAAGTTTAATGGATGAAGCATAGCACTCAAAGTTCGTGCTTTGGGACAACCCAGAGGGATAAGATAAAGAGGGAGGTGAGAAGGAGGATCAGGATGGGAAGACACATGTGCACCCATGGTTAATTCATTTCAGTGTATGACCAAAACCATCACAATAATAAAAGTAATTATCCTCCAATTAAAATAATGAATTAATTTTTTAAAAAGGGAATCTTTTAGGCAGTTTTCAATTTTTATATGTTACTGGCATTTTTCTGTAATATTTTTGTGTAGGATTTTTGCATTGCATCAGTTTTTATGATAAGGCTAGATTGTACTTTTCTTTCATGTGGTACACTGCAGATTTTCTATCAAGATTATCTTGGCTTCATAAAATGTTCTGAAAAGGGTTTTCACAGTTTCTATTTTCTGTAAGTATTAGTCTACAATTATTATTATTTTCTTAAATCTTAAAAAAATTTATAAGTGAATTAAGGTGTTAGTATTCCAAAATTAATAATAATAAACATTTAATTTCATAATATATCCCTTAGCCCAGATTTTCTGTTTTTCTTATGTCTATTTTAGAAAGTATTTTTCTTGATATTTATCTATTTATTATGTTTTAAGTTATTGCCATAAAATTAGTCATAAGTCATCTTAATAAAGTCATGTTAATTAGCCATTAGTCATCAATAAAATTTTAAGAGCATATTTATTAATGCATAATCTACATTCATTAAAACTCACCTTTTTTTTATATATATGGTTCTTCTGTTAGGTCCTTATCTTTTCTTTCCTTTATCATGCCCATCCTTGTATGAAACAGTCCCTTGATCTCTCAATTTTCTTGAAGATAGCTCTAGTCTTGCCCATTCTATTTTTATCCTCTATTTCTTTTCATGTTTTCATTTAAATGTACATCAATCAGCTAGAGATAAACAAATTGTAATACATAGAAACAATAGATTGTTAGCAATTATAAAAGGGCAAACTTCAGATCAATGTAAGAACATGGATGAATCTTACAAAAGACATGAAGAAAGACAATTTCATTCAATTTATATGATAATCTGGAGAAGGGAAAACTATAGAAACAGATCAGTGATTACCAGGGCCCATAGGTAGAAGTTGGGGGTTTAGCACATAAAGGCACTTATTGGGATGATAGAAATATTCTGTATTTTGATTTTGATGGTGGTTACATGATTGATCACTGCCTCCTGTACAATGCCGTAAACCTCTGTCCATAGTTCTTCAGGCACTCTATCAGATCTATTCCCTTGAATCTATTTGTCACTTCTACTTAATAATCATAAGAGATTTGATTTAGGTCCCTCCTGAATGGTCTAGTCATTTTCCCTACTTTATTCAGTTTTGCATAAGGAGATAATGATCTGAGCCACAGCCAGCTCCTGGTGTTGATTTTGCTGACTGTATAGAGCTTCTCCATCTTTGGCTGCGAAGAATATAATCAATTTGATTTTGGTATTAACCATCTTGTGATGTCCATGTGTAGAATCATCTCTTGTGTTGCTGGAAGAGAGTGTTTGCTAAGACCAGTGCATTCTCTTGGCAAAACTCTGTTAGCCTTTGCCCAGCTTCATTTTGTAGTCCAAGGCAAAATTTGCCTGTTACTCCAGATATCTCTTGATTTTCTACTTTTGCATTCCAGTTCCCTATTATGAAAATGACATTTTTTGGGGTGTTAATTCTAGAAGGTCCTGTATGTCTTCATAAAACCATTCAATTTTGGTTTTAGTTTGCATTTTTCTAATGAATAATAATACTAATCATCTTTTCGTGTGTTTACTGACTATTTGTAAACCTGTTTTGCTCAAGCATTTGTTCAGGTCTTGTTCTCCTTTTAATTTTTAAATTAAAAGATGTATGTCAAGGCTGTATATTGNAGGGAGGCCTGGCGTGCTGCGATTCATGGGGTCGCAAAGAGTCAGACACGACTGAGCAACTGAACTGAACTGAACTGATTTCATATTATGCTAATGTTTTACATCTTTAGTTTTCAAATAAATGAAAGGGTTAATTCAAACATACTGGCACAATGTATAGTATTTTATAATCTATATATTTCCAATAAAATGTGTAAAGTTGTGATACTGATTAAAAGTCTGAAGAAGTAAAAGAGACAAGAACTTTTGAGCTGTTAGAGAATTTATCATTTTTTGGACTGGATATAAAAAGAAAAACTGATGTTTACCTACTTGGTATTGGTCATCCTGAAAGAACATCTTCAGGAGGTTTTTCCAAACATGCTAAAAAATGTTATTTTTATTTTTAGTCTACTTTGGTCCCTTTATAATTATTTATCCAAGTCTCCATACACTTATTCAGGCAATTACTTTATGATTCTCTAATTCATTTTCAAGTAGAATTTTAAGCTCTTTCCCCTCCCCTGGATTTCTTGAACTGATGATATCTGTGAGAATTATGCTTTAAAAAGCAAAACAGAAAGTTAACCAAAAGTCAAAAATTTGATGAGCAGTGAACACTATCATTGCAAATCTTAGTACTCCATAGTGTCAATATGATTTTATAGTTTGTTTGCATATCTAATGAAATAACGTATGACTCTCAGAAAATAAAAAGTTAGACTGACTTCTTAAATATATCATGTCTTAGACTTAAGACTTTTTTTGGGGTCCAGGTAGGAGGCTGTATCCATTTGCTTCTTAGCTCTTTTTCCAATAAAACTATATCTTTATCAGGAGGAGAGTTTTTATTTTTCTTTCTTTCTTTCTTTTTTTTTTTTTGATAAATGGTAGTTAAAAACATGTAAGAAATGAGCAGCTCTCTTTTACTGCACTAGTTACATATAACCCTGCTGTAAGTCACAGCAGTGCTAATCGTCTGGAAAGGACCAAGGGAGGATCTTATCATTGTGCAACAGGGCACTCTATAGTGTGTAACATTCATTCTCTCTTTGGACATAATCTGAATTAAAATGTTACTATTTCATTAATAAATATGATATTTAATCAGCAAATTAAAAATCACCACTATGTGTTAAAACTCCCTCAGATGACACTTCACTAGGCAGAACAAGGTAATTATTTTGAAAAATCAGCTATTCCAAGGTAACTGGGCAGGTACAATATTTTATAAGGTAAATTACCAGTTACCATCAACATTCATCAGGGACTCATTTGGATTTTATTACAGGTTGACATTTACTTATTTGCCCAATTTTAAAAATTACAACTGTTGCGTGACTGCCCCAGGGTGCAGCTGTAGAAAATTAACACACTAATCACATTAATTATCATAGATAAAAGGTTATGAAAGTAATAGCATACAATTTTTTAAAAGCAACTTATGACATCCCTAATAATACCTTAAATTTATATAGCACATTAAAATTGTCAAATCTCTTTTATCTCTATAGTTTGAAGTTTAGAAACTCTGGCATAGGAATGCTATTATTGATACCATTTCAGAAGTGGGGAAGCAGAAAACCTAAAATAGCTGTTCAGCTGACCTAGGATTAAGTAGCTAGATAGGTTCAAAGGCAAGAGTTGTCTCCTGAACTCCCAACATTCTATTTTTTTCCTCTGTATTTCTCTTTCAATGAAGAGTAGAATATCATTTACCCTCTGTGCTCCAATCTATCAACACATTTAGTGAACTGAAGATCATGAATATATCCTGATCTACCTCCAGAGCTGCCAGTCTTGTCTAAGCAAACATTGTCTCTTTTCTGTATTACTTAGTGATAATGCCCCTCCTTCTTGCCCCCATAAAATGCATATCCTACAGAGTACCCAACTGATTTAAAAAAGTATATAAA
This sequence comes from Aepyceros melampus, assembly GCA_006408695.1. Classification (NCBI taxonomy): domain Eukaryota; kingdom Metazoa; phylum Chordata; class Mammalia; order Artiodactyla; family Bovidae; genus Aepyceros; species Aepyceros melampus. The sequence continues at coordinate 11,058 of SJXQ01008932.1, read as the reverse complement.
TGAGTTTTACCATTTTAATTCTTATAGTGATCTATGGATCTGTGTAATGTGACTCCCTCTTCAATGTCATCTCTTATCACTCTCTTCCTCCCCAGCTCTGCTTTCTTTTCTCTGACTGTTGAGCATCCCAAGATTGATCCTACCTCTGAGTTTTGTTGTTCTTATATTTTGCCCTGTTTGGAATGTTCTGTTCCCTGATTTTTTTGCAGAACTTATTTCAAATTCCTCTTTCTCAGAGACTTCCTTTGATAACTGAACCGAATCTGGCTTCTCTTTCCTTTTTCTTTCCCTCATCCTGTCCTCCAGTCATTCCTTATCACATGATTCTGTTTTATGTGTATAGCATATGTCTTTTGTTACCAGGAATTATCTCACCCATGTATTTATTTACTTGTTTATTGTACATCAATTCTGATGAATTATAAAATCCACAAAAGCAGAGATTTTGTACATCTTGGTCACTTTCTATAACAGATGCTGTTCATCCTCTACTCCCCTACTCATGTCTCTTGAGGCCATCCTAGAAATCACCTGCACCTCCAGTTGACCCTTGTTTTATTTTCCAAAAGCTTTCTATTTCCACACCTTACTGCCTGAGGGCATTCTTCAGTCATTCTTCCTGAAAGAGAAGAAATGCTGGAAAGTTGATGGTTCCAGGTACAACACTCAGTCAGTAAATAAAATCAGGAAATCATAAGTAAAATACACAGTTTTCTCATTACTTGGGTGGACAGTTATAAGGTCAAAATTGTAGGCATGTTTTATACCTTTCAGAGTCTCCAGCATAACCACACACAGTAGTAAATAACTTATTCATGTACATTTCATTGACTCTCATTTATTTCTCTTTTCTTTGTTGTTCTTAACTAAAGTCTAGATGTTTCTACATTTCCATATCTCCAGTGCTTGATCAGATTTGTCATTCATTGTACTGTCACCTCCCCACTCGTTGTTTCTGTCTTCTTTTTTTCTTCCCTAGCTTGTCTTGCCAATGCTAATGATTTTTCTTTATGATTTCCTTCTCTGGTTTGTAGTAATTTATTTTTCATCTGTATGATGTTTAAGAGCAATTTATGTTAGTATACAGTGAGCACTGAATATTTTGGTGATTGGTCAACAATTCTTGTAGGGTATATTTAGGTAAAAATGAGAATGACTCCCTTGTGACATTCTTTCCTATACAAAGGAACCAATTTTCATGGCAAATGCCTGGTAAGTCACTCCAAATGACTTTGGCTCCTTTCCACAATATCCATGCTTTCTCCTTCTGTAGTTGAATTTGTGGCCACCCCTCAAAAGACTATATTTTCTTGCCTCTTTCAAAAAGATGTGGCCCTCTGAATAAGTTTTGGACAAAAGGATGAGACAGTGAAGGAGATATGGGCAATTTCATGTTTATACCTTTGAAAGGAGTAGATGTGTCTTTTCCTTTCCACAGTCCCCTACTTTCTGGCATAATAAAGATGTGGTGGTGCAACGTTCTTGGGTAACATAGAAAAAAAGTTGGATCCTTGCAGCATGGATGGAACTCCATATCCATACTTGGTTTCTTAGGACCCTGTGAAGCAAGCTGCTATACCAGTGTAGGCTTAATGTCAAGGAAATACAAACTACCTCATTTCAGCTAATGATGTTTTGCATCTTTGTTCCGTGGAGCTGACCCATGGATGGTCCTAATGATTAGGGATGTCCAGGAGAAGATCACATTGTTACAGTCTCTCTCTTTTCTTCCCTTCTCTTCATTCTCTCTTTCTTTATCTTTCTCTCTCTCTCTTTATAAATATATATAAAACATACATTTATTTCTATAATAAATTGGCACACACCCATAAAAGTCAAACACATATAACTAGAACATGTGATGTATAAAAAGAACACATTTCTTAAAAAGGATAGATTATTTGGAGTGTTTTCTCCTCAAAATAATGTGATACGTATTTACTCTCTTTGGGGTTGTTTGTGAGATCTATGCATGGGTATGATAGTATTCAGGAATAATAGCAAGGACACATTCTGTAGTGTTCTCCTATCATAGTGTAGGGGCCCCTAGCTTGATTCTTTTGACCAATGTTAATATAGAATTTCAATTACAAGTAATCTAACCATGGGTGAAAGATAGTAGTGTTTGACATAGCTGTTTCAAAGTATCACTGGAGAAATTGTAACACGTGAAAATTAAAATTTATTTTGCCTCTTTGTGGTTACCTCTGAGTTAGTTGTATTATTCAGCCAATTACACTCTCAGGTATTCTAATTCTGTTTTTAAAATTATAATAGGGAAACTCTACATGTTTGTGTGAATTGTAAATAAGAGAGTATATATACTAAGTAGACCACCCACAGTTCTATAGTCCTCTTTCACTTTCAAAGCATGTCTTGAATGGCTCAAAACAGAGCAAGTGGAGTGTGTGTACGTGCTTGATTCTTTCTCATGTACTCCTGTAGCTTAGGAATCTGTTGATATGGGGTACCTCAATGTGCTCACTTGTCTTCTGACTTCTGGGTGGGCACTGTCAGTGATCATCAAGGAAGGAGATAAAAGATCTGCCTCCTTCTGGGTGATCACAGTATGAATTGTCCTCAAAAGAAAAATCACTGCTCTTCAAGGTGGCTTTCTTCACATAGACATTTTGTTTCCAAGTTGTGATGAGTCTGTTATTCTCTGCCCCTTTAGGCCTAGAGACAGTACCAGCTGCAGAGTACATACAGTATTATTCTTTTTGGTGTATCTACTTATAAATAGCTCATTTTAAAAATACTGTATTCAGATATCCCCCTTTAAGTGTATCATATATCTCTTCCCAGAACCTGACTGCTGTAGTTTGAGAAATCAGCTTTTAGTGAATATTTCAAGGGAGATTTCTTCTTTCTTTCTTCTTATAATATTTCTCACATATTCTTACACTTGTTGAAATGTTACAGTAGATTCAGTAGTTAGAGCAGAAAAGATTTAGGACTGAAAATCATTATGCCAAATTGGAAAAGCACATCATGCTGAGTTCTTTGAAGCCATTAATATTACTTTGCTATACACCATATTCATAAAGATTGCAATCATTTTTGTCTATTTCTGCCTTTTTGATTCCCAGATAAAGCACTCTTTCCCCCCAATATATATTCTTTCCTTGGGCCTCCTGGTGGCTCAGCAGTAAAGAATCTGCCTGCAATGCAGGAGCCACAGGAGATGCAGGTTCAATCCCTGTGTTGAGAAGTACCCTAGAGGAGGGCATGGCAACCACTCCGGGATTCTTTCCTGGAGACATCCATAGACAGAGGAGCCTCTGGGCTATAGTCCATGGAGTCATGAAGAGTCAGACATGACTGAAGTGACTGAGTACACACACATATTCTTTCCTTGGAAGCCTTAAATCAAATCTAGTTTAAATCAGATCTCTCTGAGACTTCTTTTTTTGGAGGCAAACCTCCTATTTAGATTAGCATGGAAGCTTTTTCCTTGATTTACCTCTCTTCAGCGTTTGTAATGAGTATCATATTTTCATGAAGACTCTTAAAAATATTACTTTTTTAAAAATTCCTAATATGTTTATGGAAGACAGTAATTTCAAAGCTTTCGGCAGTTTTCTGTATTAAAGAGATTGTGACATGAATTTACCTTTGCAGTTTCTCTTTTTAATAAAAAAATTGCAAAACTGTGATCTTTAATTATGCCAATATAAGGCAAGTATTGAACAATTATTCCTGAGAAAGGCATGAGTTAAAATAGAATCCTTTTATTTTTAACAAGTTTTTCTTGGTGTTACTGAGGGTCAAAATTTTAATGTAGATTATTAAGAAATGTTACAGATTATCCCTGAAATTCAAAAGAAATATAAACTTTCCTCCTAAAAATCAGTGATAAAAGTAAGAAATCAATGAATAGACATTTTAAGACTAGAAAACCAAGTATTCTGGTTTGTACATGTGAATGGGAGTCTAGTCAGATATTCTGCAGATATTCTGCCTTGTGGTCAAGCAATGGTTTCTTTTTTATATAACAATTTAGATTTCATCATCTCTGAAAATTTTCACTTACTCTTGGGAGGAATGCTTGTATTTTATCTTGTCCAACAAGTCATTTTATTAGATTGGCAACAGGTGTCACAGAGATAGTAAGAAAAGGTGTGCAAGCCTGATTTTCACCCCAGAGCAGTGGAAATATAGTCAAAAGGAAATTGGGCTGGGCAACAGAAACTCATGTCCAATATAGTCAAAAGGAGATTGGGCTGGGCAACAGAGACCGTGTCCAATATAGTCAAAAGGAGATTGGGCTGGGCAACAGAAACTCGTGTCCAGTTTCTGGACCAGAACTGGTGTCCTAAAACTGAATCAGTACTTAGCTTTAGGATACAATATCCTGCAACTGTATGTGCCAGAATCATTCTATGGTTATTCATCAAGTAGGTTTGCCTTAAGATGTGGAGATGGGTATCCTCTGAGAGCTTTGGAAATACTGAGTATAAATCTTTCTTGCGAGAGGAGACAAGAAATGAGGACTGGATAGCTGAACTGGGGTTTTGGCCATGAGGTACTTTCCTCTCTGAACCCTGTGGTTATTGCCCTTGGGATAAGGGCAGTTGGGAAAGACTATGTCATTGTGCAATAGGTAGTTCATCTTGTGCTTCAGGTGAAGTGAAATATATACGCCTACTCTGAGGAATCTAGAAACTATTTGGGGAAGTAAGACTAATGAACAAATTGCTACAGAATACTGAGATGCAATTTTGACGTACTGTAATTTCAGGACTAACAAATAATATGAGCTCATTTTGTAACTGGAGAAAGAAATGGCAACTCACTCCAGTGTTCTTCCCTGGTGAATCCCATGGATAGAGCAACCTGGAAGGCTACAGTCCACTGGGTCTCAAAGAGTTAGAAATGACTGAAGCGACTTAGCATATTATATAATTACAAGCTTGCCATGTATAAGTATTTTCATTTAATTTTGTAGAAGATAACCAATGAGGTTTGGTTTCTCCATTCTTGACCAGGCTTGATTAGAATAAAGGTGATACTTTCTGCATAAGCTTCCTATCTTTTCTAAATATCAACCAGAGTGGGGGTTGGCATTAGCAGTAGAAATGCAAGGTTCTAGAAATTCAAATTACTTTATTTTCTATCTTAATTCATTTATACATAAGTGCAATCCAGTTAAACATAAAGGGCAGCCTCCCAAGAGAAAATAATCTTCAGTTCATTACAGTTCAGTCGCTCAGTCGTGTCCAACTTTTTGCGACCCCATACATCGCAGCACGCCAGGCCTCCTGTCCATCACCATCTCCCAGAGTTCACTCAGACTCACGCCCATTGAGTCCGTGATGCCATCCAGCCATCTCATCCTCTGTCGTCTCCTCTTCCTCCTGCCCCCAACCCCTCCCAGCATCAGAGTCTTTTCCAATGAGTCAACTCTTCGCATAAGGTGGCCAAAGTACTAGAGTTTCACCTTTGCTGCTGCTGTCATTTCAGTCATGTCCGACTCTGTGTGACCCCATAGATGGAAGCCCACCAGGCTCCCCTGTCCCTGGGATTCTGCAGGCAAGAACACTGGAGTGGGTTGCCATTTCCTTATCCAATGCATGGAAGTAAAAAGTGAAAGTGAAGTCGCTCAGTCGTGTCTGACCCTCAGCGACCCCATGGACTGCAGCCTACCAGGCTCCTCCGTCTGTGGGATTTTCCAGGCAGGAGTACTGGAGTGGGGTGCCATTGCCTTCTCCAGTTTCAGCTTTAAGGGCTCTCAAAACTGGGCAATTTGTAGCAAGGGGTAATCATCATATTATCAGTTTATAATAATAGCTACCATTTATGAAGTACTTACTGTTTTGCTAATATGCTTTGCATATTTTATCTGTAGCCCTTTTTTAAAACAATGCAGATGAAGTATTATTATTCTTATTGATGAAAAAGCTAGAGACTCAGAGATGTTAAGTGACTTGCTATAGATAGCATGGCTAATAAGTGGCTGTGTAAAGATTCAGATTGAATTTGGGTTGGATCCCATGCCAATGAGTTCAGCCAGCCAGGGTACTGCCAGCAAGTTCTGTTCAGATGATATATCTATGAGTTCTTTGGTCTTTTTTTTTTTTTTTCCCCTTTTCTTTTCATTTTTACTTCATAAGCTAACGAAGCTATCTTCTTTCCACAATGCTGTCTATGACTTGGTCATCCAAGTGATAAATCTGTTTTGTCATTACCTATTGATATATCTCTTGAATACCACTTAAGTTAGTTTAGATGCTTACTCCTTGGAAGAAAAGTTATGACCAACCTAGATAGTATATTCAAAAGAGAGACATTACTTTGCCGACTAAGGTCCATCTAGTCAAGGCTATGGTTTTTCCTGTGGTCATGTATGGATGTGAGAGTTGGACTGTGAAGAAAGCTGAGCACTGAAGAATTGATGCTTTTGAACTCCCCTTTTCTTTTCATTTTTACTTCATAAGCTAACGAAGCTATCTTCTTTCCACAATGCTGTCTATGACTTGGTCATCCAAGTGATAAATCTGTTTTGTCATTACCTATTGATATATCTCTTGAATACCACTTAAGTTAGTTTAGATGCTTACTCCTTGGAAGAAAAGTTATGACCAACCTAGATAGTATATTCAAAAGCAGAGACATTACTTTGCCGACTAAGGTCCATCTAGTCAAGGCTATGGTTTTTCCTGTGGTCATGTATGGATGTGAGAGTTGGACTGTGAAGAAAGCTGAGTGCCGAAGAATTGATGCTTTTAAAGTGTGGTGTTGGAGAAGACTCTTGAGAGTCCCTTGGACTGCAAGGAGATCCAACCAGTCCATTCTGAAGGAGATCAACCCTGGGATTTCTTTGGAAGGAATGATGCTAAAACTGAAGCTCCAGTATTTTGGCCACCTCATGTGAAGAGTTGACTCATTGGAAAAGTCTCTGATGCTGGGAGGGATTGGGGGCAGGAGGAGAAGGGGACGACCAAAGATGAGATGGCTGGATGCCATCACGGACTCAATGGATGTGAGTGTGAGTGAACTCCGGGAGTTGGTGATGGACAGGGAGGCTGGCGCGCGATTCATGGGGTCGCAAAGAGTCGGACACAAGTGAACGACTGAACGGAACGAACGGAGTGAGTAGCCAGTCTCTTTTCAGAGAATAAGAGGCTACAGGTTCTTTGACTGACATAACATCATTTGCTACATCAGTTCCTGAATTATTTGAATTGTTTGCCCTATTCATCTCCACTCACAGCTAATCCAGAATTGACTAGAGTTGGGATCAATGAGATTCAAATTAAATCTTATACCTTTATTTAAATCATTAGTCAGATAGATTTGATTTACCTCTTTCTATTCCCTACTCCACCAGAAACGTTTACTTGACACAGGTTAAACCATATTACATAATCTTCACAACTCAGACAAGAATGTCAATTTAAGTTTTAGAAACTACACAGTGTACGTTTGCAGTGATTTATAACGTTATCTTATTAGATTAATTCTGCAGCTGCAACAGAAAACTGCACATCTAGATTTGCACATCTAGACAGTTTTGCATTCATCTTCAGTTTCTTCCAGAAAGATGCATTTTTCACAAGGTTTGAGCTGTTTCTTAGATAAGTTGCTTGAATTTTGATAAATGAAGTCTTTTCAAATATGGTGGGAAACTTAACTAAAATATTCTGAAACAGAAAGATCACTTTTGGGTTATACTGCAACTGTTGGTTTTATTTCATGCCATCTTGTCATTAAGTCTCAAATGAATGAAGGCTAGTATGTAGAAATACAAATAGTTATTTGCTAGGTACTGTGCCAGATGCTTCACCTCCATGATTTTATTAATTCTTATACCCACATTCAGAGGCAGGTTTTATTATCCATGTTTTATTTATCAAAACAAAACAAAACCACACACAAAGAGGTAAGCGATGATGTGTCAAAAGCCGCAACGTCCAAATGACTCTAAAGCCCATTCTTTAGCCACTACAATGTGTGCTTCTCTGGGCCGCGCTTGACATCTAACTCATTATTTCTGGACTGTTTTATTTTAGTGGTTGCCCTGCCCCTTCTTTGCACCTTCCATCCTTGATTTGATCCACATCACTTTTGAAAATTATTTTACTCTTTTTAAATTTAGCAATGTTTAAAACTTCTCAAATTTGACAAGAAAGGAGGGGAAAATAGCTCAATCTAGCCTACTTATTTACAAAGGTAAAACAGAAAAGATGCCCATATTATGTGTGAGATAAATTGACGTTCAAAAATATTGAGTTACTTATCCAGGCATCAGCAAGAAGGACTAGGGCCAGCAAAGGAAGCTGAGGTCTCTCTTTTCATTTTAATTCTTTGGAAAGTATATGTTGTCTTTGTCCTTGTGAGAGTGAACAGCTAAATTATGTTCTTTAACGATAGTTGTTGTTGTTGTTTAGTCACTAAGTCATGTCTGACTCTTTTGTGATCCCATGGACTGTAGCCCTCAAGGCTTCTCTGTCCATCCGTGGGATTTCCCAGGCAAAAATACTGGAGTGGTTTGCCATTTCCTTCATCGGAGATTTTCTTGACTTAGGGACTGAAACTGTGTCTCCTGCATTGGCAGGCAGATTCTTTAACCCTGAGCCACCTGGGTAGATATCACTTAAAACTTACTGTCAGGCCCTTGATTGGAGATATGTGTAACACTGACTTACTGTGACCTAGGAAAGGCTACCACAGAGAAGGCAACTGGCACCCCACTCTAGTACTCTTGCCTGGAAAATTCCACGGATGGAGGAGCCTGGTAGGCTGCAGTCCATGGGGTCGCGAAAAGTCGGACACGACTGAGCGAATTCACTTTCACTTTTCACTTTCATGCATTGGAAAGAGAAATGGCAACCCACTCCAGTGTTCTTGCCTGGGGAATCCCAGGGACGGGGGAATCTGGTGGGCTTCCATCTATGGGATTGCACAGAGTCGGACATGACTGAAGCGACTTAGCAGCAGCAGCAGCAGCAACAGGAAATGCTGCCAAGGATATCTTCAACAAAGGATATGGGTTTGGCATGGTCAAATAGATCTGAGAACCAAGTTATGTAGAGGAGTGGAATTTTCTACTTCTGGTCACGCTTATACCAATATAGGGAGGGCAACCTAGAGGTTGAATACAAAATCTGTAATTGTGGACTGACCCTCACCCAAAAGTGGTACACAGACAGTACTCTTGGAAGAGAAATCTCTTTGGAGAATAAGTTGGCTGAAGGGTTGAAACTGACTCTTGATACCATTTTTAGTACAAAAATGGTATCAAGAAAAGAAAAGAAGAGTGGGAAATTAAAGGCCTCATATAACCAGGATTGTTTCAGTCTTGACAGTAACATTGATATAGATTTTTCTAGACCAACCATCTATGGTTGGGCTGTGCTGGCCTTTGAAGGTTGGTTTGCAGGCTATCAGATGAATTTTGACACAGCCAAATCCAAACTGTCACCGAATAATTTTCCACTGGGTTACGAGGCCACAGACTTCCAGCTGCACATTCACATGAACAATGGCACTGAATTTGGAGGGTCCATCTACCAAAAGATGAACAAAATGATTGAAACATCAATAAACCTAATGTGGACGACCAGCAGTGATGACAGCCATTTTGGCATCCCTGCTAAGTACAAGCTGGATATAGAACTTCTCTATCTGATAAAGTAAAAATACCAGTCTGATTGGATTGGGTTATACTCAGACCCTTTGACCCAGAGTGAAACTCACCCTGTCAGCTCTAATTAATAGAAAGAATTTCAATGCAGGAGGCCACAAGTTTGGGCTGGGATTTGAACTAGGTTTTGAGTAAAGCATCAGCTTTGTCCCTAGAGATGAACAGAAATGAACCCACTGTATTTTGACCTTAAAATTCTTCTGTGAAATTTCAATAGTGTGAACTTTTTATTCTGAAGAATTGTAATCCTCTCCACACTGAGGCTTACCTATCAAGTCCATCCTAAGGGAGGTACTTGAAGGAATATCTAGAAATGTTCATGTTCCTGCTGCATTTCAGTTCAGTTCTGCAGTGTTATTTTAAATGTCTTCCTCAGCAATAGTGTAGTGTCATGTTAGAAAGAAGTTGACCCAACCCTCCAGTTGTCCATTACGTCCTACATGTCATATACCACTTTTTTATGACCTTGTAATGTATTTGCCTCTGTACAATAGTGGAATCTTTGGTTTTGCTTCAGAAAAAAATAAACCCATCATATTTGGAACATAAAAATATAAAAATAAAAACATATTGTGCAAAAGGATAAAGTTTAGAGGTCACCATTTCTAAAAAGGAAGAACAAACTTTGATTTCCTATGGCTAGGATCCAAGGCTAGTTTGTGTCATAATATATGAAGCTAGGTTGATAATGAAAATGAAAGAGAATGGAAGCAAGTATTCCCTTTATTAATAGTCAGATGTCACAGATAAAAGAATTTATAATGCATTAATAGAACAAATATTAAATACAACTGAAGGATATAGGGAGATTTTCCAAGAAAATTAACATAATGTGATAAATTCAAAGATTTCAACAAGTCATTAAATCTGTTTCAAAGTAGCTGTATAATTGTACCATCAGAAAAATTTTAATTATCCATAAGAGTTCATGGTAACTGAAGCATTGAATGAAAATGAAAACTTTATTTTTAAGATTTCTTACAATTAGATAATATATGAAAACAAATGTGCAGTTACATAAGTTACAAAATTTTAAAAAATGTTTAGCTGGTATGGTCAAGAAATTCTGCACTCATCTGAATAGGAAAAAAAATCATTCAAATAAAGAAATGTGAAAAAAAAATTAAGTAATGTTACTAAATAGACAAGTTTTTAGAAAATATCAAATCGCTAATGATGACATAGCACTCATTAAAGGGAACTGACACTATTCCAACACCTTGAAAAATGAGGAACAAATTTAATTTCATGATAATAAATCTTAGTTGTTTTAAAGTGTGAAATAACATTATTGTGTTTTCTAGTATTTTAGTTTCTTCTTACATCATAAATAATCCACACAAGATGCATGACAACTCTCAAAAATGACACATTATCATTCTCTTATTATAATAGTGGTAGTAGAAGTCTAT